>CM035444.1:92928889-92953889 GCA_020310875.1 Ceratopteris richardii | reverse complement strand
AGTGGTTTTTGCTTCATGCTTGGTAGCTCATGCATATCTTGGTTGAGCAAGAAGCAATGTAATGTGGTTACTTCTATGTGTGAGGCTTACTATAGGGCAGCTTTCACAGCGACCATTGAGTGTGCCTGCGTCAAATGCCTCACGATTGATTTGGGTGTTGGTCAATCTTCTACCACCTCCATCTTCACTTACAGTGAGAGCACGTTGGGAGTTGCGAGTAACCCTCTGTTCCATGCTCGCACTAAGCACATTGAGCTGCATTATCATTATGTCAGGGAGAGGTTCATTGTGTGAGGCATTTAGCCTATGGTGTGTGGGATAGAAAGAGTCCCATTCGTTAGTTTATTGGGCCTCGGGCCCATCCCTTCTAAAGAGGCTTTAAGTCTTGTTCACAGCGTGACATTTTCCTAGCTACTATAAGATTTTCCAAAGCTTCCCAACATCTAAAATCGTGGTCTTTAGACACTTTTTGTATGTGGCTTTCACGTCAAGTGGATTAATCTTTGATTTTTTGGCTCGCTTTAAAATAGTTATATTGTTGGGTCTTAGGGCTATCCTTTTCCAAGCTCTATCCTAGTGGGTTATCGGGCTTTGTATTTTTCATTGTGCTAGGAATCTTACCTATCCTACGTGTGATAGAAAGGGTCCTATTAGTTACTTTATCGTCTTTGGGGCCATCCCTTCCAAAGATCTACTCATGTAAGGCCTTAAAGTTTTCTAATCTTGACCATAGCCACTTTGTTGGGCCTTGGGGAGTTCCTTCCTCAACTTTCCAACTTTGTAATTTTTACTATGTTAGGCATCTAATGCTTGTTTGTGGGATACAAAAGATTACACTAGTTACTTTGTTGGTCCTGAAGGATGTCTCTTCCAAAGTTCTACTTTTGTGGGCCTTGAGGCTTTATAATCTTCACCTTGCTTGTAATCTAACCCCTCACGTCCCTTTCAAAGGTCTACTTCTATGGGCCTTAAAGTTTTGTAATCATGACTCTATCTACTTTGTTGGGCCTTGCGGAGTTCCTTCCTTAGCTTTCCAACTTTGTAGTCTTGATTGTGCTAGAAATCTAGTCCGTCTTTGTGCGATACAAAAGTTCCCGCTAGTTACTCTGCTGGATCTTAAGGTTCTCTCTTCCTAAGCTCTACTTTTGTGGTCCCGGAGGCTTTATAATCTTGATTCTGTTTGTCATCTAACCCCTAATGTCCCATTCATTTTTCTGCTTGAAGGTCTCATACTCTTTTGCATAGTTATGAAGTTCGGCTTTAGGGTGATCCCTTTCCAAGCTCTTCCCTACCGAGTCTTTAAGATCTGTGATCTTGGCTTCGCTAATCCCTTCTTTGTGGAAGAAAAAGGAATCCCACTACACACCTTGTTGGGCATTTGGCTTTTCCCTTCAAAGCTCTACTTTTTTGAATATTGGGGCTTAGAAAACTTCACCATGTTGGACTTCTAACCTTTGGTTTATGTGATACAATGTCTCCTGAATACTAAGAACGCCTTCACTTGTATTTTCAATTGATTCAAGGTTATCAAAGAAGATTACGCTTCAAAAAAGAGAAATAATAAAAAAAGAATGTTATTCACATGGTCTCCACTCTCCATGACATCTCCACGATCGTCCTCATTCTGGAATTGATATTTTCTCTATTTCATTCATCATCTCATTAATCGCTCTATTGTATTAAGTCATATTTCATTCTCTATGTCATCAATTTTCTACCCAAGTTATGAAGCTACTTTTTACACATGCAGTTCTAGAGCAGATTTAATCAAAATATATTTACAATAGGTATCTCCACCTTGTAAAATTACTGTGTACGAACACACTAGGTAGTGATGTGTGTGAACACACTAGGACCGTCGAGCCACTTGTTTCCTTCTTTAGGAGGTTTTTTCCACCGGCTTGTATATACGCCTGTAGCCCTAAAGGGTAAGTTATCTTTGTACATTATAGTGGTAATACATTCAATATTGTGTGTTGTGCTCCAAGCTTCTTCTTGTTCCTTGTGTTGTTTGTGTGCTTGAGGAAACATCTAACTCGAACATAGAGGGCTATTCTTCATTGTATGAGGCATTTAGCCTATGGTGTGTGGGATAGAAAGAGTCCCATTGGTCAGTTTATTGGGCCTCGGGCCCATCCCTTCTAAAGATCTAGTCCTATGTGCCTTAACATTGTATATTCTTAATCATCTGTGGCAGGGAAGAGGCTTTAAGTCTTGTTCGCAGCATGACATTTTCTAGCTACTATAAGATTTTCCATAGCTTTCCAACATCTAAAATCGTGGTCTTTAGACACTTTTTGTATGTGGCTTTCACGTTAGGTGGATTAATCTTTGATTTTTTGGCTCACTTTAAGAAAGTCATATTGTTGGGTCTTAGGGCTATCGTTTTCCAAGCTCTATACTAGTGGGTTATCGGGCTTTGTAATTTTCATTGTGCTAAAAATCTAATATATCCTACGTGTGATAGAAAGGGTCCTATTAGTTACTTTATTGGCTTTGGGGCCATCCCTTCCAAAGATCTACTCTTCTGAGGCCTTAAAGTTTTGTAATCTTGACCATAGCCACTTTGTTGAGCCTTGGGGAGTTCCTTCCTCAACTTTCCAACTTTGTAATTTTTACTATGCTAGGCGTCTAATGCTTCTTTGTGGGATACAAAAGATTCCACTAGTTACTTTGTTGGTCGTGAAGGATGCCTCTTCCAAAGTTCGACTTTTGTGGGCCTTGAGGCTTTATAATCTTCACCTTACTTGTAATCTAACCCCTCACGTCCCTTTCAAAGGTCTACTCCTATGGGCCTTAAAGTTTTGTAATCATGACTCTATCTACTTTGTTGGGCCTTGCGGAGTTCCTTCCTTAGCTTTCCAACTTTGTACTCTTGATTGTGCTAGAAATCTAGTCCTTCTTTGTGCGATAAAAAAGGTCCCACTAGTTACTTTGCTGGCTCTTAAGGTTCTCTCTTCGTAAGCTCTACTTTTGTGGTCCCGGAGGCTTTATAATCTTGATTCTGGTGGTCATCTAACCCCTAATGTCCCATTCATTTTTTCTGAAGGTCTCATAATCTTTTGCATAGTTATGAAGTTCGGCTTTAGGGTGATCCCTTCCCAAGCTCTTCCCTACTGAGTCTTTAAGATCTGTGATCTTGGCTATGCTAATCCCTTCTTTGTGGAAGAAAAAGGAATCCCACTACACACCTTGTTGGGCATTTGGCTTTCCCCTTCAAAGCTCTACTTTTGTGAATATTGGGGCTTTGAAACCTTCACCATGTTGGACTTCTAACCTTTGGTTTATGAGATACAATGTCTCACGAATACTAAGAGCGCCTTCACTTGTATTTTCAATTGATTCAAGGTTATCAAAGAAGATTACGCTTCAAAAAAGAGAAATAATAAAAAAAGAATGTTATTCACATGGTCTCCACTCTCCATGACATCTCCACGATCGTCCTCATTCTGGAATTGATATGTTCTCTATTTCATTCATCATCTCATTAATCGCTCTATTGTATTAAGTCATATTTCATTCTATATGTCATCAATTTTCTACCCAAGTTATGAAGCTACTTTTTACACATGCAGTTTTAGAGTAGAATGAATCAAAATATATTTACAATAGGTATCTCCACCTAGTAAAATTACTGTGTACGACAATGCTAGGGACAACGACACTCTTGACATAGAACTTCGCAATGAAAAAACTCAAAGCATAAATCTCTCTATGCCTGCGTCTTTAAGTTTCTTTGTTGAAGGTGGTGCCCAACTCTATTAATTATCAGAAACAAATGAACCCATCGTACTGTGTAGAAATTTGCTTCTATCATGATCGAATGGTTTACAGAAAGAACGATGTACAGATATCCACAATCTACATGGAAGTCATATTAGAGGTGTCAAAAGGCGACAAGAGAAGGAATCGTGATCAATTACCTAACACCTTCAACAGGACTCTGCGGTATTTTAATATGCTCTGTGATATGGCTCTAGCTGTGGGCGGAGTCAGCGCTCTAGGCTACACATCATGCAGCTAAAGATGGAGCCCATGGAGTACAGGAGCTTAGAAGCGGTAGTGTTCGGAATGGCATTCAAATGAAAATGCCAGACGATGACCGAACGCTTGGAGGCAGACAAGGATATGGTGCTGAAGAGCCGATGATCTGTAGCGACTGGTGTGATGCGTAGGGAAACTTTGTAACCCTCAAAGGCATAGCTGCTATCAAGCATGCTGTAAGTCATGCGGCGCTCAGCGCCGTATAAGGAGCTTCTCCTTCATCCATCGCAGGGGGCTTCCGTCCGGAGCTCTTCCACCTCCTGCGGAGTACCGCACGCATCCCGGTTCGTCCTTCCTCCCCTCGATCACTTCGCATACTTCTGCGTTTTCATTCCAACGCTTCATCTGAGCAAATTTCCCGAGCATCTCCCATACGTCATCTGCGCGTGCGTCGAGTTCCCTCGTCACGATTCCGTCCCACACTTCATCGTCATTTTTGGACGCTCCTGTAATCTTCACGTCGCTGAAGGCTCCACAATCTTGTCTTCCGACTTTTCGAAGCCTACATCTGCAGCTCTTCTTTTCGATGTACGCAAGGTCTTCCGCCACCATTGCAGCGCTCTCATTCCTGCAATCGTTATCAACAAAATATTAGCTATTCAGTTTAAACATAATCTGTACATTTATATTCATTCGTATGCTCTGATGTATGATGTTCCATACACCCACAGAAATTTCATATCGGTAACACAACGAATTGAAGACGTCACTCACCGGGAGAGAAGGGCAATGGCAGGAACATCCGAATAATGTGCGCAAACCATCGGTGAATGCCGAGGGACGAGAATTCGATGGCTGTGGCGAGCACCGAGCATGTAATTGCAAGATCAAGCAAAGACTGAGCGGATCCATAGAGAAATATAGGCAAGTCGGCGACGTGCCGCTTGCATGGGTGATGGAATGACTTACTTCAGCACGTATGAATATAGGAATTATGTGACGAATTATTCCAAAACGACGTTTTGAGAGAGAGAAAAAGAGAGAGAATGAAAAAGAATGACCTTAAGCAACCATAAATGTAAAGCAAACGACATATCAATCCAACACAAATGCATAGAGTGTGAAATGGGCTAAGAACAAAGAACAAAAACATTGATCTTTATATTCCAATAATCAAATCATTACAAAATTATATGTTTACAAAGATCAACAACCCTTTTACAATAGAAGGTGAGCATATAAATTCTCGGCCTCTTGCATAGCAACATCTTCAAGGACTTGAGAAGGTTCTGAGGGATTTTCTTGCTCTAGAACTCGCTCCTCAAGGTCAGCCATGTCTCCTTGCTCATCTGCCAATGGTGGGATAGGCCCCCTTGATGTAGGTTGGAATATCTCTATGTAAGCTATATGTGTCTTCCCAACCTCTCACTCCTCATCTACACATTCATTCAAGCCATTAATCCTTATCCTAATGAAGCTAGCTTGGGCTTCATGCTTCTCTACAACAATGTAAAGCCTAAACATTTTGAGGGCAAAGCAGAGCGTTGTCCCTGAAAACAAAAAAATCAATTACATGTGATGCCAAAAGAGTGTCAATTCATTAATAGGCCTCTTTTCTTGTGAAATAATTCATTTTGAACTTTCTGAATTTCATTGTGGGGATGATGCTTAGAATCAATAATTAGGTCATTTTATGCATGTAGGAAAAATTTTGGGTTGACAAGTTTCATATTCTCTCTCTAGACCTTATTTACATCATGTTTTCGAGTCAAATTTTGAAGGTGAAGATGACAGAATTAGGAAAAACTCTAAATGTGAGAAAGGTAGAGCAAGTATAGGAGAATAAAAGTGCCTCAGTGAAATTTTTGTGAATCATGTTTTAAGTACCTCATTCAAGGTCCTACATTTAGTTCATTGTAAGAAAATGCCTTGATTTTACTCTCTCTCTCTCTACAATTTTGAAATTTGCAGGGCTCAAAAGTCGCATTTGGAGGTGGATTTGGACCTGAGACATCTTAAACACTATTGTGCAGATCGCAAAATTGAATAAAAGTGTCTCTCAAAAGCTTAAGCTAATTCTTTTGACTTAGAGGGCTTTGAAAAGTGTCGTTTTCCAACACTTAAAAAAAATTGAGGGATTATCTAATTCTATTCGAGCCCATGATTTTGATGCTCACGTGTCACCATGTCTAAATATGGATATTTTTTTATCTATCTTTGTAGCGTTTTTCTCCTATTTTTGATAGGTACGCTAAAGAAAGAAAGCACACTACGATCGCATGGCATTTTGCAAAAGTTTTGGAGAAACTTGTCATTTTCTAAATTTGGTGGATTGCACACTTCTTTGGGGAGGGCAACAATCAAACTCTGATATAGGGAGACCTACGCGTCAAAATAGGGGACATAGAAATCTGAGAATTACTTTGTGATTGGGAGTGAGAGTGAGAGTGAGAGTGCGATTGAGAGTGCGAGTGTTAATGCGATTGTGATAGCTCAGGGGTGGTTGGGAGGTAGAGGCTTCATCAAGAAGCTATTGTCCAAAGCTATTGTCCAAAGCTATTGTCCAAAGCTATTGTAACCATTGATTCAGACTTATCATATCAGAGTTCTTCCTTCTCTGCATCATATTTGTTTCTACTCTTCCGCATCAGATTCTCTCTTACCTTGTGCAATCTCTGCGTTCTTCTCTCCACTGTTATTTTTGAGTGATCAAAATATTTGGATTGGGGATAGACTGTGATTGAGGAAATGCTACAATGAACAAGATTGCAATTAGAAGTACTTGTGCTAGAAAACAAGTCCAAGATCCAATCATCATCATTGGAGAAGAATTGGATTAACCTCGTCATAAGCTTTTGGGGCTTTTGATAAGGATTAACCAAGGTCTTGTCTCCTGCCACATGATAGAGCTTCTTTGTAACTGCATGAAACATTAGCACATTTGAAATTTTGTTCACACTACAATGTTCCATGACCCCTTTTTACCAACTTCATCATAGTATCCAACTATAAGGCACTCAATAGCATTAACAAACCTATGTCATGGCATGTTATTTACATTTGTCTTTACCCTACAAATTTATAAGTATAAGAACAATGTCAGGTGTTATTTCTAGAAAGAGGCAAAAAGCAAGTACATACCATGTAAGACACTCGACAACATGACACCTTGAATTTAATGTTGTTGAGACACAGAAGGATTGGTCCCTGCTATGAAAAATCACAATCCTCTAGAGTGGTAACATGGTCAATTTAGCAAAATCTATCACCATCTTTCGTATATGTGGGTGCTTGAGTTGCTCATGATCATTAATAGAACCACTCATTCTAAAGTCATATGGGATGTCTCTTATTAAAAGGGAATAATGTTTCCTAGTTACTACTATAAAAGTGTGATTTACATCATCACAATATATATTGTAATACAATGACCTTAGGTGTTCTATGGGGTTTGAAAAAAACTTTAGTGGAGAGGACTCATCTGCAAACTCCATCTCCTTTGCCTATATTCTAGACATGTCTTACCTTACCCTTTGGATAGGAGAAAGGAAGGGAGAAGGACAGTCTTCATTCAACTCACCACTCTCTTTCGAGGTTTCTACAAACAAATGATGAGTGTCAACTCAAAGATTGTTTACAAAGTGCAACATATATCAATGGTTTTGATGCTTAGCATTAAATGAATCTTTGCTAGGAGACTTAAATGAATAGATAATTAGAGGCCAATTTTCATATAACCTGCTTCAACTTGATGCTTAGCATCAACTAGTTGTGGAAAGCTATACCCAGAATCAAGTATGTGCTACAATATGATGCTTAGCATCAGAATCCTATTGAAATTGAATGCTTGACATTGAATTTTGACTAAAGGTTGTTTCTGCACATAGAGATTCTCTGATATTTGATGCTAGGCATCAACTTCTAGCATGCATGTTCCTATGAATTGATGACCCACATCGAATAGCACCAACTACTTGAAAAAATCAATCAGTTTTTATTGTAATGAGCAAGAGAACTCACCCAATTGTGGAAAACTATATAGTTTTTTGACAATGCTTTGTATGAGGAGGTGGTTGGGTACTCTACTTGGACTTCACTCCATGTGAAGCACCCAAGACTCCTCTTCATTACCTCCTGAATCTTCATATAAACCTTGTGACTACATTGTGAGTTTTAGACAACATGATAAGTTATTGAAAGAGCAAGAAAAACCAATCAATGAAAAGAATCTACTTACTTATTTAGCTCAATTACCATCTCCTGAAGGCTTAGATATTTGGAAATGACCCTTGATAATGTCAAAATTATCAAAATGTAATCCTTTATGCCTTGCAATGCTCTCCAAGGTGTCACCTTCATATCCTCAATAGCTTGTTCAATGGAGAGATCATCTCCCTTTCACTTTCCTTTTACATCCACTTGAAGATCAATTTTTTTGTTTTTCTATTTTTGGACTTTAATCTTTTTGTTCTCCCACATTGTGAATATTCTATCTTGAAGATCCCACATTTCCCCTATTCTAAAGGCGAGTTAGAACCATGGGTCAAATTTACGGAATGCATCTGACTTCACATTGTCATCCACTACTATCCATACCTCTATTAGGTAGTGCTCTCTCAAATTTGGATGGATCCTTTCACCATCCACCCTTAAGGCATTGACATACTCATGGTGGAAGAATCAGATACTCTCAATGGATGACATTTTTTGCCTATAATCATTGTCATTGTTGTGGTCCCAAGCTAGGAGCTTGACCTCCTCTATAGTGAAACCCACATAGATTTTACACTCTACGTACCTTAAGAAGTATGTAGTTGGATGCTCTTTTACAAGCTATATTTGGCCCTCTAGAGAGTGTGATCCTCCAATAACTCCGTATATATAGTCCTCAAACAAACCTTCATTGAATTCCTCCACCGACCGCATTCATTTGGATCAACCATTACCAAGAATGGTACGATGATTGCATGTGGGTTTATCTTCATCTACGTCTTAAGGTTCTGTACATGTAGATTATGTGGCTTGCTTATCTCAAGCGGCCTGCTTCCTATAAGTGGGTCTATTGGGGGTATGTTGATTATAGTAATGAGGAGGTGGGAAAGTTGCCCCTGTTTGAGGAGCTTCTTCTTCCCCATCTCCTCCCTTATCTTATTCTCTTCTATATGCAATATCCTATATGTGAGCTCTTCTCTAGTGGAAACTATATCATCCTGAGAGTCTGAGATTTCTATCACATCAATTGGCTTTCTCTTCTTCTAGGGCCTCTTTTGTATGGAATGCTTTCCCTTTGATGTTATAGGTTTCATCTACCTCTATTGGCTTGACATGATATTGCCTTGTATCCATGGCCAAAGATCCACGATCAAATTTTTCGATTCCCTACAAATTTGAGTGAGCCTCTTTGGAACACAACATTGAAGACATAGGAGCTCCATTTTGCAAATTTTGTTCCTGAATTCTTTGAAGTCTTTGTTGGGAGAAGGAGGTTATTTGAGTCCTCATCCTCGTAGTCCACCTTGAACACAAGGCCATACTTAAAAAAGTACTTTGTGGTAATCTTTCCCCTCGCATATGCACTAGCAAATACAAGCAGAGTGGCATTTTTCTCCTCTATGTACTAAAGGCACCACTCCAGATTTATCATGTCTCAAAGTGGTTTATCTTTCCTAGTGACTTTAGTCTCCTTGGATTCATCTTTCTGCCTCGCTCTTCCTCAATGGGCTTGACACTGCTATGACCACCTGATGATATGGCCATTGGATTACTTGCAGGTGCAAATGACAAAGAAAATATGCTCTTCTTTTGCTTTCGTGGATTCCCAATGCTTCTATCCCAAGCATCCTCTCATGAGCCACTTATGGTCACCTTGAGCTCCTTAAATGATTTCTTCTCTCTCTTATCAATGTCCCTCAAGTGAAGCAGTTTCTGTTAGTCAAGGGTATGACATTGTCCTAGGGATAACATTCATCTCAGTGTTTGGGGGCCAATTCAATGTGAGGCATCAAGCTTCTCCTGCAACTCAGTGCCTCCCATCAAATGTTGCCTCTAAGTCGATACCCAGCATCAAGCTTAATGCCCAAGGTGATGGTAGGTATGGAATTGGGGGAGTAGGCGTATGCAAAACATAAGTTGCTTAGTCCAATTCAATGCGAGGCATCGAATTTGGGGGCCAAGTGGATGCTATGCATTGACCTTTTATGCAGCAAATCGATGCGAAGCATCAAGTTGGGCAAGAAGCATTAAATTGGGCAAGGACCTCGATGTCAAGCATCAGATTGGGTGAAAAGGTGAATGTGAGTCATCCAACTGCCCTCCAAACTCGATACCAAGCATCCAATTAGCTGAGAACATTGATGCCAAGCATTGAGCTCACCTCCAAACTCGATCTCATTTATCGAACTAGCCTCCAAACTCGATGGGCAAGCAACTAGATGCTCGACATTGGTTTGAACCACTAGGCTGATGCCATGCGTGGAATTGCTCATCCTACTCGATGTTTGACATCCTTTTTTGAGGGCAAGTCGATGCTTGGCATCGACCTTTTCACCCACTTGGATGCTTGGCATCGCGTTCCTTGCCGAAGTTGACTCTTGGCATCGACTCCCCAAAACTCGATGCCTAGCATCGAGTTTCCCCTAAACGTCAATGCTTAGCATGAACTTTTCTTGCAATGTTGATGCTTGGCATTCAGTTCCATGACTCTGAACTTTGACAAAAATGTGAATTGCTTCAAAAACATTATTGTAAGTTATACGGTTTTCAAAAGGAATCTTTTTGGAATCTTTACTTGTTAGGTAAATTCAGGTGACCTATGAGTCTTTTCTCTAGCTCCCTTTTTCTCCATTGGTGAATTTTCCTTTGCTTAAGCTTTTTTTTTGCTCTTTTTTTCTCTGTGCTCTTTTGCTATGTGTGCTATATCTTGACTCGCACGAATTGTAAAATGGTCCTCTAGTTCTGTGATCGGCTTATAGACATTGGTTGCGTTTAACTTGGAAATAACTTGCTATAAGTCAATCGAACTAGGTGTAACTTGATGGCACAATTATACTATAGAATTGAAGCAAGAAGCAACGAACTCAAGCCTAATAAAACTTGGTTATATGATATTTGGTTATCATATGTTTTGAAATAAAAGCTTTAGCTGGACCACTTACTTGGGCATATGCATCACCATCCTACAGATCATATCCTGTTTGCTTGATAGACTCCTAAAAATCTAAAGAAGGCACATTTGAGGACTTGCAATAATCCTTGATCAACAATTTTCCACTAGGCTTGAGCCATACTTAAATATGCTTTGAAAAAGTGATGGCTTATCCTAGGGTTCAGATTCTTCCATCAATGAGGTACAGTGGCAATACATTCAATCACTTGCATGAAAAAACACCATGTACATGACTCCACAAGCTTTCACATGTGCTAAACATAGACAGTAGAAAAGGTTGAAAGAAATAATCATTTGGAAAGCCCATTTATGGGCAAGACATGAAAAATTCTGAGTTTGGATGAAAGAACTTACTTGGATATGCAGAATCATGTCACAATTGTTGTGCAATCCACTATCTCAAATTGGACTGAGCGTTTTCAGCCAATGGATCTTTCCAAACCTAATGATACCATATTCACAAAAAGATAAATGCCCACTACACTAACATCAATGTAAAAATCTCCACCACCAATGCCACAGCCAATGTCAAGTACTCTCTGTCCCACTTATTTCTAGGCACCCAGAGATAGTTAGGATTGCCCATACAATGAAAGTCTTTGCATGTTGTTTCCATGTTTGAGAAATTTACTATTATTAGGAACTAGAAAACAAAGTAATAATAAATGAGATCACAAAGGTGTTGATAAACATCACTTTCCCTAAGACATTAAGCTTCATACCTTTCTAATAGTGTAATTTTATATCAAGTGTGTTCACCAAGAACTCCCTTCTTTTATTCATAAAAGCCCAAACCTCGATAGGTAAGGTGAGAAAGCAAAATTTTAATTCAATCCAACTCTCAAAAAACTTGGTACTTGAGAGATAAAACACTGGACTATTAGAGGGCCTTGAGATTAGCCTTTGAGTGATTAATTTTCGGTTTGGAAGTAACAAAGAAAACTTCAATGTTTTTTCAATGTGAAATCAAGAGTATATGTTAACGTTGATGAACTTCAGCAAGATGCATGATGGACATATCCTCACAATGTAGCATAGCGGGCCAAAATTTTCAAAAGTATTCCTCGATTCATCCATTTTTATATAAAATCCTACTTCTGGAAATATTTCAAGAAAACTTTTCTTGTAATTCCTCCATATCTGTGCAAGAAAAATAGTCTTCAAGATTGAGTACTAATTTCTTAACACTCCACAATATGGAAGATTTCTCTTAACTCAAGTCTCAATCCAACAACGCTTTAGGACCTAATCTTAACAAGGGTGGATACTAGAATGTGAAGAGGGCTGCCTTTTAAAAGATGAATAGAAAAAGGAAAAAGAATTCATTTGTATATTCTCATATTCAATGTCTAGTGTAATCAACTTTGAGTTTCTTGGAAAATCGTTTTACTTTTCCATGAGTGAGGCTCATTTGCATAGGTGTGTCTTTATGCATGTGTGTGTGTGCACATGACTCATAGGATGGTGGAGATCATCATATCGCTAGCTTCTCTCTCTCATTGACATTTAGTGAGCAATGAAATCATACCTCTAAAAAAATCTTGATTACGACATAAAGTCAAATCATAGAACTCATAATTATGGGCACAATCGATCTTCATAATTATCTACATATGTGATTTGGGAGATATCGTTGCTTGATGTTACACTTCCTTTGTTGGTATATTATAAAGGAAATCCTCTTACACTTCCACTGTCAATGAAGATGAGTTCTGTCTTTTCGATAAATGCTTGGGCACCACCTGTCCTTACTGATCGAGTCGATAGACTTTCAAACTCATTGTTTTCAATGGATCCTTTCATGAATGATGTCCGTGGCTTAGAATGTATCAATCACTACAACATATGAGGGGCATACCGACGCCGCTTATACCGACGGTCACTCGCAGTGCCAGTATAAACGTCGAAAAACCTAGCTTGAAGATACCGACGGTCAAGTGACCGTCGGTATGACCGTTTTAAACGGATCGTCAGTGTGCTCCGCAGTCATCGGTATTAGCATCGGTATAAGCGTCGGTATGAGTGTCGATATAAGCATCGGTAATTTTCTGGAAGTAATTGACGCCCATACCGATGCCCATACCGGCGCCCATACCGAGGCCGACTTTTAAACATACTGAGAACCCAAGAGAAAAACTTCACTTTTTTGCACGTGTTTGAGTATTGTTTGTCTTCTGTTGAACTTGCGTGCACGAAGCGAATTGTGAACTCCATTGTCTTGTGCACACACACACACGCACAGATCTCTCTCCCTACACACACACTCTCCCTCGATTTAGCTTTGAGGTCTTGGTAAGTAGTGCGCGTATTGTTAGCCTTTGTCTTTCTCTATGCTTTATGTCTTATAATTTCTCTTCTCTTTGATTTTGTAGAAGTTCTTTGACGTTGATTGTATGGAATTCGACGATAGATGACATACATTAGGCTTTGACGACAACGATCCAAAAGAGGGACATACTTGTAAGTGATTGTTTTATTGTCTATTGATAGAGAGAGAAAGAGATAGAGAAAGAGAGAGAGATGAGAGAGAGAGAGAGGGAAAGAGAGAGAGAGATAAAGAGAGAGAGTGAAAGATAAAGAATAATGAAAATAAAGGAAGATAGAGATAGGATGATAGAGCATACACACACACATACACACACACACACATCTACACATTTCACATGCATACATACCCAGACATACACATATACACACATGCATACATACACATAGGAAAATAGAGCATACATACACACACACACATACACATGGCATCAATGTTCTCAGCCAATTGGATGCTTGGTATCGAGTTTGGAGGGCAGGTGGATGCCTCACATTCACCTTTTCACCCAATCCGATGCTTGACATCGATCCTTGCCCAATTTGATGCTTCTTGCCCAACTTGATGCTTCGCATCGAGTTGCTGCATAGAAGGTCAATGCATAGCATCCACTTGGCCCCCAAATTTGATGCCTCGCATTGAATTGGACTAATGGAATTATGTTTTGCATATGCCTACTCCCCCAATTCCATACCTACCATCACCTTGGGCATTAAGTGTAACATATTCCTAGTAGGAGATGGTTGAACCATGCTCTAAGAGAGAGGATTAGGAAGTAATTCTCAACCATGGCTTTTAGGGCAAGTGGTTAGCCCATCACATATCTAACCAAGAGGTTGTGAGTTCAATTCCTTACATTAAGCTTGATGTTGGGTATCCACTTAGAGGCCACATTCGATGGGAGGCACTGAGTTGCAGGAGAAGCTTGATGCCTCTCATTGAATTGGCCCCCAAACACTGAGATGAATGTTATCCCTAGGACAATTTCATACCCTTGACTAACAAAAATTGCTTCACTTCACGGACATTGAGAAGAGAGAGAAGAAATATGTTAAGGAGCTCAAGGTGACCATAAGTGGCTCATGAGAGGATGCTCGGGATAGAAGCATTCGAAATCCACTAAAGCAAAAGAAGAGCATATTTTCTTTGTCATCTCCACGTGCAATTCATCCAATGGCCATATCGTCAGGAGGTCATAGCAGTGTCAAGCCCATTGAGAAAGAGCGAGGCAGAAAGATAAATCCAAAGAGATTGAAGTCACTCGAAAAGATAAACCACTTTGAGACATGATAAATCTGGAGTGGTGCCTTTAGTACATAGAGGACAAAAATGCCACTCTGCTTGTATTTGCTAGTGCATATGCGAGGGGAAAGATTACCACAAAGTAGTTTTTTTAAATATGGCCTTGTGTTCAAGGTGGACTATGAGGATGAGGACTCAAATAACCTCCTTTTCCCAACGAAGACTTCAAAGGGATTGAGGAAGACAATTTGCAAAATGGAGCTCCTATGTCTTCAATGTTGTGTTCCAAAGAGGCTCGCTCAAATTGGTAGGGAATCAAAAAATTTGATAGTGGATCTTTGGCCATGGATACAAGGCAATATCATGTCAAGCCAATAGAGGTAGATGAAACCTATAAAGTAAAAGGGAAAACAGCCCATACAAAAGAGGCCCCAAAAGAAGAGCAAGCCAATTGATGTGGAATCAACAGAAATCTCAGACTCTTAGGATGATATAGTTTCCACTAGAGAAGAGCTCACATCTAGGATATTGCGTATAAAATAGAATAAGATAAGGGAAGAGATTGGGAAGAAGAAGCTTCTCAAACAGAGGAAACTTTCCCACCTCCTCATTACTATAATCAACATACTTCCACTAAACCCACTTATAGGAAGGAGGCCACTTGAGATAAGCAAGCCACATAATCTACATGTACAGAACCTTAAGATGTAGATGAAGATAAGCCCACATGCAATCATCGTACCATTCTTGGTAATGGTTCATCCAAATGAATGTGGGTCGGTGGAGGAATTGAATGAAGGTTTTTTTGAGGACTATATATACTAAGTTATTGGAGGATCACACTCTCTAGAGGGCGAAATACAGGCATCAATTCATATGAACAAACATGCTAGAAGTTGATGCCTAGCATCGAATATCAGAGAATCTCTATGTGCTGAAACAACCTATAGTCAAAATTCAATGCCAGGCATCCAATTTCAATAGGATTCTGATGCTACACATCATATTGTAGCACATACCTGATTCTGGGTATAGCTTTCCACAACTAGTTGATGCCAAGCATCAACTTGAAGGAAGTTATATGGAAATTGGCCTCTAATTATCTATTCATTTAAGTCTCCGACACTCCTCATTTGTTTGTAGAAACCTCGAAAGAGAGTGGTGAGTCAAATAAAAACTGTCCTTCAACCTTCCTTGCTCCTATCCAAAGGGTAAGGTATGACAAGTATAGAATATAGGCAAAGGAGATGGAGTTTGCGGATGATTCCTCTCCACTAATTTTTTTTTCAAACCCCATAGAACACCTAAGGTCATTGTATTACAATATATATTGTGATGATGTAAATCACACTTGTAAGTAGTGACTAGGAAACATTATTCCCTTTTAATAAGAGACATCCCATATGACTTTAGAATGAGAGGTTCTATTAATGATAATGAGCAATTGAAGCACCCACATATACGAAAGATGGTGATAGATTTTGCTAAATTGACCATGTTGCCACTTTGGAGGATTGTGATTTTTCATAGCACGGACCAATCCTTCTGTGTCTCAACAGCATTAAATTCAAGGTGTCAAGTTGTCGAATGTCTTACATGGTATGTACTTGGTTTTTGCCTCTTTCTAGAAATAACACCTGACATTGTTCTTATAATTATAAATTTGTAGGGTAGAGACAAATGTAAATAACATGCCATGACATAGGTTTGTTAGTTCTATCAAGTGCCTTCTAGTTGGATACTATGATGAAGTTGGTAAAAAGGGGTCATGGAACATTGTAGTGTGAACAAAATTTCAAATGTGCTAATGTTTCATGCAGTTACAAAAAAGCTTTATCATGTGGTAGGAGACAAGACATTGGTTAATCCTTATCAGAAGCCCCAAAAGCTTATGATGAGGTTAATCCAATTTTTCTCCAATGATGATGATTGGATCTTGGACTTGTTTCTAGCACAAGTACTTCTAATTGCAATCTTGTTCATTGTAGCGTTTCCTCAATCACAATCTATCCCCAATCCAAATCTTTTGATCACTCAAAAATAACAGTGGAGAGAAGAACGTAGAGATTGCACAAGGTAAGAGAAAATCTGATGTGGAAGAGTAGAAACAAATATGATGCAGAGAAGGAAGAACTATGATATTATAGATGTGAATCAATGGTTACAATAGCTTTGGACAAAAGCTTTGGAAAAAAGCTTTGGACAATAGCTTTGGACAATAGCTTCTTGATGAAGCCTCTACCTCCCGACCACCCCCAAGCTATCACAATCGCATTCACACTCGCACTCTCAATCACACTCTCGCTCTTACTCTCACTCTCAATCACAAAGTAATTCTCAGATTTCTATGTCCCCTATTTTGAGGCACAGGTCTCCCTATATCAGAGTTTGATCGCTGCCCTCCCAAAAGAAGTGTGCAATCCGCCAAATTTAGAAAAAGACAAGTTTCTCCAAAACTTTTGCAAAATGCCATGCGATCGTAGTGTGCTTTCTTTCTTTTGCGTACCTGTCAAATTAGGAGAAAAACACCAAAAAGATAGATCCAAAAATATCCATATTTAGACATGGTGACACGTGAGCATCAAAATCATGTGCTCGAATAGAATTAGATAATCCCTCAATTTTTTTTAAGTGTTGGAAAACGGCACTTTTCAAAGCGGTGTAATTCAAAAGAATTAGCTTAAGCTTGTGAAAGACACTTTTATTCAATTTTGCGATCTGCACAATTGTGTTTGAGATGTCTGAGGTCCAAATCCACCTTCAAATGCCACTTTTGAGCCCTGCAAATTTCAAAATTGTAGAGAGAGAGTAAAATCAAGGCATTTTCTTACAATGAACTAAATATTGGACCTTGAATGAGGTACTTAAAACATGATTCACAAAAATTTCACTCAGGCATTTTTATTCTCCTATACTTGCTCTACGTTTCTCACATATAGAGTTTTTCATAATTTTTTCATCTTCACCTTCAAAATTTGACTAGAAAACATGATGTAAATAAGGTCTGGAGAGAGAATATTAAACTTGTCAACCCAAAATTTTTCCTACATGCATAAAATGACCTAATTATTCATTCTAAGCATTATCCCCATAATGAAATTCAGAAAGTTCAAAATGAATTATTTCACTAGAAAAGAGGTCTATTACATGAATTGACACTCTTTTGGCATCACATGTAATTGATTTTTTTGTTTTCAAGGACAACGCTCTCCTTTGCCCTCAAAATGTTTAGGCACTACATTGTTGTAGAGAAGCATGAAGCCCAAGCTAGCTTCATTAGGAAAAGAATTAATGGCTTAAATGAATGTGCAGATGAGGAGCGAGAGGTTGGGAAGAAACATATAGCTTACATAGAGATATTCCAACCTACATCAAGGGGGCCTATCCCACCAGTGGCAGATGAGCAAGGAGACATGGCTCTAGAACAAGAAAATCCGTCCTTGAAGATGTTGCTATGCAAGAGCCGAGAATTTATATGATCACTCTAAAAGGGTTGTTGATCTTTGTAAACATATAATTTTGTAATGATTTGATTACTGCAATATAAAGATCAATGTTTTTGTTCTTTGTTCTTAACCCATTTCACACTCTATGCATTTGTGTTGGATTGATATGTGGTTTGCTTTACATTTAAAGTTGATCAAGGTCATTCTTTCGCATTCTCTCTCTCTTTCTCTCTCTCTCAAAACGTCGTTTTGGAATAATTCGTCACAGAATTCCTATATTCATACGTGCTGAAGTAAGTCATTCCATCACCCATGCAAGCGGCACGTCTCCCACTTGCCTATAATTCTCTATGGATCCGTTGAGTCTTTGCTTGATCTTGCAATTACATGCTCGGTGCTCACCACAGCCATCGAATTCTCGTCTCTCGGCATTCACCGATGGTTTGCACACATTACTCGGATTTTCCTGCCTTTGCCCTTCTCTCCCGGTGAGTGACGTCTTCAATTGGTTGTGTTACCGATATAAAATTTCTGTGGGTGTCAGAGCATACGAATGAATGTAAATGTACAGATTATGTTTAAAATGAATAGCTAATATTTTGGACCACGCTGAGTAGTATTGGCGCTGATAATGATTGCAGGAAGGAGAGCGCTGCAATGGTGGCGGAAGACCTTGCGTACATCGAAAAGAAGAGCTGCAGATGTAGGCTTCGAAACGTCGGAAGACAAGATTGTGGAGCCTTCAGCGACGTGAAGATTACAGGAGCGTCCAAAAATGACGATGAAGTGTGGGACGGAATCGTGACGAGGGAACTCGACGCACGCGCAGATGACGTATGCGAGATGCTCGGGAAATTTGCGCAGATGAAGCGTTGGAATGAGAACGCAGAAGTATGCGAAGTGATCGAGGGGAGGAAGGACGAACCGGGATGCGTGCGGTACTGCGCAGGAGGTGGAAGAGCTCCGGACGGAAGCCCCCTGCCATGGATGAAGGAGAAGCTCCTTATACGGCGCTGAGCGCCGCATGACTTACTGCATGCTTGATAGCAGCTATGCCTTTGAGGGTTACAAAGCTTCCCTACGCATCACACCAGTAGCTACAGATCATCCGCTCTTCAGCACCATATCCTTGTCTGCCTCCAAGCGTTCGGTCATCGTCTGGCATTTTCATTTGAATGCCATTCCGAACACTACCGCTTCTAAGCTCCTGTACTCCATAGGCTCCATCTTTAGCTGCATGATGTGTAGCCTAGAGCGCTGACTACGCCCACAGCTAGAGACATATCGCAGAGCATATTAAAATACCGCAGAGTCCTGTTGAAGGTGTTAGGTAATTGATCACGATTCCTTCTCTTGTCGCCTTTTGACACCTCTAATATGACTTTCATGTAGATTGTGGATATCTGTACATCGTTCTTTCTGTAAACCATTCGATCATGATAGAAGCAAATTTCTACACAGTACGATGGGTTCATTTGTTTCTGATAATTAATAGAGTTGGGCACCACCTTCAACAAAGAAACTTAAAGACGCAGGCATAGAGAGATTTATGCTTTGAGTTTTTTCATTGCGAAGTTCTATGTCAAGAGTGTCGTTGTCCCTAGCATTGTCGTACACAGTAATTTTACTAGGTGGAGATACCTATTGTAAATATATTTTGATTCATTCTGCTCTAAAACTGCATGTGTAAAAAGTAGCTTCATAACTTGGGTAGAAAATTGATGACATATAGAATGAAATATGACTTAATACAATAGAGCGATTAATGAGATGATGAATGAAATAGAGAAAATATCAATTCCAGAATGAGGACGATCGTGGAGATGTCATGGAGAGTGGAGACAATGTGAATAACATTCTTTTTTTATTATTTCTCTTTTTTGAAGCGTAATCTTCTTTGATAACCTTGAATCAATTGCAAATACAAGTGAAGGCGTTCTTAGTATTCGTGAGACATTGTATCTCATAAACCAAAGGTTAGAAGTCCAACATGGTGAAGGTTTCAAAGCCCCAATATTCACAAAAGTAGAGCTTTGAAGGGGAAAGCCAAATGCCCAACAAGGTGTGTAGTGGGATTCCTTTTTCTTCCACAAAGAAGGGATTAGCATAGCCAAGATCACAGATCTTAAAGACTCAGTAGGGAAGAGCTTGGGAAGGGATCACCCTAAAGCTGAACTTCATAACTATGCAAAAGATTATGAGACCTTCAGACAGAAAAATGAATGGGACATTAGGGGTTAGATGACCACCAGAATCAAGATTATAAAGCCTCCGGGACCACAAAAGTAGAGCTTAGGAAGAGAGAACCTTAAGAGCCAGCAAAGTAACTAGTGGGACCTTTTGTATCGCACAAAGAAGGACTAGATTTCTAGCACGATCAAGACTACAAAGTTGGAAAGCTAAGGAAGGAACTCCGCAAGGCCCAACAAAGTAGATAGAGTCATGATTAAAAAACTTTAAGGCCCATAGGAGTAGACCTTTGAAAGGTACGTGAGGGGTTAGATTACAAGTAAGGTGAAGATTATAAAGCCTCAAGGCCCACAAAAGTAGAACTTTGGAAGAGACATCCTTCACGACCAACAAAGTAACTAGTGGAATCTTTTGTATCCCACAAACAACCATTAGATGCCTAGCATAGTAAGAATTACAAAGTTGGAAAGTTGAGGAAGGAACTCCCCAAGGCCCAACAAAGTGGCTATGGTCAAGATTACAAAACTTTAAGGCCTCAGAAGAGTAGATCTTTAGAAGGGATGGACCCAAAGCCAATAAAGTAACTAATAGGACACTTTCTATCACACGTAGGATAGGTTAGATTTTTAGCACAATGAAAATTACAAAGCCCGATAACCCACTAGTATAGAGATTGGAAAACGATAGCCCCAAGACCCAACAATATGACTATTTTAAAGTGAGCCAAAAAATCAAAGATTAATCCACCTCACGTGAAAGCCACATACAAAAAGTGTCTAAAGTCCACGATTTTAGATGTTGGAAAGCTATGGAAAATCTTATAGTAGCTAGGAAAATGTCATGCTGCGAACAAGACTTAAAGCCTCTTCCCTGCCACACATGATTAAGAATATACAATGTTAAGGCCCATAGGACTAGATCTTTAGAAGGGATGTCCCCGAGGCCCAATAAACTAACCAATGGGACTCTTTCTATCCCACACACCATAGGCTAAATGCCTCATACAATCAAGAATAGCCCTATGTGTTAGAGTTAGATGTTTCCTCAAGCACACAAACAACACAAGGAACAAGAAGAAGCTTGGAGCACAACACACAATATTGAATGTATTACCACTATAATGTACAAAGATAACCAACCCTTTAGGGCTATAGGCCTATATACAAGCCGGTGGAAAAAACCTCCTAAAGAAGGAAAAAAGTGCCTCGACGGTCCTAGTGTGTTCACACACATCACTACCTAGTGTGTTCGTACACAGTAATTTTACTAGGTGGAGATACCTATTGTAAATATATTTTGATTAAATCTGCTCTAGAACTGCATGTCTAAAAAGTAGCTTCATAACTTGGGTAGAAAATTGATGACATATAGAATGAAATATGACTTAATACAATAGAGCGATTAATGAGATGATGAATGAAATAGAGAAATATCAATTCCAGAAGGAGGACGATCGTGGAGATGTCATGGAGAGTGGAGACCATGTGAATAACATTCTTTTTTTTATTATTTCTCTTTTTTGAAGCGTAATCTTCTTTGATAACCTTGAATCAATTGAAAATACAAGTGAAGGCGTTCTTAGTATTCATGAGACATTGTATCACATAAACCAAAGGTTAGAAGTCCAACATGGTGAAGTTTTCAAAGCCCCAATATTCACAAAAGTAGAGCTTTGAAGGGAAAAGCCAAATGCCCAACAAGGTGTGTAGTGGGATTCCTTTTTCTTCCACAAAGAAGGGATTAGCAAAGCGAAGATCACAGATCTTAAAGACTCGGTAGGGAAGAGCTTGGGAAGGGATCACCCTAAAGCCGAACTTCATAACTATGCAAAAGATTATGAGACCTTCAAGCAGAAAAATGAATGGGACATTAGGGGTTAGATGACAAACAGAATCAAGATTATAAAGCCTCCGTGACCACAAAAGTAGAGCTTAGGAAGAGAGAACCTTAAGATCCAGCAAAGTAACTAGTGGGAACTTTTGTATCGCACAAAGAAGGACTAGATTTCTAGCACAATCAAGACTACAAAGTTGGAAAGCTAAGGAAGGAACTCTGCAAGGCCCAACAAAGTAGATAGAGTCATGATTACAAAACTTTAAGGCCCATAGGAGTAGACCTTTGAAAGGGACGTGAGGGGTTAGATTACAAGCAAGGTGAAGATTATAAAGCCTCAAGGCCCACAAAAGTAGAACTTTGGAAGAGACATCCTTCAGGACCAACAAAGTAACTAGTGTAATCTTTTGTATCCCACAATCAAGCATTAGATGCCTAACATAGTAAAAATTACAAAGTTGGAAAGTTGAGGAAGGAACTCCCCAAGGCCCAACAAAGTGGCTATGGTCAAGATTAGAAAACCTTAAGGCCTCACAGGAGTAGATCTTTGGAAGGGATGGCCCCAAAGACGATAAAGTAACTAATAGGATCCTTTCTATCACACGTAGGATAGGTTAGATTCCTAGCACAATGAAAATTACAAAGCCCGATAACCCACTAGGATAGAGCTTGGAAAAGGATAGCCCTAAGACCCAACAATATAACTATTTTAAAGCGAGCCAAAAAATCAAAGATTAATCCACTTGACGTGAAAGCCACATACAAAAAGTGTCTAAAGACCACGATTTTAGATGTTGGGAAGCTTTGGAAAATCTTATAGTAGCTAGGAAAATGGCACGCTATGAACAAGACTTAAAGCCTCTTTAGAAGGGATGGGCCCGAGGCCCAATAAACTAACCAATGGGACTCTTTCTATCCCACACACCATAGGCTAAATGCCTCACACAATGAACCTCTCCCTGACATAATGATCATGCAGCTCAATGTGCGTAGTGTGAGCATGGAACAGAGGGTTACTCGCAACTCCCAATGTGCTCTCACTGTAAGTGAAGATGGCAGTGGCAGAAGATTGACCAACACCCAAATCAATCGTGAGGCATTTGAGCCAAACACACTCAATGGTCGCTGTGAAAGCTGCCCTATAGTAAGCCTCACACATAGAAGTAACCACACTACATTGCTTCTTGCTCAGCCAAGATATGCATGAGCTACCAAGCATGAAGCAAAAACCACTTTTGGACACACGAGTGGCAAAGCAACAAGCCCAATTAGAGTCAGAAAAAGCATGCAAATATGGCGATAGGGATCCCCTCTTGGGACAAAACAACCCAAGTAGCGGTAGACCACTCACGTAGTAGAAGATGCACTTAACACCTACCAATGCTTGACACCTGGGCAATGCATAAAATTGTTGATCTCACTACAACATATCAAGGGCATACCGACGTTGTCCATAGCGACGGTGATGCCTCCGCATCGATATGACCGTTAGAAATGCTTGAGAAACCACGGATGCAATACCGACGGTATGAGCCTCGGTATAGGCATCACTAGTTTACTGGAAATTACCGACGATAATACCAATGCTTATACCGACGCTTATAGCAACGGAACATTTTAACCAGACCCAAGAGCAGAAATTGGACATTTTCTCACGTTTGGAATGAAAGTCCGCTTCTCTCGAGTTTTCGCACGCGAACTACATTCTGAGCATACTGTGTACACACATCTCTCTCCTTCTCTCTCTCCTTCTCTCTCTCTCTCCCTCTCTCTCTCTCTTTCTCTACACAAACCTCTCTATTTCTTTAGATCTAAAAGTTTGGGAAGTATTGCACGTACTGTAGCACCCTTTCTCTTTCTTTGTGTTTTCCCTTTTCTAATTTCTCTTGTCTTTAGTTTTGCAACAGCTTTTTGGCATGACTTCTTTGGAATTCTATGGATGACAACATTAAGTGGACGTTGACAACAACGCTCCAAACAATTACATCGAAGTAAGTGATTGTTTTGTTTTTGATTGATATAGAATAAGATAGAGAGAGACGAAAGAAAGAGAGAGATCTAGATAAACATAAAGAGCGAGAGGGAGAGAGAGAGAGAGATGAAATAAAGAGAGTGAAAGAGAGAGAAATGAAAGAGAGAGAGAGATATGAAATAGAAAGAGAATGAGATAGAGAGAGATGCATACATACATACACACACATATGCATACACATACTCACATACATATTACATACACACATGCATATTACATATACACTCACATACATATTACATACACACATGCATATACATACACATACATATTGCATACTCACATGCATATGCATACGCACATATACATACATACATGCATATTACATACAGACATGCATATTACATACACACATGCATATACATACACACACACATAGGCCTACTCATACTCACATACATACATGTACACACACATATACATACATACATGTACACACACACATGTATACATACACACATGCATATGCATACATACATACACACATATTTGCATGTACACACACACATACGTACATACACACACACATATACATACACACTCACATATGTATACACACACATATGTGCATGCACACATGCATATGCACACATACCTACACTCTCTCTCTTTCTCTATGTCTTCTCTTTTTTAATTTCTCTTTTCTTTTGTTTTGTAGGAACTTTTTGGCTGATTCTTTGGGATTTTGCAAAAAACGATGTCAATTGGGCTTTGACGAGAGCAATCAAAAGATTTACATCAATGTAAGTGATTGTTTTGTTTTTTATTATAAATAGAGATAAAGA
>CM035444.1:92613889-92926389 GCA_020310875.1 Ceratopteris richardii | reverse complement strand
AGATAGAAAACTTAATATTTGTCCAAGTTATACATAAGTAAATCAAGTATCCAATAGCCTACTGATAGAAAACACCATGGAATGCATCTCGAGCATCATGAAGACTCAATCATAAACCCGTCTCCATAGGAGTTGCAATAGGTTTACAGTCTTCAAGTCCAAAAGACTGTTATAATGTGTCAAAATATTTCCTTTGACACAAATCCATTCCACCATCAATGTGCATAAACTGAATGCCCAAATAATGATGCAAATACCCCAAATCAGACATCTCAAATGAGGCATGCAAATTAGCTTTAAATCAGCAATATGCTTCTCATGAGGACTAGTGAGTAGCATGTCACCAACATACACGACAATGATCAGAACTACATCATTAGCATGCTTAACATAAAAGGTTCTTATATTTGGAATGTTCTCAAAACCATGTGCAATCAAATAGGCATGTATCTTTTCATACCAAGCATGTGGTGCTTGTTTCAAACCATATAAAGCCTTTCTTAACATGAACACCTAGTTTTCATGCTCTTTCTACACAAAGCCACTAGGCTAGAAAACATACGCTTCTTTGTGCGCGTCACCATTCAAAAATGCATTTGTAATGTCCAACGGATATACATTCCAACCATGATGAGCTGCAAGTGCACAGATGCTACGAACATTAGTCATTCGGCAAGCAGGTGCAAAGGTCTCATTAAAATCAATGCGTCTTTCCAGTGCATAACCCTTACAACAAGCGTAGTCTTATACCTATTAATTGTTCCATCTGGCTTACGGTTCAGCTTGTAACCCACTTAGTGCCAATGGCCTTCTTGCCAATAGGCAAGTCACATAAAGACCAAGTACCATTCTTCATCATAGCATCATATTGAGATTGCATAGTATCCATCCGATTTTTTGAATTTTGTGCTTCATCAAAGGAAACAGGCTCATTCTCATTATAGAGACTAGATGCAGCCATAGCATGGCAATCTGATCCAAAAGAGGCACTATGAGAGCATGATTGAGTACGATATGACAAAGGTGCATCTAATTTGCTATCACACAAAGTTTGCACCAGCCAATTTGGCATAGTTATTGCCTCTTCAATATAAGCTCTCTCATCAACGAGTACATTATGTAAATCTGCATCAGGAATTGGATAATCTACATCACATGAAAGCTGCAAAGGTTGGGAAGTTACCTCACTAGGAACAACACTAGATTGTGCACCTGTAAAAGAGGAAGCAAAGTATCATACATGTCTTTGGAGCTAACTGATGTCTCCTTAGTACATCAAAGCAATGGTTGAATAACATCTTCCACAAACACAAGATCGCGGCTAACTGAAATGCATTTAGTTTGTGGATGATACAAACGGTAGTCTTTACTTTCATAATTGTACCCAACAAAAATACATTTGACTACTTTATCATCCAATTTTCTGTGATGTTTTTTAGGCACTAATGCATATGCTAGGCAACCAAAATCACGTAGATAAGCAACCGATGGCTTGAGACCATGCCAAGCCTCATATGGAGTGATAGACTGCAGTGCTTTAGTGGAATACCTGTTAAGTATATATATTGTATGCATAACAGCCTCAAGCTAGAATTTATATGCTAAAGCCTCACTCTTGACTATACACGTTGCCATCTCCATGAGTGACTTGACTTGTTCTTCCATTTAGCACCTCCATTTTTTTGAGGTTTATATGGCACTATACACTGATCTTTAATCCCACATTAAGCCAAAAATGCATTAAATTCAAAAGACATATATCTCCCCCCTCCTACCCCCCATTCGAACAGAGGGTGCCCATTTTACATGCTGACAGATTTTCAGCCAAAACCAAAAACTGTTTGAAGCACATAAACACTTTAGACTTTGCTTCCAATGGATATACCTATGAATTCATGGAAAAAACATCAATGAAAGTCACAAAGTAAAGATAATTTCATAAAGAGGGAGTCTGCATAGGACCACAGACATCACTATAAACAAGTTAGAATTTCTCTGTAGCTCAAGCTGAACCATCTTTTGCAAATGAGGAAGGCTGCATTTTTCCCAAAATACAACCTTCACATACATTTTTACTGGATGCTTCAAGTTTGGGCAAAAAGGAAACCATTTTAGATTTCTACATGCATAGCAAACTAGTAAAATTCAAATGACCAAAGCGTGCATGCCAAAGGTTTGCATCTGACATACCCTGAGAATCATGTACTACATATGCTAAATCATTCATAGATTTTTCATAATCTATGAGCTTATAGAGTCTAGGAGATAAAATGCCAAAAGCAATAATCACGTAGCCATTTGACAGATGATGAATTGTATATCTTTCATCAACAAATCTCACAACCAAGCCAATCTTGGCTGAACCCGAAACTGATAATAGTTTCTTCTTGATCCCTCACACAAATAAAACATCTGACAAAGTGAAAGAACTATCATCAGTAGTAGTCAAAATGATCTTACCAACTCCCATGATAGGATAAGAGGAGTTGTTGGCACATGTGAGAGTGTTCCTTATAGGGGCAAGCTCTAATGAAGAGAAGAAACTACACTACAAGGTAATATGTTCGGTCACCCCACTATCAAAGTACCAAACATCTCAATCTACTACACAGATGCACTCCTGATGAGAAGATGGGTCAAAACTACAAATAGTAGTAAATGCCCATTCTTCATCCAGCACAAGATTAGCAGACTCTGTTTTCAGTGAAGAGGCCTCTACAACAACCACTCCGGCCTCTTTCTTCTTTGCCTCTTTACTAGCCCGTTTTATACAGTTATTACTGACATGATCATTTGCTTTACAGTATTTGCAAAATAATTTCTGCTTTTCTGTTTTCTTCTCAACTTTTTCTTCCTTTTTTGATTGTGCAAAATTAGCAGATTTTTGCTTACTAGTTGAAGAGCTCCATTTTCCTTTGCCCTTCTGGCTAGCCAAGAAAGCTTGATCTACACTATGCATAATAGACTTGTTCTGCCTAGACTAATCTTCCTGCAACAGAACAAGAACTAACTCTTCAAATGTTAAGGCATTTGGATTGCCTTTCATACTCAAATGAGGAGTACAAGCAAAACTTTGATATGAGTCAGGAAGACCATTATGAATAGTCTGCACAAGTGAACTATTAGGAAGGACTTCATCAATAGAAATTAATTTTTCATTCAAATCCTTGATCTTTTTCTAAAAATTTTCCATAGAATCACCTTCATTCATGTGCTCACTCTCCAACTGTTTTCAGAGGTAAGCAACATGAGCCTCATTCCTAGCCAGGTACAATGTGGTAAGTGTATCCCAAGCATCCTTAGTGTTTTTACAATATCGAATGTGAGGAATAATGGCACGTTTGAAAAAAAAAAGCTATCAATGCATGTGCATTGGCATCTCTACCATCCCAAAAAATTTTCTCTATAGTAGGTGCAGCGAAAACCGTAGCATGAAGAGGAATCTGCAAAATATCAGCATCTTTGACACCTTCTACATCAGCTTGAGTTCCTGCAATTGTAACAGTCGTAAGTGTGATAGGATGTTTTTTAACACCCTCCACAATGTTCCACAGCTTTTGCAACTAATACATTTTGCATCATTTTTAAGCAAATAACTAGTTGCCGAGAGGAATTCTCCTAAACCTGTAGTAGACTTCGAGGCGCTTATATTGGCGAACCGAAATTGGTATAGATCTTTGGCATAAAAAGACACATCACTACCTAAATATATTTATAAATCCCCCCTAGGAGTGATATGGTGAACAAGGAGTTGGCACTAATGTAGAAGGAAGTGCCAAGCTATGTGGAATCAATCCACAAAGGGAAGTAAGCCCAAAGCTTTGCGTAAAGCTTCAAACTTCTCCTGAGGCAGAGCCTTTATGAAAAGGTCTGCAATGTTCTCCTGCATGGGCATATATGCCAAGCTGATCTCTCTAATAGAGAACCTCTCCCTGACATAATGAAAATGGAGCTCAATGTGCTTAGTGCGAGCATGGAACAGAGGGTTGCTTGCAACTCCCAATGTGCTCTAACTCTAAGTGAAGATGGTGGTCGCAAAAGATTGACCAACACCCAAATCAATCATGAGGCATTTGAGCCAAACACACTCAATGGTCGATGTGAAAGCTGCCCTATAGTAAGCCTCACACATAGAAGTAGCCACACTACATTGCTTCTTGCTCAGCAAAGATATGCATGAGCTACCAAGCATGAAGCAAAAACCACTATTGGACACACGAGTGTCATAGCAACTAGCCCAATTAGAGTCAGAAAAAGCATGCAAATATGGCGATAGGGATCCCCCCTTGGGACAAAAAAACCCAAGTAGCGGGAGACCACTCAAGTAGCAGAAGATGCACTTAACCGCATACCAATGCTTGACACCTGGGCAATGCATAAAATTTCTAATCTCCGAGATAGCAAAATGAATATCCGTCCAAGTTGTACATAAGTAAATCAAGTATCGAATAGCCTACTGATAGAAAACAACATGGAATGCATCTCGAGCATCATGAAGACTCAATCCTAAACCCCTCTCCATAGGCGTGGCAATAGGTTTATAGTCTTCAAGGCCAAAAGACTGTAATAATGTGCCAAAATATTTCCTTTGACACAAATCCATTCCACCATCAATGTGCATAAAATGAATTCCCAAATAATGATGCAAATACCCCAAATCAGACATCTCAAATGAGGCATGCAAATTAGCTTTAGATCAGCAATATGCTTCTCATGAGGACTATTGAGCAGCATTTCATCAACATACACCACAATGATCAGAACTACATCATTAGCATGCTTAACATAAAAGGTTCTTTCAGTTGGATTGTTCTAAAAACCATGTGCAATCAAATAGGCATGTATCTTTTCATACCAAGCATGTGGTGCTTGTTTCAAACCATATAAAGCCTTTCTTAACCTGAACACCTGGTTTTCATGCTCTTTCTGCACAAAGCCACTGGGCTGGAAAACATACTCTTCTTCATGCAAGTCACCATTCAAAAATGCATTTGTAATGTCCAACTGATATACATTCCAACCATGATGAGTTGCAAGTGCACAGATGCTACGAACATTAGTCATTCGGCAAGTAGGTGCAAAGGTCTCATCAAAATCACTGCCTCTTTCCTGTGCATAACCCCTTACAACAAGCGTAGTCTTATAGCTATTAATTGTTCCATCAAGCTTACGGTTCAACTTGTAACCCACTTAGTGCCAATGGCCTTCTTGCCAATAGGCAAGTCACGTAAAGACCAAGTATCATAGCATCATATTGAGATTGCATAGTAGCCATCCAATTTTCTGAATTTTGTGCTTCATCAAAGGAAATAGGCTCATTCTCATTACAAAGACTAGATGCAAGCATAGCATGGCAATTTTATCCAAAAGAGGCACTTTGAGAGCGTGATTGAGTATGATATGACAAAGGTGCATCTAATTTGCTACCACACAAAGTTTACACCTGCCATTTTGGCATAGTTATTGCCTCGTCAGTATCAGCTCTGTCGTCAACAAGTGCATTATGTAAATCTGCATTGAAAATGCGATGATTTGCAGCATCACATGAAAGCTGCAAAGGTTGAGAAGTTATCTCACTAGGAACAACACTAGATTGTCCACCTGTAAAAAGAGGCAACAAAGTATCATACATGTCTTTGGAGGTAATTGCTGTCTCATTAGTACATCAAAGCAATGGTTGAATAGCATCTTCCACAAACACAAGATCACGGCTAACCAAAATGCATTTAGTTTGTGGATGATACAGATGATAGTCTTTAATTTCATAATTGTACCCAACAAAAATACATTTTACTACTTTATCATTCAAATTTCTACGATGTTTTTTAGGCACTAATGCATATGCCAGGCAACCAAAAACACGTAGATAAGCAACCAATGGCTTGCGACCATGCGAAGCCTCATATGGAGTGATAGACTATAGCGCTTTAGTGGAATACCTGTTAAGTATATATATTGTATGCATAACAGCCTCAAGCTAGAATTTATGTGGTAAAGCCTCACTCTTGAGTATACATAATGCCATCTCCATGAGTGACTTGACTTAATTCTTCCATTTAGCACCTCCATTCTGTTGAGGTGTATATGGCACTATAGACTGATGTTTAATCCCACATTTAGCCAGAAATGCATTAAAGTCAGAAGACATATATCTCCCCCCTCCCACCCCCCATTAGAACGGAGGGTGCCCATTTTACATGCTGACAGATTTTCAGCAAAAACCAAAAACTATTTGAAGCACATAAGTACTTCAGACTTTGCCTCCAATGGATATACCCATGAATTCGTGGAATAAATATCAATGAAAGTCACAAAGTAAAGATAATTTCATAAAGAGGGAGTCTGCATAGGACAACAGATATCACTATGAACAAGTTGGAATTTCTCTGTAGCTCAAGCTGAACCATCTTTTGCAAATAAGGAAGGCTGCATTTTCCCCAAAATACAGCCTTCACATACATGTTTACTGGATGCCTCAACTTTGGGCAAAAAGGAAACCATTTCAGATTTCTACATGCATAGCAAACTAGTAAAATTCAAATGACCAAAGCGTGCATGCCAAAGCCTTGCATCTGACATACCCTGAGAATCATGTACTACATATGCTATATCATTAATAGATTTTTCATAATATATGAGTTTATAGAGTCTACAAGATAAAATGCCAGAAGCAATAATCACATAGCCATCAAGCAATAATCACGTAGCCATTTGACAGATGATGAACTCTACATCTGTCATCAACAAATTTCACAACCGAGCCATTCTTGCTTGAAGCCGAAACTGATAATAGATTCTTCGTGATCCCTCACACAAATAAAACATCTAACAAAGCGAAAGAACTATCATCAGTAGTAGTGAAAATGATCTTTCCAACTCCCATTATAGGATAAGAGGAGTTGTTGGCACATGTGAGAGTGTTCCTTATAGGGGCAAGCTCTAATGAAGAGAAGAAACTACACTACCAGGTAATATGTTCGGTCGCCCCACTATCAAAGTACCAAACGTATCAGTCTACTACACACATGCACTCCTCATGAGAAGAGGGGTCAAAACTACAAATAGTAGTAAATGCCCATTCTTCATCCAGCACAAGATTAGCAGACTCTGTTTTGAGTGTAGAGGCCTCTGCAACAACCATTTCGGCCTCTTTCTTCTTTGCCTCTTTAGTAGCGAGTTCTGTACACTTCTTAATGACATGATCATTTGCTTTACAGTATTTGCAAAACAATTTTTGCTTTTTTGATTTCTTCTCAACTTTTTCTTCCTTTTTTGATTGTGCAAAATTAGCAGATTTTTGCTTACTAGTTGAAGAGCTCCATTTTCCTTTGCCCTTCTGGCTAGCCAAGAAAGCTTGATCTACACCATGCATAATAGACTTGTTCTACCTAGACTAATCTTCTTGCAACAGAACAAAAACTAACTCTTCAAATGTTAAGGCATTTGGATTTCCTTTCATACTCAAATGAGGAGTACAAGCAAAACTCTAATATGCGTTAGGAAGACCATTATGAATAGTCTACACAAGTGAACTATTAGGAAGGACTTCATCAATAAAAATTAATTGTTCCTTCAAATCCTTGATCTTTTTCTAAAAATTGTCCATAGAACCACCTTCATTCATGTGCTCACTCTCCAACTGTTTTCAGAGGTAAGCAACATGAGCCTCATTCCTAGCTTGGTACAATGTGGTAAGTGTATCCCAAGCATCCTTAGTGTTTTTACAATATCGAATGTGAGGAATAATGGGAAGCTTGACAAAAAAAGCTATCAATGCATGTGCATTGGCATCTCTACCATCCCAAAAAATTTTCTCTATAGTAGGTGCAGCGAAAAGCGTAGCATGAAGAGGAATCTGCAAAATATCAACATCTTCTACATCAGCTTGAGTTCCTGCAATTGTAACAGCCGTAAGTGTGATAGGATGTTTTTTAACACCCTCCACAATGTTCCACAGCTTTTGCAACCAATACATATCGCATCATTTAAGCCCGTATCTAGTTGGTACTAGCCAACTTATCCTCAATAGCCAACATACGGAATACATCACTTCTTTCAGCCATGGCCAATGACTAAAATACATTGATGCAAAGAATTGATTGTGTCTAAAAAAGCTGAACAAAGTTGTCAAGAGGAATTCTCCTAAATGTGTAGTAGACTTCGAGGCGCTTATATTGGCAAACAAAAATTGGTATAGATCTTTGGCACAAAAAGACAAAATACCTTGCATAAGCACCACGATAGTGCGTTCGGAGGCCAAAATGAGCTCAAATCACGATTTTGGCACCACATAGCGAAGCTGTTTTGATCTCTGAAACACCTTGAGTATGCTCACCACATTTCATGCGATTTTGAGATTGCAACCGGAGAGGTGTTGAGGGCGCCCTAGATGAAGTGGTGACCTACTCTGATACCAATAGTTGGAGTTAGACGTCTGTGGAAGCACGTGAAGAGCACAAGGAAGAGGAAGAAGCTTGGAGCACAACACACAATACTGAATGTATTACCACTAGAATGTACAAAGATAAGTAACCTGCTAGGGCTATAGGCCTATATATCAGCCCGGGGGAAAATCTCTTAAAGAGGGGAAAAAGTGCACCGGTGGTCCTAGTGTGTTCACACACATCACTACCTAAATATATTAATACTAAGACCCAACAAAATAACTATTTTAAAGTGAGCCGGAAAACCAAGGATGGATCAACTTGAGTTGAAAACCAGAGACAAAGAGTGTGCAAAGACCAGAATTTTAGAGAGTTGAAAGCTTTTGAACATCTTATCATAGCTAGAAAAATGTATCGCTGGTAACGAGGTTTGAATCCTCTCCCCCACCACATAGGTTACGGTTAAATCAAGACGCCCAGCGCTCTGGATTTTTTTTTTTTATTATTCATATCTTCATACGCGGTCAAGTTAAGTAGTTACATTGCATATTCAACCGGCACGTCACCGACACGTCCTATATTGTCTTTGTGTGCTTTATACAGCCATCAAAATCCATCGTTGACAGCCATATCCGTCACTTCGCCAAATCGTCGAGCGTATATCATTTATTGTAATTTTCGATTTTGCATTGTTTTCGAGGAAATCTCTTTTCTTTTTTCTTTAATGCACCACAAAGCTTCAAATTAGAAGCCTGAAAAATAAAGAAGAAGTTGAGCGAGGTATGCACAAGACCGATGATACTATCATCGCTTTCAAGCGGATTCCATTTGCTTTAAAGATTTTGGGTCTTGCGAACAAGCACTCTATTATCATGGTTTCTAAGGGGTGTGCTCGTTCATGATGTTTTGAAAGGGGCTGTGCTCTTAGAGTTTTTAATTGTTGTCCAGGGAGCGTGGCCTAATCGTTCACACTCTTGCTCTAACATGGGAGGAAGTCCCTCTAACATGGAGGAAGTCCCGGGTTCAAATTTGGTTGGCAGGACATATCCACTGGAATCCACAAGTTAATCGATGCCTCTACCTTACCACATTGGGTATCTATGCTATTTTTTATTCATCATAACTTCGAAAACAACAAAAAAAATTCCGATAGTTCTTGCTTCCAAATTTTCCGAGAGCTTTACACTTAATTACATTGCAAGAGCATCTGAAATTTTATGGTCTTACTCAAGAGATGTTGCCTACACTTTATAGTAGCATCTAGTTAAAGAGGTTTTTTCTTTTTTAACTTGTTTCCATGCATTGGCACTCTTTGCGAAAGAGAAAAAGAGGAGTCGTCTCTTCCCTTATAGCATCTCTTTATATGTATAGGGGAGGCTCCTAAATATGGTTGAACATTGCTCGATCTCATCCTTGTCGGACGAGGAACATAATAAAGCCCTTCAATGTCGAAGATTATCAGATAATTTATGTGTTCTTGAGGGTCTCTTTAAATTTATGACCTTTTTCCAGGTCTAAAATGGCCAAAACGGGCTATAGGGCCGTCAAAAATAAAGTATGGTCCAGACCTGAACTCTTAACAAATACTTTTCTGCTCTTGCAAGATTCTTTCCTCTCTAGGATTTTTTTTTCTTTTTTTCTGAATTCGTATACTCGACTTTCTTCACATGAATCAACGTGAATAATACAAACATGACAACAAGTGTGATAGGAATAATCTTTTACATCAGCGCAGCACAGAAAGGTTTGGACGTTTGCAGCCTTCCCTCTTTCCCCAAGGGCGCATTCCAAATATCTTCATCTGCTCACAATCCACTATCTTCATGCTTCAGAGCCTTTTGTGGATCTCGCAATTTTATGCTCGTTGCTCACCAATATGAACCTTTTGTGGATGTATGAGACTTTGAATATCTAAGCGTATGAATTAATTGGAATGAAGACGTGCTACAGCCGTGGCTACCTCAAAATGTGCTTGACCAAATGGAGGTACCAATGGTAGACCATGGTCGTCTAAGTAAATTTAAAACCCTTTCACTTGTTGACTCCATGTTTGAATTCTTCAGTGATCATAAGAGAGGTGAGTCTCTCAAAATTGTAAACAATAGCTTACATTGATAGAGGTGGGGAATTGCATCCAATTTTCATCCTCTTTAAGCCCATTAGGAGTGCCGGCACCTAAATCATCATCACCTACCACACACCCTATTGATCGAATTACATATGGTATCTGCTTATAACTCTTGAGAATAAAGTCATTGATGATTTTTTTGGATGATTTTTTTGGATGATTTTCTGAGGTTCTTAATCTTACTCTTGAGTTGAACCTTACTAGCCTAGACACTCCTATATGTACCTTTCTTTTATGTCTCTAGACTTTGGACTTTCTAAACTTCCATGATTCCTAATTCCTATTCGCAAGCTTCTCAACATGTATATTTAAACTGGTGTGATGTAAATCAAACATCGTAACTTTTCTTTGGGAGAGCTTAGCATTGATGCCCTTAGAGTAGAAAACTGACCTTAGATGACAACCACCCTACTTTGCACTCACTTTCAGAAAGCACAAAACTACAGTGTACATAGAGACTACATCTCATAGTTCCTAGGTTTTACAAATGCAATCGGAATTAGAGTCTTTGGATGAGCAAGCCACTATATGTCTTATTAAAAACCATATACAAAAGTTTAGAGCGGCCATTTGGTCTTTCGTCAAAATTCTTGGTTTTCCCCTTCAATTAGTTTTTGAAAGACATGGAATTTAAATAGAACCCTTGGATCCCCTTAGAGATTCAATGGCTATGATCATTTCTTGAGAAATAAGTGGCTTTAAATTATAGCCCTTCGATTTTCTTTACATTTAATGGTTATTGTTGCTCCTTCATGAGGAGAAGGCACCTAAAATTTGGGCCATTGGATTTGAAAAGAATTGAAGGGCTTTCATTGGATCCTTACATGGATTACTAGAAATTAAATGTACACCATTAAATTTGTATGCCATCCAATGGCTGAAAGTCCATGCGGATCCCCACATTTCTTGCATGATTTATCAAGCTTTTATCTTTTCGTCATAGGATATGTGGCCACTTTTTCCTTTAGTTCTACAACTTTGGTTCCCAATCTCAACCATGCAAGCTTATCAAGACCCAACGGTCAAAAATCCACTGATTGCTAAAATTTCTTCTCTCTCCTCCCATGGCTGAGCCTACCACTAAGCCTATTTTGTCTTCTAGTGATAGAGTGTGTGCTTTTTATTGCGAAAGCATTCCTTTTTGAGATTTAGATAATCCGTAGGTACCATCTTCCTAATTGATGCTCTATCATGATGCTCATAACAAAAAAAACCAACTAAAACAACGGGTCATAACAAACAAGAACTATGTCCTAAAAAGAGAACACGCTCATGAAAAATCAAGGAAATTACATCTTATATTCGAAAAACCTTTACACGAGTATACATACATTTCAAAAAATCAAGTGAAAACATGCAATTTTGTGATATTTTATTGTCATCTTTTGAAAATTTAGGAGGTAAAAATGTGCCTAAAATTTTGACCTATTTATTATTGATATCCTCTGAATGTATATGAGAAATATAAAAGTGATAAACAATCTTATATAAAAAGTAAAGATTATACATTTCTTAATAGAGGATCTTTGAGAATGATTAAGAAATGCAATAGAACATTGTTTCATTATGCGAGATGCTTTTGAGCAGTTGTATAAGCACCAAAAATATCATAGATTTTCAAATCAATACACAACTTTCTTGATCTGTGTCTACAACCCCATCATCAGATGCATTTGATTCAGTCTGAGATTGTTGGGAGCTCTATTATTCATCTTCTATATAAACAAGAGCTCTATCGTCATCTAAGTACATACCAAATTTTGTATGATCATGCATAGATCTTCTTGTTTGCCTATGATTGGATGTTCCACATACATCTAGAAGCTTTTGATTTATCATATTGATTTTTGCTTTCCTCAAATGCCATGTTTTTGTCAAGGAAAAACCATCAACAAGAATATCTACATCATCCATTTTAAGGATTGATGTACTTCGAATATTCTTATTCTTTCTAGAGCTTGTTCGTTTGCTAATGTCACATACCATTTCTAAGTTATACTTACTAGTGAATGCATTACTACTTTACATATAATACCAATGGACTTTAAAAGCCTCTATTCTTCTTTGATCAATATTATTAATGACCTCTAACACTTTTGCTACCCAAAATGTTCTAGTAGCCTCATTAGCATTTGCAAGATTGCAATAAGTGTTCCAGCATTTATTTCTTTCAAATTTCCTTGCCATCGAGCTTTAGCATGTCTCATTATCCTTGGGCTCACATAGATATTCCTTTCTGGTGGATGTATAAAGCTTTGTTTGAAGTATATCTACATTACATGCTTGATCCACATTCACTGATCTTTGTGTGCTCAAATTCCATGTGAATGGAATATCAATCGGCCAATGCCCTGTAATGGTATTCTTTATAATCTCTTCTTGATTCTTAAAAAACTCACCCCACCAAGATACATCTTCATCTCCAGCATATTTTTTTGCATGCTCAATCCATCTCTTCTTCTCTATAAGTACATGCATCCACCTTGTACTTTGCTCAACCACATTTCCATCTTTCCATATTGCTCTTATCTTCACATGGTGTTTGTTCTGCACCATTCAGAGACAAATTAGGCACATGCAATAAAAATTTGCATCCATATTTAGGCTCCCACCTTGGATAATATGAATATTGATTTGTGAATAAAACAGTAATGTCATTAAGCCTCCTCATCAAGAATACGTGGTTGAAACTAATGTTGTGCAATGGAGCCAAAACCTTAGTACTATTATCAATACGTGCTAAGAAAAACTGCTTAAATTCATAAATTTGTGTAAGGTGTTGAACTTCAGGCTTTGGAGTAGTAGTCTTCAAGAATCAACACAGATAATATTGTAATTGTAAAAGCGTTATGGCATGATCATGAGTTTTCCCAACCAAAAGCAAATTTACCTTAACCTTCTGAAACACTTGTTTATAAATAAGCATATAAATATCCAAATACTGTAGAATTTGTATTCTTTCTTGTAGTGTTATCAAGCTGCAAATAGAGTTTTTGTGGAAAAAGACCCTCCCATAGTAACCTTAAGTTTTGGATAATTATGCATGTTGGGATATGTGAAGAGAACCTTCAACTTTATGGTTCCATTGTATACCAAAGCACCAACCAAATTCATTTGCACAAGAACTTCATCTCCAATGTCCTTGGAAATGTGAGCAAAATGGAGGTAGACATGTTTGCGTTTGATCCATACCATCAATCAACAAACACATATAATGCTTTGGATTTCTGAGTTCTTTACTTCGATGAATTGCTTTCTTTATTTATAAAGCTTGAACGTCACAATGGTTCTTTAGAAGGCTTTTAAACTTATCTTTTTCTTGTAGCATTGTGGCCCCTTTTGCCCTCTTTTTGAAAGTGGCACAAACTCACCATTCACCCATTCTAACTTTACAAGGAGTAATCACATTGTTAAACTATTCTTTCGATAATCAAGTAAAATGTCAATACATGACATACTTCTCATTTTTACTTTCCATTTCTTCTTTAGAAACTTGAAATACTTCTCGACGAGTAAAGTTATATGACAAGTGTAACCTTCCAGTTGTAGGCATAACTTCTCAATGCAAACTAAATTAGTTCATCATCCAACTCATTGCATGACAACTGATAGAACCTTTGGTCGGAACTCCCTAACATGTATAAAAAATGAGATTGCCACATATAAGCCCTTGTTGAATCTTATGTATTCTACAATTCCCCATGTGCATCCCAATTTTAAATGCAGCCCTTCAACATCTGATCCCTTGAATAAAGTAATATTCAAAAGAAACATGTGTTATTGACATGTTATCCTCAATCATTTGCATGTGAGAAACATGGTATAAATCTTGCCTTTCATTATGTAAATGGAAAAATTTCCCTCTTACCTAGTTTAGTTTCTTCATTCCTAATTTATACAAACATTTTGAACCAGAGTAATGCTTGACAATGTCCAATGCAATTTGTCTATCTGAAATAAGGATATGAAATCTTTTTTTACTCACTTCTCAAGGCCTTCACTTAAAACACCACATACTTTGTATAATCTCTCTCTCTCTATCCCCCTCTCTCTCTCTCTTTGTCTCTCTCTCTGCTGACATTCTTTACTCCACATGCACTTATATAAAGAGAGATCAATAGGTGGATCAAGTTCAATAGATGGATCAGATTGACCATTGTTGCATTGATAATGTAACGTAAATGACTCAATTGAGAAGAAAGAATCATTGATACATTCTAAGCCATGGACACCATTCATGAAATGATCCATTGTAAACAATGAATTTGAAAGACTATCGACTCAATCACTGAAGACAGGTGCTGCCCAAGCATCTATCGAAAATAGAGAGCTCATCTTCATTGATAGTGGAAGTGTAAGAGCATTGCCTTTATAATATACAAACAGTGGAAGTGTAACATCAAGCAATGATATCTCCCAAATCACATATCTAGATAATTATGAAGATCGATTGTGCCCATTATTATGAGTTGTATGATTTGAATTTATGTCGTAATCAAGAATCATTTAGAGGTATGATTTCATTGCTCATTAAAAATTGGTTAGACAATCCATCATGGAACATTTACCATCTTGAGTTAAGCAATTGATCATGGCTCACAAAAAACCAATGAGAAAGAGGAGCTATTGATATGATAATCTCCACCATCCTATGACTCATGCACACACACACACACATGCATAAAGACACACATATGCAAATGAGCCTCACTCATGGAAAAGTCTGAAGATTTTCAAGAAACTCAAAGTTGATTACACGAGACATTGTATATGAGAAAATACAAATGAAGGGTTTTTCCTTTTTATATTCATGGTTTAAAAGGTAGCCCTCTTCACACTCTAGTATCCAACCTTGTTAAGATTAGTTACTAAAGCCTCATTGGATTGAGACTTGAGTTAAGAGAAATCTTCAATATTGTGGAGTGTTAAGAAATCAGTACTCAATCTTGAAGACTATTTTTCTTGCACAATTATGGATGTGATTAGAAGAAAAATTTTCTTAAAATATTTTTGAATGTGGGATTTTATATAAAAATGGCTAAATCGAGGAATAATTTTGAAAATTTTGGCCCCCTATGCTACACTCTTAGGATATGTCCATCATGCATCTTGCTTAAGTTCTTCATCAACGTGAACATATAATCTTTCTTTGACATTAAAAAACATTGAAGTTTTCTTTGTTACTTCCAACTTAAAAATTAATCACTCAAAGGCTAATCTCAAGACCCTCTAATAGTCCAATATTTTATCTCTCAATGACCAAGGTTTTGAGAGTTGGATTCAAGTAAAAAATTTCTTTCTGATCTTACCTATCGATTTTTGGGCTTTCATGAATAAAAGAAGGGAGCTCTTGGTGAACACACCAAGTGATGTTTATCAACACATTTGTGATCTCATTTATTATTCCTTTGTTTTCTAATTCCTAATAATAATAAATTTCTCAAACATGGAAACAACATGCAAAGACTTTCATTGTATGGGCAATCCTAACTATCAGTGGGTGCCTAGAAATACGTGGGACAGAAAGTACTTGACATTGGCTGTGGCATTGGTGGTGGAGTTTTGTACATTGATCTAAGTGTAGTGGGCATTGATCTTTTCGTGAATATGGTATCATTAGATTTGGAAAGATCCATTGGCCGAGAATGCTTAGTGCAATTTGAGATAGCAAATTGCACAACAACCATGACACGCTTCTGCATATCCAAGTAAGTTCTTTCATCCAAACTCAAAATTTTTCATGTCTTGCCCATAAATGGGATTTCCAAATTAGTATTTTTTCAACCTTTTCTACTATCTATGTTTAACACATTTCAAAGCTTGCAGAGTCATGTACATGGTGTTTTTGCTTGCAAGTGATTGAATGTATTGCCATCATTTTACAAATGTGTGAGTTGAGATAGAGCACATAGAGCAAAAGAGCACAAAGAGAGAAAGATTAGAAAAAGCTTAAGCAAAGGAGAATTCAGCAATGGAGAAGAAGGGAGCTAGAGAAAAAACTCATAGGTCACCTAAATTTACCTAAGAATTAAAGATTCCAAAAAGATTCCTTTGAAAACCCTATAAATTACAATAATTTTTTTTAAGTAATTCACATTCTTTTTGGAGTTCAAAGTCATGGAATTGAATGCCAAGAATCAACATTCCAAGAAAGAAAGTTCGATGTTAGGCATCAATTTTTAGGAGAAACGCAATGCTAGGCATCCAGTTTTGGGCAACTCGATGCGAAGAATCGACTTCGGCAAGGAACTCGATGCCAAGCATCCAACTGGGTGACAAGTTCGATCCCAAGCATCGATTTAAATGGATGTCAGACATCGAGTTGGGCAAGCAATTCGATGTATGGCATCGTCCCAATGGTTCAAACCGATGCCTACCATCCACTTGCTCGCCCAATTTGATGCTTGGCATCGAGTTTGGAGGCTAGGTCGATGCGTGAGATCACGTTTTGAGGCTAGCTCAATGCTTGGCATCAACATTCTCAGCCAAGTCAATGCTTAGCATCAAGATTGGAGGGCATGTGGATCCCTCACATTGACCTTGTCACCCAATCCAATTCTTGGCATCAAGGTCCTTGCCCAATTTGATGCTTCTTGCCGAACTTGATGCTTGAAATCAAGTTGCTCCATATAAGATAAATGCGTAGCATCGACTTGGCCCCCAAATTCGATGCCTCACATTGAATTGGACCAAGGGATTTATGTTTTGCATACGCATGCCCCCCCATTCCATACCTACCATTAGCTCGGGCATTAAGCTCGATGTTGGGTATCAACGTATAGGCAACATTGGATGCTAGGCACTGAGTTGCAGGAGAATCTTGATGCCTTGCATCGAATTGGCCCCCAAACACTAAGATTAATGTTATCCCTAGGACAATTTCATACCCTTGGCTAATAGAAATTGTTTCACTTCAGGGACATTGAGAAGAGAGAGAAGAAATATGTTAAGAAGCTCAAGGTGACCATAAGTGGCTCATGAGAGGGTGCTCGGGATAGAAGCATTGGACATCCTCTAAATCAAAAGAAGAGCATATTGTCTTTGTCATGTGCACGTGCAAGTAATCCAATGGCTATATTGTTAGGAGGTCATAGGAGTATCAAGCCCATTGAGGAAGAGTGAGGGAGAAAACATAGACTCAAAGAGACTAAAGTCAGTAGGAAAGATAGACCACTTTGAGACATGATAAATGTGGAATGGTGCCTTTAGTACATAGAGGAGAAAAATGCAACTCTACTTGTATTTGCTAGTGCCTATGGGAGGAGAAAGATTAGCACAACGTAGGTTTTTCAATATGGCCTTGTGTTCAAGGTGGACTATGAAGATGAGGACTCAAATAACCTCCTTTTCCTAGTGGAGACTTCAAAGGGATTGAGGAACACAATGATGGAGCTCCTATGTCTTCAATGTTGTGTTCCAAAGAGGCTCGCGCAAATTTGTAGGGGATCAAAAAATTTGATCGTGGATCGTCGGCCATGGATATAAGCGAATATCATGTCAAGCCAGTAGAGGAAGATGAGACTTATAAAGTCAAAGGGAAAGTAGCCCATATAGAAGAGGCCCCAGAAGAAAACCAAGCCAACTGATGTGGAATCAATGTAAATCTCAGACTCTCACAATGATATAGTTGTCCCTAGAGAAGAGCTCACATCTACTATATTGCATATAGAAGAGAATAAGATAAGGGAGGAGATTGGGAAGAAGAAGCTCCTGAAAAAGGGGCAAGCGTCACACCTCCCCATTGCTATAATCAACATACTCCCAATAGATCCACTTATAGGAAGGAGGCCTCTTGAGATAAGTGAGCGACATAATCTGCATGTACAAAACCTTAAGAAGAGGATGAAGATAAACCCACATGCAATAATCGTACCATTCTTGGTAATGGTTGATCCAAACAAATCCAGGTCGGTGGAGGAATTCAATGAAGGTTTATTTGAGGACTATATATACTAAGTTATTGGAGGATCACACTCTATAGAGGCCCAAAAACAGCTTGTAAAAGAGCATCCAACTATATACTTCTTTAGGTAGGTAGAGTGTAAAATCTATGTTGGTTTGACTATAGAGGAGGCCAAAATCCTAGCTTGGGACCACATCAACAAAAATGATTATAGGCAAAAAATGTCATGCATTGAGCGTATCTGATTCTTCCACCATGAGTATGTTGATGCCTTAACGGAGGATGGTGGAAGGAGCCATCCAAGTTTGAGAAAGCACTGCCTAATATAGGTAGGGATATTAGTGGATGACAATGTGAAGTCAGATGCATTCCTTAAATTTGAGCCATGGTTCCAACTCGCCTTCAGGATAGGGAAATCTAGGATCTTCAAGATAAAATATTCACAATGTGGGAGAACAAAGAGGTCAAAGTCCAAAAATAGAAAAAGAAAATAATTGATCCTCAAGTGGATGTAAAAGGAAAGGCAAATTAAAGAAAGATGATCTCTCCAATGACCAAGTTGTTGGGGATATGAAGCTGACAGCTGGGAGAGCATTGCAAGGCATAAAGGATTACACTTTTATAATTTCAACATTATCAAGGGTCATTTCCAAAGATCTAAGCGTTCAGGAGATGGTCATTGAGATAAAGAAGTAAGTAGATTCTTTTCATTGATTGGTTTTTCTTGCTCCTTCAGTAACTTATCATGTTTTCTAAAACTCACAATGTAGTCACAAGGTTTATATGAAGATTCAGGAGGTGATGATGAGGAGGTTGTTACCATTAGTACCCATGTGAAAGGCCAAATACCAGACACTTCTTTGTATATGTTCTTTAATAAAAACATATAGTGGCCTGCTCACTCACATTTTGTAAGTTCGACCGCATTTGTAAGGCCTAAGAAGTCTGTCTTCATGCCCATTGTGTACTGTGTTTTCTGTGTATTCTGTAGCCTCTGTGCGAGGTATTGTGTACGACCTTTAGGAGCTCGGTTTTCTACTTTGAGCATATCGTTGTGGAGCTCTCAAGAAGGAGAGCGCACTATGGTGCATCACCATCGAAATACTTTACTAGTATGAGAGAAGTTCGAGGCAAAAGCTTTGTTCCTTTTGTGCGAGCGAAGCGAGCACCCCCCCCCCCCCCCCCCCCCCCCTCCCCAAGGCTTTCTCCAAGGCTTACAACTAAGGCGGCGACCAAAGCTTAGACCTTGGCATACCTTGTCATCCGAGTCACCGAAGTCATCGTTGGATGCGTGCGAGGGAGGACCTCAATGATCAAGGAATATAGAGGTTCCCGGTACTTCTCGGGAGGTCACCCATCCCAGTACTGTTCCCCCCAGAGCTCGCTTAACCGTGGCAATGTATTGCCACTAATCTGCACTCTTGTGGTGTCCAAAGAAGGGGAAAGACTAAGGTTGACATTACCTTGAACAAGTTTTGGTCCCTCAAAGCTTCATTCTTTGCTTTCAAAGCCTATTTCTAAAGCATTTTTGGGGTGTCTTTTGGAGCCATTTTGGAGTACTTTAACACATAGTTCTCTTCACACAGGTCCAAGAACATCAAGAAGAGTGTGCTTTGTACGTCTCAGACAATAAATATCAACCTTTGGGGCTTTATTTTCAGTCCCACTCGTAAAACTACAGGTTTCTCGAGAGGTTTTTCGTTTTGGTGGGAGGAGCCGCTGCAAATTTATGCAGGTTTTTTAAGCCTAAAACATCATAGTTGACATACACTTGCAGGTGTTATTGGCTAGTTTTTGGGCTCTTTATTCAGCCTTTTAGTGTCATTTTACTGCATATATTGAGCACATACACACCATGTACGCTTCTGTGGATACAGCTTATGTACGTCCATGTGGTCATTGATATAGTGGTTACGTTCTTTGCATAAAGCCTTTTACATTTGATAAGAGGGTCGTGGTGAGGTTTTCTTAACTAGGAGACACCCAGATGTCAGGGTCTCTTCAGTGATGTAGGTGGAAGACTTACCCAGCCTTGCCATAAGAGATGTATGATAGTTGTTCATAGTGCTCAATAAGCCTAGTTGGCTTCTATTGGGTAATTGATTATATGCAGTGGAGTCTGTGATTCACTATGCAGGTAGACATGTTAGTACTTGCAGTTTTATGATATTTTGACACTGTTCATATGCTAATTTTGTAGAGGAGACTCCGGCAAAATGTTTCTAGATTTCTGGTTTAGTCAACTATACAGTGGTCGATTTATTCCCTAATACTCTTATTTGTTGGTGTTTGGACTCTTCTAGCTCCATTATCATTCTATTCAGTTCTCTACCATCATGGCATCGTAGGTCTTACACACATCCAGTGGATCAGGGTCTAGTGCTAGTCTTTCGAGGAGGAGTTATAACTTGTAGGGTAAAGACCACTTTGAGATCCGAAAATTTCATGGCACAAACTTTGCTCTATGGAAGAATTAGATCAAAGATGTGTTGATTCAAAGGAGGCAATGGAAGCCAGTAAATGGGATTTCAAAGAAGCCTGCTGACGTGGATGAAGATGATTGGGATGAGTTAGATGAAATGGCTAGGTCTACCATTCGCTTGCACCTGGCAGATAATGTTTACTTTACAATATTAGACTGTGAAAGTGCAGAGGAGCTTTGGAAGAAGTTATGCAATACATATGAAAAAGAGATGGCATCAAATAAAGTGTATCTGATGCGAAAATTATATGACCTTCGTATGAAGGACATAGATATTGTTGTTGGTCATCTAAATGAGTTTGATGCTATATTCTCCCAGTTAGAGGCTCAAAAAATGAATATGGATAATGAAATGAAAGCACTATTGTTGTTATGTACCTTGCCATCATCATGGGATGCTTTTTGCACAGATATTAGCAACAGTGCAACTGGTGGTAAACTCATCTATGATGACATATGTGGAGCACTCTTGAATGAGGAGATTCGTAGAAAATCTATGGTCGGCACTCAGAGTGGAGATGCATATAATGTTTGTGATTCTTACCAAGGAAAGAATCAGCAACGTGGCAGGAGCAAGAACAAGGAAAAGAATGGTCAACGAAATAAGAGTAGAAATAAATCAAGGAAAAGGGATATTGAATGCCATTATTGTCATAAGAAAGGACACATGAAGAGATATTGTTATGCATTGAAGAATGCTAAAGGTAAAGGATAGAATGTTGATGGGCATGTTAAACAGTTACTTGCACCATCTACTTCGACTATGAAGATTGAAGAAATTAATGCTATTTCTGGTGATGCTGATGTGCTAACACTTGATAGTACTGTGCCATCTGAGGCACTTATGGCTGATTCTCTTTTCCAAACCTGGTTGTTAGATTCTGGTGCTTCTTTCCATGTGACACCACATAGAGGATGGTTCTCTAATTATGCAGCAAAGTCTCTTGGTACCCTGAGACTTGGTGACTCTTACCAGTGTGATGTTGTGCGGATTGGAAATGTGGTTGTGCAGTTCATTGATGGTTCAAAATTTACTATGGATAATGTACGCCATGTACCTCAGTTATCACGCTCTTTGATGTCAGTTGGTCAACTTGATGACCTTGGTTACAAGGTGGTCTTCTATGCTCACTCCTTTCGTATATCAAAGGGCAATATGGTTATTGCAAAAGGAAGCAAAGTTGGCTCACTTTATCCTTTATTTGTATCACAAAAAGAACACTTGTTAGCTGTTACTGAACAGCCTATGGCTTGTATTTGGCATGTTCGTTTGGGCCATATATCTCGTAGTGGAATGAAAAATCTTTCTCGTTCTGGCTACTTACGTGTGTTATCTTTCTTTGATTTTTCATTTTGTGAGCATTGTCAATATGGAAAGAAAACCAGAAATATGCATAGAATGCACATTGACTCTTCAATTCAGCATTTAGATCTTGTTCATACAGATGTGTGTGCTCCTATGCCCACTAGGTCCTTCGGAGGGCAGGAAAGCTTTACCATGCAAATGGGTATATAAGCTAAAATTCATATCAGATAATGCTTCTCCAAAATATAAAGCATGACTTGTTGCAAAGGGTTTCAAGCAAGAACATGGTGTTGATTTTGAGGAAATCTTCTCTCCAGTGGTCAAGATGACTACTTTGTGCATGTTGCTTGGATTCGTTGCAATGGAGGACTTAGAGCTAGTCCAAATGGATGTGAAAACAACTTTCTTGTATGGAGATCTTAAAGATGAGATCTATATGGAACAGCCATAGGGTTATGTAGTTCTTGGCAAGGAAAGTCTAGTTTGTAAGCTCAACAAGAGCTTCTATGGACTTAAATAGTCTCCTAGACAATGGTACCAAAAGTTTGATGCTTTTATGAACTCCCAAGGCTATTCTCGGAGCAATGAGGATCATTGTCTCTACACAAAGAGATGTTCTGATGGGAGCTTGATATGATCGATACTTTATGTTGATGATATGTTGATTGCTGGGAAGTCCTCTTATGATTTGTCAATTCTCAAAAATATGTTGAGTCAGACATTTGATATGAAGGATTTGGGGGATGCCAAAGATATTCTTGGCATGCGCATTACTCGTGATAGGAGTAAAAGATGCATATACTTGTCTCAAAGTGAGTACATATCCAAAGTACTTCACTGGTTCAATATGGAGGATGGAAAGGCATTGAGTACACCTTTACCCACATATGTGAAATCGAGCAAGGATGACTGCCCCTAATCAGATGAGGAAAAGGAATTCATGACCGAAATTCCCTATCAGTCTGCTGTTGGTAGTCTCATGTATGCTATGGTTGCTACGAGACCAGACATTGCATTTGCTGTGGGAGTTGTGAGTAGATATGTGTCTAATCCTGGCAAGAAACATTGGGAAGCGGTCAAGATGATTTTGAGATATCTGAGTGGCACTAAGGACAAGTGTCTATGCTTAGGTAGACGGAAAGCATCCATTATTGGTTACACAGATTTTGACTATGCTGGTTGTGTAGAAAATCGTAACTCTACATCAGGGTACATTTTTCATTTTGCTGGAGGTGCTATCTATTGGAGATCTCGTCTTCAAGAATGTACAGTTGTTTCCACCACAGAAGCAAAATATGTTGCAACAAGTGAGGCATGTAAGAAAGCATTGTGGCTTTCTGTTCTAGTCTTGCTTGTGATATGGGTTTACCTTAGCATGTACCTTGCTTGCTCAGTGATAGTCAGAGTGCCATTGCTTTGCCTAAGAATCCAGTCTATCATGCAAAGACCAAGCACATTGAGGTGAGATACCACTTCATTATGGATTGCTTAGCCACTGAGAGCATTATTCTTGAGAAGGTTCACACTCAAGATAATGCTGCAGATGCTTTGACTAAAGCTCTACCACAAGATAGCTTTCGACACTGTTGTTACTTGATGGGGGTTACTTGATTCTTGATCTTAGGCAGTCACTTGTATATTGTGTAACATGCGCATCACGTGGGAGGTATACTTTGTATATTTACAATCAGGTAATCTTTATCATTCTTCATTTTTCTCCCATAGTTACTCTGGCCATATTGGCCTTTAGTGGGAGATTGTTACCGTTAGTGTCCATGTGAAAGGCCAAATGGCCAACGGACACTTCTTTGTATATGTTCTTTAATAAAACATATAGTGGTCTCGTCAGTCATAGACTATAAGTTCGACCGCATTTGTAAGACCTAAGAAGTATGTCTTCCTGCCCACTCTGTATTGTGTTTTCTCTGTATTGTGCAGCCTCTATGCAAAGTACTATGTACGGCCTTTAGGAGCTCGGTTTTCTACTCCGAGCATATCATCGTGGAGCTCTCGAGAAGAAGAGTGCACTGTGGTGCATCGCCATCGAAATACTTCAGAGGCTTGGGTGCTTCGCATGGAATGAAGTCCAAGCACAGTACCCAACCACCTCCTCATACAAAGCATTGTCAAAATACTATATATTATTCCACAATTGGGTAAGTTCTCTTGCTCATTACAATATAATATGATTGATTTTCTTGAGCAATTGGTGCTATTCGATGCAGGGCATCAATTCATAGGAATAAACATGCTAGAAGTTGATGCCCAACATCAAATATCATAGAATCTTTATGTGCAACAACAAACTTTAGTAAAAATTTGATGCCAGACATCCAATTTGAATAGGATTCTAATGCTAGGCATCATATTGTAGCACACACCTGATTCCGAGTATAGCTTGCCACAACTAGTTGATGTCAAGCATCAACTTGAAACAAGTTATATGGAAATTGGCCTCTAATTATCTATTCATTTAAGTCTCCTAGCAAAGATTTACTCAATCCTAAGAATCAAAAGCATTGATATATGTTACACTTTGTAAACAATCTTTGAGTTGACACTCGTTGTTTGTTTGTAGAAACCTCAAAAGAAGAGTGGTGAGCCGAATGAAGACTGTCCTTCTCCCTTCCTTGCTCATATCCAAAGGCAAAGGCATGAGAAGTCTAGAATATAGGCAAAGGATATGGAGTTTGAGGATGATTCCTCTAAATTAATTTTTTTTTCAAAGCCCATAGAACCATTGTATCACAATATATATTGTGATGATGTAAAAAACACATTTTATAGTAGTACCTAGGAAACATTATTCCCTTTTAATAAGAGACATCCCGTACGAATTTAGAATGAGTGGTTCTATTAATGATGATGAGCAATTCAAACACCCATACAAAAGATGGTGATAGAGTTTGCTAAATTGACCATGCTACCACTCTCGAGGATAGTCTTTTTCATAACATGGACCAATCCTTCTCCTTCTCGATAGCATTAAAGTCAAGGTGTCATGTTGTCAAGTGTGCTACATGGTATGTACTTGCTTTTTGTCTTTTTCTAGAAATTACACATGACATTGTTCTTATAATTATAAATTTGTAGGGTAAAGACAAATGTAAATAACATGCCAGGACCTAGGTTTGTTAGTGTTGTCAAGTGCCTTAAAGTTGGGTACTATGATGAAGTTAGTAAAAAAAGGGTCATGGAACATTGTAGTGAGAACATAATTTCAAATGTGCTAATGTTTCCTACAGTTACAAAGAAGCTTCATCATGTGAGAAGAGACAAGACATTGTTTAATCCTTATCAAAATCCCCAAAAGCTTATGATGAGGTTAATCCAATTGTTCTCCAATGACGATGATTGGATCTTGGACTTGTTTTTTGGCAAAATACTTCTAATTGAAATCTTGTTCATTGAGACTCTTTTGGCATCACGTGTAATTGATTTGTTTGTTTTCAAGGATGACACTCTCCTTTGCCCTCAAAATGTTCAGGCATTGCATTGCTATAGAGAAGCATGAAGCCCAAGCTAGCTTCATTAGGATGAGCATTAATGGCTTGAATGAATGCCCAAATGAGGAGGAGATTTCGAAGAAACATATAAGAGACATAGAGAGATTCTAGCCTGCATCAAGGGGGCCTATCCCACCATTGGCAGATGATCAAGGAGACATGGCTGACCTTGAGGAGCTAGTTCTAGAGCAATAAAGTCTCTTGGAGCCTTCTCAAGTCCCTGAAGATGTTGCTATGCAAGTGGCCGACCATTTATATGATAAGCTTCTATTGTAAAAGAGTTGTTGATCTTTGTAAACATGTAATTTTGTAATTTGGGTTTCTGAGATTGCAAAATCTAACATGAGGTGCTGGATCATCTGATGGCCTTTTCTGGCATTGAAATAATTTAGTAAGCTTCTTAATCAATCTGATGCTTTAATGGTGGTTTTTCATGGTACTGATTGCAAATGAAATAATGTTTTCACTATGGAATAGGAAAATGAGTGGTTTTTTCAACATTTTATACATTTGTTCTCAAAAATAAAAGAGTATGTCTTTGTTCTCGTTTGTTATGACAGATTGTTCTAAGGTTTTGGTAGCCCACTAGGGGAGATCTACCCCTATCTCCTAGAATTGTAAAGAGAACTGATCATTCCACTCCCATTCTCACTAATGTCAATAACTAAATCATCTTTTATAGTCAAAGAACATCATTGTGAATATGCATAACCACTTTTCCCTAGAGTCTTCATGTTAGAATCAATCTAACCATTGATTATCTCATCTCCCTATTGTCTTTTATTCGATAGTGCCACTCTATGTAGAAAATCTAAAGAGTATAGAAAATCTCTCCATATCCTCTAAGGAAGAAGCTGGCTCTAACAGAGGAATCAATTCCAATTTCCCTTTCCCTTAGAAAAAACCCCAATGGATTTCTTTGGCTCTAATGTCTTTGACTAACAACACATACACAAGTTCTCTTGTTTTTGTTCCCAAACTATGGAGAATCAAATCCCATGTGAACAAAAACAACTATGGAAGTAGAGTAAATAAATCTCTAAATAGACACATAGCTCTACTCATGAAGTGCAAACTAAGAGATATCCTCCAAATATCTATTGTAAGTCTAGTAAAAATCATATTCTATCATTGAACAATCCTTTTTTTCCTAGCCATAGACGTACAATTATCAAAGGGATATAATCCCCACCCTCTCATACCAGTGGTTCTCATCTCCAATCCATGGAAGAACAATTCCACTAAAACAAATCATATATCTTGTTCCTATCACTAACATGGAACTCTTATATATCATGTTTGGTAGAATCTCATGAATCCCACATCTTATAAATAAGCTACCTTGGTTAATATGATTCGAAGATCATTGCCTTACCAAGTGAAGCTCGTTCTTAAGTACCAATGTAGGTACTTATTGGATTCCCCTACAATATGGCATCCTATATAACCTCTTTCATTGGAATTCTTTGCTCTAAATGGAGTGAAGTTAAATATAAAGCCCATGGGGAGTGGTGTTAGCATATGTCACTACTCCTTTCGATACCCATGTATGATGTCAACTTTCCGAACTGGTATTCACCTGGGAAATGCTATCTAGAATAGCTAGGTAAATTGTAAATTGATTATTTTTCCTTCTTATAACTAGAAATATGACTCCATGCAGGAATTTAACAACACCCCATAGTCTTTACTACTATGAGACTGTCTTTGGAGGCGTCTTGAATTCACTAACTAACTAAAGACTTAGATTTCCTACTCTTTGGACTCCTCGCATGTATGCCTTCCTAGTCTCCATAGAGTATTCTCAGAGAATTTGAATGAAGATATGACGCTCTTCATTCATTGGACAATGAATACAATCATTTCCCATAAGACAAAAGAAAAGAAATCGATATGAAATCATACCATAAAATTAATAAGTGAGTATGCTACTCCAATATATTCTTACGCACATTTCCATGATTCAATGAAGTGAATATGCATGCTCTTTCTTTACTTTAAATGAGGATGAAGAGATCTTTATATAAATGCTTCAAGCAACATGAAATCAAGCACTCCAATTCTAACATTCATAACCATGAATATGCACCAAAGTGTGCATCAAGAAACTGATTGAAATGAGATAAAAAGTTAAGAAAGCGTCTCAAAAGAGTCCAGTGCTTCAAATTTAGATCCAATTCACTAGAGAAGCCACATCTTGATCTTTCTTGTTCCCATGCTCTTGGAACTCTGTATGCATCTCCATCTACTTGTTTACCTGTCCTCTTTTCTCTCAATATTGAATATGGCCTTTCCCTCAACATTCAAGCATCATAAAAGTACTATAAAAGCTCTAGCATGTGGTTTTATGCATATACATGAATACCTATAGCATCAACATATGCCAAAAATACAAAATTACATAACAAAATATGGTTTTCCTACTTCTATGGAATATACATAATATTTTTCAAAAGTCTAAGCACTTGAATCTCGTTATAACATTCTTCACGAGACCCAAAAATCAAATTCAATATATTTGGTTGTCATCGACACACTTTGGAGACCGAAAACCATCATATCATCAAAAACAAATTCCTCCAAAATGAAGCCAAAAGCCTTCAAACACTTGCAAAAGCTTGTTTTTCATGTTTTGCAAATCATGTTCGACCAAAAATCATCTCGATAAAATTTTTCTCGTCTAATTCAATTATTAGTCATATCAATCGTACATAGAATGGTGTTGTGGTCGTGGAAGAATAGTAGCGAAGATTGCAGAATCTATAGAGTATTGCAGAAATTCCGATTCTTAATGGAACACAAATATTTTTGCATCGTTGCGGAGTACTCTTCTTCATTTTCTAAAGGATTCATGAAACATCCAAAAAGGACATAAGATGACAAAAATATGGCAAGGAAACTGTTGGTATATATACATCTACCATCTTTGAGATGGGATAAGTGAAAATCGTGGAGGAGGGCACTTCGAGGGGTATGATTCCGCCTTTAATTATACATTTTATGGAATGTTTTGATTGCACATTAAACTTTGTACACCATACAATGCATATACGTGTTCTTTTTTCCAAAAATACATGTCCAACGTATGTCTTCTGATCCCCAAAATGAGTTTTTTATTGAAGTTATCTCTTGGAATTTGCATAAAAATAATGAAAGAGGACTATGAAGGTGAAGATTACCTCTACTAATATTTCATAGCATGAAAATGTATGTTTCCCTAGTGAAGCTCCCACTGTATCCTCTATATGTGTCAAATTATTCCTCAATATTTTCACATATTATATCCTTTTTGTTTGCCTAAAATCGGAGGTTCTCCATTGAAAATAAGAAATATCATACTTGTAGAGAGCTGCATTTGAGGTTTTCTTCTTTTGTTCCTCATGCAAGGGCTATAGAAGATCCCGATGGCGCGCTACAGCATCCCACATATTTGTTTTTTGACCGCAATACAGGGCTACAAAGATGCTATAGAAATGTAGCTAAACTATCGAATGGAGAGAAGGCTCCTTCCCTTCTTCACACTTAGTCATCTCTTCATCAATAAATTGCATTGTTAAGTGAGTGACAAGCTGTGTTAAGAACCCCTTTTTCCACTCATGAGATCCTTCACAATGAATATACACAGAGATTTCTCATGCGAAACTCCCAACAGGCATCTAATTATTGCTCCATGATAAACTCATGAATCTCTCTTCTCTTTCGCTACTACATAAATTGTAAATTCATGTCAAGAACCCCCTTTTTTACACTCGCAAGATCCTTCTCAATCAATACACGTAGACAATTCTCATGCGAAACTCCCAATTGATGTCTAGCTATCACTCCATGATGAACTCATGAATGTATCTTCTCTTCCTTCCACTACGTAAATGGTAAATGCATGTTGAGAAACCCCTTTTTCCAATCACAAGATCGTTCATAATGAATAGACATAGAGAATTCTCATTCAAAACTCCCAACTGATGTCTAAGTATCTCTCCATGATGAGATCATGAATCTCTCTTCTCTTACTTCTACTACATAAATGGTAGATGCATGTTAAGGTGGCACACGTGGACTTCTTGCCACCTAGCCTTAAAGCCTAGTTCACATCCTATGTGAAATTGCACGTTATGTGATTTTGTTCTTTCTCTCGATGGATGTGTTCCTCAATCCAACTATTCTCTTGTCTAATCTGTGGTCTACATCAATGTAGGTAGGATGGTCAGGATCTCCCTTGTGGTCCTATTCTTCTTGATTTTTATTATGTGATGCAAGGCAACTTTTCCACTAATGCTATCTCTACATAGATAGCCTCTTTTAGAACTAGACATCCTGATAGACATCATTCACTAGAAGCCAGAAGTTAGAAAATGCTATTCTTTTGCCTCATGAGTGGTGGTTTCCTTGTTGATATATTGAGGTAGTGATGTGTAGGACTGCCGGGGCACTTTTTTCCCTCTTTAGGCTCTTACAGAATAGCTAAGGATGCTTGGGATACACTTACCACATTATACCTAGCTAGGAATGAGGCTCAGGTTGCTTACCTCCGGAAAAATTTGGAGAGTGAGCACATGAATGAAGGTGATTCTATGAGGAACAATTGATTTCTGTTGATGAGGTTATACCATATAGCTCACTTGTGCGGACCGTTTTAAATGGTCTTCCTAATTCATCTCAGAGTTTTGCTTCTACTCTTCGATTGATGATGAAAGGCAATCCAAATGCCTTGTCATTGGAGGAGTTAGTCTCTCTTTTGTTGCATGAAGATCAGTCCAAACAGAATAGGTCCATTATGTGTGTTGCAGATCAAGCTTTCCTTGCTAGTCAAAGGGCAAAGGAAAATGGATCTCTTCAACTAGTAAGCAAAAATCTGCTAATTCTACACAATCAAAGAGGGAAGACAAAGATGAAAAGAAATCAGAAAAGTAGAAATTGTTTTGTAAGTATTGTAAAGGAAATGATCATATCATAAAGAACTATCCAAAGTTGGCTGCTAAAGAGGCAAAAAAGAAAGAGGCTAGAATGGTTGTAGCAGAGGCCTCGACACCAAAAACAGAGTCTGTTAATCTTGTGCAAGAAGAAGAATAGGCATTTACTACTGTTTGCAGTTTTGACCTATCTTCTCATGAGAAGTGCATTTCTGCAATAGAATTAGATGTTTGCTACTTTGACAGTGGGGCGACCAAACATATTACCACACAGTGCAGTTTCTTCTCTTCACTCCAGCCTGTTTCTATAGAGAATACTATTACATGCGCCAACAACTCCTCTTATCCTATTATGGGAGTTGGTGAGATCATTTTGACTACTGCTGATGGTAGTTCTTTCACTTTGTCAGATGCTCTGTTTGTGCCAGGGATCAAGAAAAATCTATTATCAGTTTTTGCATTAGCCAAGATTGGCTTGGTTGTGAAATTTGTTGATGACAGATGTAGTGTTCATGATCTATCAAATGGCGATTTTATTATTGCTTCTGTCTTTTTATATTATAGGCTGCATAAGTTCATAGACTATGAAAGATCTGTAAATGATTCGGCATGTGCACTACATGATTCTCAGGCTATGTCAAATGCAAAGCTTTGGCATGCACACTTTGGTCATCTGAATTTTGCTAGTTTGCTGCACCTACAGAAATCTGAAATGGTTTCTTCTTTGCCCAAACTTGAGACACCTGGAAAACATGTTTGTGAAGGCTGTATTTTGGGCAAGTGCAGTGTTCTTCCTTTCCAAAAGCTGGTTCAGTTTGGGCTACTAAAAAATTGTAGCTTTTACATAGTGATGTATGTGGTCCTATGTAGACACCTTCTTTTGGAAATTATCTTTACTTCGTGACTTTCATCGATGCTTTTTCCAAGCATGCATGGGTATATTGAAGGCAAAGTCTAAAGTGTTCATGTGCTTCAAATAGTTTTTGGTTTTGGCTAAAAATCTGTCAGCATGCAAAATGGGCATCCTCCATTCTAATCGAGGGAGGCAATATATGTCTTTTGATTTTAATGCATTTCTGGTTGAATGTGGCATAAAACACCAGTCTACAATAGATATGGCAAGGTGTATGGTCAAGAGTCAGGCTTTACCACATAGTTTCTGGCTCGAGGCTGTCATGTGTGCATCATATATACTTAAGAGGTGTCCCACTAAAGCGCTGCAATCTATCACTCCATATGAGGCTTGACATGATCGCAAGTCATCTGTTGCTCATCTGTGTGTTTTTGGTTGTTTGGCATATGCATTAGTGCATGAACAACATCACAGCAAATTGGATGATAAAGAAGTAAAATGTATTTTTGTTGGGTACAGTTCAGAAAATAAAGGCTATCGTTTGTATCATCCACAGACTAAATGCATTCTGGTTAGCCGTGATGTTGTTTTTGTGGAAGATGCTATTCAACTTTTCTTTCATGTCCAAAGACATGTATGGTACTTTGTTGCCTCTTTTTACAGGTGGACAGTCTAGTGCTAGTCCTAATGAGGCAACTTCTCATCCTTTGCAGGCTTCATGTGATGATGTAGATCATCCCATTTTTTATGCAGATTTACATGATGCACTTATTGATGAGAGACTGATATTGAGGAGGCAAAAACTATGCCAAAATGGCTGGTGCAGACTTTGCGTGACAGCAAATTAGATGCACCTCTTTCATATCGTACTTGTTCATGCTCTCATAGTGCCTCTTGTGCATCACATTGCTATGTTATGGCTGCATCTAGTATCTGTGATGAGACTGAGCCTGTTTCGTTTGATGAAGCACAAAGTTCTGAACATTGGATGGCTACAATGCAATCTGAATACGATGCTATCATGAAAGGTGGTACCTCCTCTTTATGTGACTTGCCTCGTGGTAAGAAGGCCATTGACACTAATTGGGTATACAAGCTAAAGCGTAACCCTCGTGGAACAGTTGACAGGTATAAGGCTAGGCTTATTGCAAAGGGTTATGTGCAGGAAAGAGGCATTGATTTTGATGAGACCTTTGCACCTACATGCCGTATGACTACTGTTCAAAGCATCTGTGCACTTGCAGCCCATCATGGTTGGAATGTACATCAATTGGACATTAAAATAGAATTTCTGAATGGCGACTTGCATGAAGAAGTGTATGTTTTTTAGCCCGGTGGCTTTGTGCAGTAAGGGCATGAAAACCAAGTGTGTAGGTTAAAGAAGGCATTATATGGTTTAAATCAGGCACCATGTGCTTGGTATGAGAAGATACATGCCTATCTGATTGCATATGGTTTTGAGAACAGCCCAACTGAAAGAACCTTGTATGTTAAGTGTGCTAATGATGTACTTCTGATCATTGTGGTTTATGTTGATGACATGCTGCTCACTAGTCCTCATGAGAGGCTTATTGCTGATTTGCATGCCTCATTTGAGATGTCTAATTTGGGGCATTTGCATCACTATTTGGGCATTCAATTTATACATGTTGATGGTGGAATGGCTCTATGTCAAATGAAATACATTGACACATTATTGCAGCATTTTGGCCTTGAAGACTGTAAACCTATTGCCACTCCTATGGAGAGAGGTTTATGATTGAGTCTTCATGATGTTGGAGATGCATTTGATGTTGTTATATATCAGGAGGTTGTTGGATGCCTGATTTACTTATGCATTACTCCGCCGGATATTTAGTTTCCTGTCTCATAAATGAGAAGGTTTATGCATTGCCTAGGAGTCAAGCATTGGCACATGGTTAAGTGCATGTTTTGCTACTGGAGTGGTACTTGGCTACTTGCATTGTTTTATCCCAAGGGGGGATCACTTCCGCCAGATTTGCATGCTTTTTTTGACTTTGATTGGGCTGGTTGCTATGGCACTCGTGTGCCCACTAGTGGCTTTTGCTTCATGCTTGGTAGCCACTTCGAGTTGTGAGGCTCAGTATAGGGAAGCTTTCACAGCGACTGTTGAGTGTGTGTGGCTTAGACGCCTTATGGCTGATTTGGGTGTTGGTCAGTCATCTGCCACCACCATCTTCACTAGCAGTTAGAGTGCATTGGCAGTTGCGAGAAACCCTGTGTTCCATGCTTGCACTAAGCACATTGAGGTGCATTATCATTATGTCAGGGAGAGGTTCTCTTGTGGGGAGATGAGCTTGGCATATGTGCCCATGCAAGAGAACATTGCAAACCTTTTCACGAAGGCTCTGTCTAGGGAGAAGTTTGAAGCTTTCGGCAAAGCTTTGGGATTACTTCCTTTTGTGGAGTGATTTCCACATAGCTTGGAACTTCCTTATACATGAGTGCAAGGTATTGTTCACCGCATCACTCCCAGGGGTGATTTGTTGATATATTTAGGTAGTGATGGGTGTGAAAACTCTAGGACTGTAGGGGCACTTTTTTCCATCTTTAGGAGGTTTTTTTTCCCCGACTTGTATATATGCCTATTGCCCTAATGGGCTACTTATCTTTGTACATTCTCTAGTAATACATTCAGTATTGTGTGTTGTGCTCCAAGCTTCTTCTTCTTCCTTGTGTTTTTCACGTGCTTCTGCAGACGTCTAACTCCAACATTCTTTTCCAAACAGAGTAACATATCTAGAAGTCTCTCATTATATAATCCCTTCCTTTTCTATGAACAATATGATGAGTTATGTATGTGTAGTTGTTTACTCATGATGTTGCTCTTCTTGATGTTGTGCTTTTCGGTGAGCCTCTATTCTTTTCAACCTAAAGTTAAAATAAGGTACAATACTCTTGGTTCTAATGGTTGGAGATTGGGCTGGTGTGATTATGTCTTGTGGTGGCTAGAAACAAGGGATAAAACTCTCATGTATTTGTGTTTGTTGGGTCCTTAATACCTATAAATCATCCACCTTAAGACAATGTTTGATGTGCAGCTTGTATGCTAAACAAATATAAATGATGTGATTTATCATGCAAAAACCAGTCAATATTTTCTTTATAATATGTCTAAAATGTGTTGCATAAAACTGTTCAATAGTCCACTAAGACAAGTTTAACTTCAACTAATTTTCATTGGTGAAATATAATACAACAGCACGCCTAATTCCAACAATAGATGCTACAAACATTAGTCATTCGACAAGTAGATGCAAAGATATCATCAAATTCCATGCCTCTTTCTTGTGCATAACCCTTTCCAACAAGCCTAGCCTTATACATGTCAGTTGTTCCATCACGCTTACCCGTGAGCTTGTATACCCACTAAGTGCCAATGGTCTTCTTGCCAGGAGGCAAGTCACACAAAGGCTAAGTACCATTCTTTAGTATATCATCATATTGAGATTGCATTACAACCATCCAATTTTTTGCATTTTGTGCTTCATCAAACAAAACACGCTCATTCTCATCAGAGGGACTAGATGCAGCCATACCATAGCAATCTGATGCAAAAGGGGCACTATGAGAGCTTGATGGAGTACAATATGCCAGAGGTGCATCTAATTTGCTATCAGGAAAAGTTTGCACTATACATTTTGGCATAGGTATTTCCTCCTCAATATGAGTTCTCTCATCAACAAGTGTATTATGTAAATCCGCATCAGAAATGGGATGATCTACATCATCACATGAATGTTGCAAAGGCTAAGAAGTCATCTCACTAGGACCAACACTAGACTGTCCACTTGTAAAACGAGGCAGTAGAGTATCATACATGTCTTTGGAGCTAACTGTTGTCTCCTTAGTACATGAAAGCAATGGCTGAATAACATCTTCCACAAACACAACATCACGGCTAACCAGAATGCATTTGGTCTGTGGATGATATGACAGACGTGCATCTAATTTGCTATCATGCAAAGTTTGCACTAGCCATTTTGGCATTGTTATTGCCTCATGAATATGAGTTCTCTCATCAACAAGTGCATTATGTAAATTTGCATCAGAAATGGGATGATCTACATCATCACATGAACGCTGCAAAGGTTAAGAAGTCACTTCACTAGGACTAACACTAGACTGTCCACTTATAAAACGAGGCAACAAAGTATCATACATGTCTTTGGAGCTAACTGTTGTCTCCTTAGTACATGAAAGCAATGGCTGAATAGCATCTTCCACAAACACAACATCACGGCTAACTAGAATGCATTTGGTATGTGCATGATACAAATGATAGTCTTTACTTTCATAACTATACCCAAGAAAAATACATTTTACTACTTTATCATCCAATTTTTTGTGATGTTGTTCAGGCACTAGTGGATATTCTAGACAACCAAAAACACATAGATGAGCAATAGTTGGCTTACGAACATGCAAGGCCTCATATGGATTGATAGACTAAAGTGCTTTAGTGGGACACCTCTTAGGTACATATAGTACACATGTAACAACATCAAGCTACAAACTATGTGGTAAGCCTCACTCTTGACCATACACATCGCCATCTCCATGAGTGACTTGTTCCTCCATTCAATACCTCCATTCTTTTGAGGCATACACGACATTGTACACTCATGTTTCATCCCACATTCAGCCAAAAATTCATGAAAGTCAAAAGACATATATCCCCCCTCCTTCGATCAGAACTGAGGGTGCCCATTTTACATGCTGACAGATTTTCAGCCAAAACCAAAAAGTATGAAGCACATAAATACTTCGGACTTTGCTTTGGATGGATATACCCTAGAATGCCTAGAAAAATCATCAATCAAAGTCACGAAGTATAGATAATTTCCAAAGAGGGAGTCCGCATAGGACCACATACATCACTATGAACAAGATAGAATTCGTGTGTAGCTAAATTGAACCATCTTTAGCAAATGAGGAATGCTGCATTTTACCCAAAATACAGCCTTCACATACATGTTTACCGAGTGCCTCAAGTTTGGGCAAAGAGCAAACCATTTCAGAGTTTTGCAGTCATAGCAAACTAGTAAAATTCAAATGAACAAAGTGTGCATGCCGAAGCTTTGCATCTGACATAGCCTGAGAATCATCTACTACACATGCTAAATCATTCATAGATTTTACATAATCTATGAGCTCGAAAGAACTATTATCAGTAGTAGTCAAAATGATCTTACCAACTCCCGTAATAGGATAAGAGGAGTTGTTGGCACATGTGACAGTGTTCCCTATAGGGGCAGGCTCTAGTGAAGAGAAGAAATTGTGTTGCAAGGTAATATGGTCTGTCACCCCACTATCAAAGTACCAAACATCTGAGTCTACTGTAGACATGGGCTGCTTATGACAAGATGGGTCAAAACTACAAATAGTAGTAAACACCCATTCTTCATCCTGCACAAGATTAGCAGACTCTCTTTTCGTTGTAGAGGCCCCTGTAGCAACCATTCTAGCCTCTTTCTTCTTTGCCTCTTTAGCACTGAGCTTTGGACAGTTCTTAATGACATGATCATTTTTTTATAGTATTTGCAAAATAATTTTTACTTTTCAGATTTCTTCTCAACCTTGTCTTCCTTCTTTGATTGTGCATAATTCGTAGATTTTTGCTTACTAGATGAAGAGCTCCATTTTCATTTGCCCTTCTGGCTAACCAAGAAATCTTGATCTGCAGTACCCATAATAGACCTGTTCTACCTAGACTAGTCTTCTTGCAACAAAACAAAAACTAACTCTTCAAATGTGAAGGCATTTTGATTGCCTATCATCATTAAATGAGGAGTAGAAGCAAAACTCTAATATGACTCAGGAAGACCATTCAGAATAGTCTACACAAGTGAACTGTTAGGAAGGACTTCATCAGTACAAATTAATTGTTCCTTCATATCCTTGATCTTTGTCAAAAAATTGTCCATCAAATCACCTTCATTCGTGTGGTTACTCTCCAAGTGTTTTCGAAGGTAAGCAACACGGGCCTCATTCCTAACCTGGTACAATGTGGCAAGTGTATCCCAAGCATCCTTAGTTGTTCTACAAGAGGGAATGTGAAGAATAATGGCACGTTTGACAAACAAAGCTATCAATGCATGTGCAGGGCATCTCTGCCATCCCAACGAATTTTCTCTACATTAGGTGGAGCAAAAAGGTAGCATAAACACGAATCTATAGAATATGAGCATCTTCAACACCTTCTGCATCAGCTTCAGTTCCTGCAAGTGTAAGAGTCTCAGGTGTGATAGGATGTTTTTCAACATCCTACACAATGTTCGAGAGTCCTTTTGCAACCAAAACATGTCCCATCATATAAGCACATAACTGGTAGTTGGTACTATCCAACTTATCCTCAACATCCAACATATGGAATACATCTGACTGAAAATAGCTTGATGTAGAAAATTGATTGTATCTTAAAAAGTTGAAGAGATATGTCGAGACGAATTCCGCTTAACCTGTAGCAAACTTTTAGGCGCTTATACTGGTTAACCAAAACTGGTATATATCTTTGGGATAAAAAGATGAAATAGCCTGCTTAAGCACTAGGATAGTGCCTTCGGAGGCCAAAACGAGCTCAGATCGCGATTTTGGCGCCACATAGCAAAGCTGTTTTGATCTCGAAAACCCCTTGAGTATGCTCACCACATTTCATGCGATTCTGAGATTGCAACTAGAGAGGTGTAAGGATGCCTTAGATGAAGTGGTGACCTACTCTGATACCAATTCTTGGAGTTAGACGTCTGCGGAAGCACGCGAACAACACAAGGAAGAAGAAGAAGCTTGGAGCACAACACACAATACTGAATGTATTACCACTAGAATGTACAAAGATAAGTAACCCGTTAGGGCTATAGGCATATATACAAGCTGGGGAAAAAAACTCGAAAAGAGGGGAAAAAGAGCCCCGGTGGTCTTAGTGTGTTCATACAGATCACTACCTAAGTATATCAACACTAAGACCCAACAAAATAACTATTTTAAAGTGAGCCGGACAACCAAGGATGAATCAACTTGAGCTGAAAACCACAGACAAAGAGTATGTAAAGACCACAATTTTAGAGATTTGAAAGTTTTTGAACACCTTATCATAATCTTATCATAGCTAGAAAAATGTCTCGCTGGTAACGAGGTTTCAACTCTCCCCCACCACATACACGACGGTTAAATCAAGACGCCCAGCGCTCTGCATTTTTTATATATAATTCATATCTTCATACGCGGTCAAGTTAGGTAATTACATGGCATATTCAACGGGCACGTCACCGACACGTCCTATATTTTCTTTGTGGACCCGTTGAGGTTATATCTCGCGATTCTATGCTGTGTGCTTCATACACCCATCGAAATCCATCGTTTGCTTCATAAAGCCATCGAAATCCATCGTTGATAGCCATCTCCCCCACTTCGCCATATCGTCGAGCGTATACCATTTATTGTAATTTTCGATTTTGCATTATTTTTCGAGCAAATTTCTTTTCTTCTTCTTAAATGCACGACAAAGTTTCTTTAATGTTACTATCATCGCTTTCAAGCGGATTCCACTTGCTTTAAAGATTTTTGGTCTAGCGAACAAGCACTCTATTATCATGTTTTGAAAGGGGGTGTGCTCGTTCATGATGATTTGAAAGGGGGTGTGTGATCTTAGAGCTTTTAATTGTTGTCCAGGGAGCATGGCCTAATCGTTCACAATCTTACTGTAACATGGGAGTAAGTCCCGGGTTCAAATTTGCTTGGCTGGACATATCTACTGAATCCACAAGTTAATCGATGCCTCTACCTTACCACATTGGGTGTCTATGCTATTTTTATTCATCATAACTTTAAAAACAAAAAAAAAAAATTCCGATAGTTCTCCCTAGATTGTAGAAGATGTAGCACGTTCTTGCTTCCAAATTTTCTCGAGACCTTTACACTTAATTACATTGCAGAGAGCATCTGATCATTTAATTGTCTTTCTCAAGAGATGTTGCCTACACTTTATGGTAGCATCTAGTTAAAGAGGTTTTTTCTTTTTTAACTTGTTTCCATGCATTGGCACTCTTTGGGAAAGAGAAAAAGAGGTGGCCAATGTCGTCTCTTCCCTTATAGCATCTCTTTATATGTATAGGGGAGGCTCACACATCTAATACGTATTCATGCCTTCATATGCCATTACGAAGAATTTTTCCATAAGAAGACAACCTTTTTGAATTCCTAAATATGGTCGAACATTGCTCCATGTCATCCTTGTCGGATGACGAACATAATAAAGCCCTTCAATGTGGAAGTTTATCAGAAAAGAATACCTACATTGCACATAGTTAATGTAATTTTGAGGGTCTATTTATATTTATGACCTTGTTTAGGTCTAAAAAGCCAACACGGGCAATAGGCCGTCAAAAATAAACTATGGTCCAGACCTGAACTCTTAACAAATACTTTTCTGTTCTTGTACAGATTCTTTCCTCTCTAGCAATTTTTTTCCTTTTTTTTTAATCGTATACTCGACAACAAGTGTGTTTGGACGTTTGCAGCCTTCGCTCTTCAAAGCCCACAGAAGATGGACATCGAGGTCGGCAGTCCCGCCTAAAAGCTTGTTATCATGTGATGTGCATTTGCCTTTACTTCTCAGCTTTAGTGGAATTTAGGCTTCGCCTTGTAAGAATGTTGGAAGAACACGTGCACAGAATTCTCATATTCATACGTGTTGAATTAAGATATTGCATATCGCACATCCAACAGGCAGGTCACCAACTTGCCTTTATTCCTTTGTGGATCCGTTGACGCTTTATCTCGTGATTTTATGCTCGTTGCTCACCAATATGAACCTTTTTGTGGATGTATGAGAGTTTGAATATCTAAGCGTATGAATTAATTGGAATGAAGTCTTGTGCTACAGCCTTGGCTACCTCGAACTATGGTCCGTGACCGGCAAGGGTCCTTGACCAAATGGAGGTACCAATGGTAGACCATGGTGGTCTAAGTAGATCTAAAACCCTTTCACTTGTTGCCTCCATGTTTGAATTCTTCAGTGATCATAAGAGAGGTCACTGTGTCAAAATCTTGTAAAGAATAGCTTACATTGATAGAGATGGGGAATCGCATTCAATTTCTATCCTTTCTAAGCCCATTAGGAGTGCCGGAACCTAGATCATCATCATCTACCACACACCCTATTGATCGAATTACATACGGTATCTCCTTATAACTCTTGAGAATAAAGTCATTGATGACTTTTTTGGATGCTTTTGAGAGGTTCTTAATCTTACTCTTGAGTTGAACCTTGCTAGCCTAGACACTCCTATACCTTTCTTTTATGTATCTAGATCTTGGACATTCTAAACTTCCATGATTCCTAACTCCTATTGGCAAGCTTCTCAACCTCTATATTTAAACTGGTGTGATGCCAATGCACCATGGTAACTTCTTCTTTGGGAGAGGTTAACATTGTTGCGCTCAGAGTAGAAAACCGACCTTAGATGACAACCACCCTACTCTGCACAGATTTTCAGAAAGCACAAAACTATAGTGTACATAGAAACCACATCTCATAGTTCCTAGGTTTTAAAAATGCAATTAAACTCAAAGTCTTTGGATAAGCAATCAACTATATGTTTTATTAAAAAACATATACAAAAGTTTAGAGTGGCCATTTGCTCGTTCACATGGACACGAATGGTAAGAACACTAAAGCCAAATATGGCCAAAGTGAACTATGCGAGATAATAAGTAATGATAAATGATACCTCAGTGTAAGTATACGAACTCCACCTTCCACCTAATGGGCATGTAACAAAGTGTATAAGTAACTATGCAAGATCATGAATCAAGTAATCCCATCATGTCACAATAGTGCCAAAAGTTATCGTGTGGTAGAGCTTTAGGGAAAGCATCCGCAACATTATCTCGAGTATGAAACTTCTCAAGAATAATGCGTTTAGTGACTTAGCAGTCTCCAATGAAGTGATACCTCACCTGAATGTGCTTTTTCTTTGCATGACATAATGGATTCTTAGCCAAATAAATGGGACTCTAACTATCACCATCAAATGAGGCATATGCTGACATAGACCCATATCAAAAGCAAGATGAGAAATCTAGAATGGTTCTTTATATGCCTCACTAGCTGCAACTTAAGTTGCTCTATAGTGGAAAGAGTTGTACATTATTTAAGAAAAGATCTCCAAGATATGCCATCTCCAAAATAGTGAAAAATATACCTTCATATAGACTTTGAATTGTCGACAGAACTACCATTATCAAAATTTGTGTATTAAGTAATGGATGGCTTTCCTCTACACAGGCATAGAAGATTATCCTCATTGCCACTCGGATATCTCAAGATCATCTTGATAACTTCCAAATGCTTATTGCAAGGATGACAAATCCAATTGAAAATGAGATGCCTAGTCTCATAGCTACCATATCATACATGATACTACCAATAATAGATTGTTAACAAATTTTCTTCAAATTAGGTTTCCTCATTTGATTTGGGGCAATCAACCTTGATTAATCTTACATGTTTAGGTAGAGGTGTACTCAATGAACTTCCACTTTAAATATCAAACCTATAAAATAATTTGGATATGAAGTCACTTTGGGACAAATATGTGCATCTTTTACTCCTATCATGAGTAATGTGCATGCCAAGAATACACATCCCATTGGGGGGAAAAATGAACCCTACATAGGCATTTTAGATTGGAGGGTGATTAGTGATGGACCAATGAGCGGAGGGTGGTGAACACAGTTTATTCTCTTAATAACCTAGGCTAAGTATAGGCTGCCCTTGGTTTGAGCCGATCAAAACCACATAAACATATCAAAGTTCATGGTTTTCCCCTTCAAGTAGTTTTTTAAGGACATGGAATTTAGATAGAACCCTTCGATCCCCTTAAAGATTCAATGGCTATGATCATTTCTTGAAAAATAAGTGGCTTTAAATTATAGCCCTTGGATTTTTTGTACATTTAATGGTTATTGTCTCTCCTCCATGAGGAGAAGACACCTAAGATTTGCGCCATTGGATTTGGAAAGAGTTCAAGGGCATTCATTTGATCCTTACATGGATTAGTAGACATTAAATGTACACCATTAAATTTGTATGCCATCAAATGGCTGAAAGTCCATGCAGATCCCCACATTTCTTGCATGATTTTTCAAGCTTTTGTCTTTTAGTCATAGGATGTGTGGCTACTTGGTCCTTTAGTTCTAGAACTCTGGGTTCCAATCTCAACCATCCAAGCTTATCGAGACCCAACGGTCCAAAATCCACTGATTGCAAAAGTTTCTTCTCTCTCCTCCCATGGCTGAGAATATTTTTTCTTCAACTGAGCCTATTTTTTCTTCTAGTGATAGAGTGTGTACTCTTTTTTTTTTTTACTTTCAATTCCCAAATTCTGTGTGTGACCATCACCATCCAACCAACATATCTAAGGGCTAGAAAATCAAACCAATCGCCTATTTAAGTTTATTCTTTATTTTAATGTATAATATCATTGGCAGTCTTTCCCAACCTCTTAATCCACCTAATTAGCCATTTTAATTTGTTAAAATTAGGAATCCTTACAAGGCCCATGTAAGGTTCACTTTTTCCCCTAATGCCCCAAAAACTTCATATCAAATGTCTGATGCAACTTATATTTGAGCAAAGACAAGTTATAAGAGGACATTTCGAGCAATTAACATAGTTTCAACATAAAGTATTAAGCATATCAAGTTTCCATCTAAGCATTCGTTTTTTTAGAGAAAATGATCCTCATTGCTTTTAGAAAAGCCTTGAGACTTCATAAAAGCATCAAAAATTTGATACCATTTTCTACAAGATTGTTTAAATCCATATAGGCTCTTCATTAGCTTATAAACTAGACATTGTTTGTCAAGAACTACATAACCCTCTGGTTGTTCCATGTGGATCTCATCAGTAAGATCTCCATGCAAGAAAGCATGTTTCACATCGAATTGGACTAGCTCCAATTCCTCCATCACAGTGAATGCAATTTATATGCTCATTGTAGTCATCTTGAGTATTAAAGAGAAGATTTCCTTGAAATCAACACCATGTTGTTCCTCAAGACCCTTTGAAACTAGACATGATTTATGTTTTGTAGAAGCACTATTTGATGTGAGTTTCAACTTATATACCCATTTACATGGAAAAACATTCCTACCCTTTGGCAAATGTATTATATCCCAAGTATCATTCTTGTCAATAAAATCAAAATATCCATGGCATGATTCCACTTGACATGATCCTCTATATGCGTAGCAATTTTGTAGCAAAAAGGCTCACTGATATCTATTAGCATAACAAAATCCAAACATGGAATGTATCTATCAGGGGTATGCGAGACACGTGTAGAATGCGTCAATCATTTTTTATTGGGAGTATTTGCAAAATGATCTAACTAGAAATACTCTTGAACATCCCTATGTGTAGAATTCTTATGCATGCTAACTAGAGGACAAGTATCATCAAACACCACTCTTCTCACTTCAACCATCTTAATGGGTTTCTTATGTATCTTAGACTCTTTGAAAATGACATCACTACGTTTGATCACTAACCATGTTTTAGGATCCCATGAGCGAGCTCCCAAATCCACCTTCTTGACCATATCGAAGAAACTTGCATATCTTTGAGTTATGGTATAGATTTTGTATGAGATTGTTGGGTATATGAACAAATGCTTAACACCCAAAAACTCAAAGCTGCTCATAATATGGTGGCTTCCCTTTCCATAACTCTTGGGCAGGCTTGAGACCTTTCACAATACTAGGTGAACAGTTAATCTCATGAACTATACTCAATCCTCCTTTTGCAAAAAACCCTTGTGAAAGATTTGCATGATCATATTCATCCTATTAGCTACACCATTCCGTAGTGGGGTATAATGAGTAGATTTTCTACAAGTTCATCTATACTAATAGAAAAGGCTGAATCCATGTGAAGTATACTCACCTCCATTATCTGAACATAAATGATTGAGCTTAGTTCGTTTTTGAGTCTCAATTGCAGAAATTATTTTTCTAAAAGGATAGAATCTAATATTCAAAAACCCTTTACAACAGTATACATACATTTCAAAAATCAAGTGAAAACATACAATTTTTTTGACATTTTTTTGTCATTTTTTGGCAATTTAGGAGGTAAAAACGTGCCTAGAATTTTGACCTATTTATTATTGATATCCTCTGAATCTATATGAGAAAATAAAAGTGATAAAAACTATTATAGAAAAAGTAAAGATTAAACATGTCTTGATAGAGGATCTTTAAGAGTGAATAAAAAATGCAATAGATTATGGTTTCATCATGTGCGGTGCTTTTGAGCAGTTGTATAACCACCAAAAATATCATAGATTTTCAAATTGATTCACAACTTTCTTGATCTATGCCTACAACCCCATCATCAGATGCATATGATTCAGTCTGAGATTGTTGGGAGCTCTCGTATTCATCTTCTATGTAAACAAGAGCTCTATCCTCATCCAAGTACATACCACATTCTACAGGATCATGCATAGCTCTTCTTGTTTGCCTACCAATAGATGTTCCACAAACATCCAGAAGCTTTTGCTTTATAATACTGATCGTTGCTTTCCTCAAATGCCCTGTTTTTGTAAAGGCAAAATCATCAACAAGAATGCCTACATCATTCATTTTAAGGGTGGATGTACTTCAAATATTCGTTTTATTTCTTGAGCATGTTCCTTTGCTAGTCTCACATACCATTTCTAAGTTATAATTACTAGTGAATGCATTACTATTTCTCGTATAATACCAATGGACTATCAAAGCCTCTATTCTTCTTTGATCAATATTATTAATGACCTCCAACACTTTTGCTACCCAAAATGGTCTAGTAGCCTCATCACCATCAACAACGATGAAATAAGTGTTCCAACATTTATTTCTTTCAAATTTCGTTGCCATGGTGCTTTCACCTATTTCTCGTCCTTAGGCCTACATAGATATTCCTTTCTGGTGGATGCATAAAGCTTTGAAGTGTATCTACATTGCATGCTTGATCATTGTTCACTGATCTTTGTGTGCTAAAATTACATGTGAATGGAATATCAATCGGCCAATGCCATGCAATGGTATTCTTTATAATATCTTCTTGATTGTTAAAAAACTAACCCCACAAAGATACATCTTCATCTCTAGCATATTTTTTGCATGATGAATCTGTATCTTCTTCTCCATAAGTAAATTTGTAATAAAGTAAGTCTATGATTCAAGGGTCTAGCCGGTTCAAACAGATCTGAAATCGGACACCGTTTGATCATCCGTGTGTATGACCAAAGATCTCGAATTTAGACTTACTAAGAGGTCTTGTGCTCTTGTGAACAAGTGATCCACTTAGCTTAGTGGTTAAGTCTCAAGGATGTGAAGGAGGAGGTCTTGGGTTCAATCCCCATGGGGGACATGGGGAGAGTATTTTGTCCAAAGAGATCTAGAGCCTTCTAGAAGCATCCACTTGAGTTAATGCAAGTTGACTCGAACACTTGGTGCACATGTAGTTACATGGCCGACACATGGCTGGCTACTATCCACCTGCCCAAGAAGGCAGTCCCCTAGAGAGAGCTATATATAGAGGCATTTGGTTGGGAGGAGACTCATCTCTCTAGCATGTGGTGGTCGTTATAGTGATTCTCTTGCATTGGTATCAGAGCAATGCGTTGACTTCGGTTGTGCATGGATCATGAAGTTAGGTTTGATCCTCAAGGGAATTAAAACTTCAAAGAAGAAGTTTAAATTCAAGAAGGATAAAAGTAGTATCTCAAGATAACTTCAAGATCTAGGAAACAGAAGATACGAAATAAGTAACTTCCAAGATCTTCTTGAAACACTTCAAGATAAAGTGTTGTTAATTGGGAAATATTTCATAAATTTCTCAAATAGTTGGACTTTGATTCGAGTTGATCTTTTCGATCAAGGATTTTATTGACTAAGTCAAGCATCAAGTTCCTAGTATAACTTGGTAAATTCACTGTTTTGACTCAAAGAAATACACAAGATTTGCATTTCGAGTGAGGATTCAGAAAGACTCAATGTGACCTGCACTTCATCTCAAGTGAAGCATTATTTGAATGCAAAACTCATCAACAGAACCTCAGTGGGTCGACACACTGATGTTGGTTACCACACTAAAATATGTTGTGGTTGGATGATGTTTTTAGATTTGCTCTAAATCTTTTTGAGAATCAAGCTTATTTCTCTTAAAAATAGGAAAAATGCCTCAATACCCTATTGAAATAAATCAGTGAGAAGTTAAAGTCCTAAGTCATCTAGACTTTGACTCATAGCAAGTTTACGTATCTTTAAATTTTGAATTGGTTTGACAAAGTTTTATATCTTTCTTTCTGCTTTTCGAATCTTTTGAATTTGACTCATATATGGTATCTAATTCTTATCATAAAAGTCAAGGGTTAGCCGGATAGAACTTGGTAACTAAAATTAAATATCCTAGATAGATGTTTAGTACAAGAATATTTTCAAACATAAAAAATTGATAAGGTCAAGATTGATTTATTCGTTTGAGTTGCTTCAAGTTATAGCATAAATGATTTCCTACAGTCCAATATACTCTATAATGGAGAAGTTAGGAATTGCTCGGAAGATCGACCATTCCCAAGAAATTTAGCTCAATTCTTTGAGAAAATTTTCCTAAGTTGGACAATTTCATTTGCATTTGAATGGCTCAAAGTTATAGTATGGTTGACCCCAAGACAATGGTAAACTTTCTCCTACAGTTTACATAGGATTTTTAAACTCATTAGGACAAAGAAGTCCTCTAGTCATGTGAAAAAATAAAGAAATTGTTGGACAAGAGGTAACCATTGTACAAACATCCAAGTTAGATGTTTGGGACAACCAAACTTCAAGTTTTCCAAACCAAATTCAAGTGAATCAAGAATTCTCAATGTCTTACAAGGGATAAGAATCCCACCTTTGTTACTAAGTCAATGCACCAGTCATGCCTAGAAATGGACTAGTAATTTGAATCCACTTAGTTCACATGTTTGTGCCTATACCGCACATCGAGAAACGGTGAATTGGCCATGGATGTTTTTAGATCCACCCTTATTATTCATTAAGTGGGACAATGTTTTTGAATCATTTGGATATGGATGCCACCACAAAGATGAGACATGTTCTTCTAGTTCTAGAACATGACCATGTTCTTCAAGTTTTAGAACATGAGGCTCAGGGGTTTCCTATAGTAGATATATAGCTCTATTTTCGAGGACAAAAAAATTTTTCCAAGGGAGGAAGAATGTAATAAAGTAATTTTATGATCCAAGGGTCCAGTCGGTTCAGACAGATCTGAAATCGGACACCGTTTGATCATCCGTGTGTATGACCAAAGATCTCGAGTTTAGACTTACTAGGAGGTCTTGTGCTCTTGTCAACAAGTGATCCACTTAGCTTAGTGGTTAAGTCTCAAGGATGTGAAGGAGGAGGTCTTGGGTTCAATCCCCATGGGGGACATGGAGAGAGTATTTTTTCCAAAGAGATCTAGAGCCTTCTAGAAGCATTCACTTGAGTTAACTCGAGTTGACTCGGACACTTGGCCCACATGCAGTTACATGACGACACATGGTTGGCTATTATCCACCTGCTCAAGAAGGCATTCCCCTAGAGAGAGCTATATATAGAGGCATTTGGTTGGGAGGAGAGTCATCTTTCTAGCATGTGGTGGTCGTTATAGTCATTCTCTTGCAACATGCATCCATCTTTTACTTTTCTCAACTGCATTTCCATCTATCCATATTGCTTCTATCTTCACATGGTGTTTGTTCTCCACCATCCACACACAAATTAGGCACATGCAATATAAATCTACATCCTTATTTAGGCTCCCACCTTGGAGAACATGAATATGGCTTTGCAAATAAAAGAGTAATGCCATTAAGCCTCCTCATCAAGAATAGGTGGTTGAAACTAATCTTGTGCAATGGAGCCAATACCTTAGTACTATTATCAATACGTGCTAAGCAAAACTGCTTAAATTCATAAATCTGTATAAGATGTTGAACTTCAGGCTTTGGAGTGTAGTCTTCAAGAATCAACATAGATAATATTGGAAGATAAAAAGCATTATGGCATGATCATGAGTCAGCCTAACCAAAAGCATACATAAACATTCAAATACTGGAGAGTTTTTATTCTCTTGTAGTGTTATCAAGCTGCAAATAGAGATTTTGTGGAAAAAGAACCTCCCATGATTGCAAAACTTTATTAATCACAATAGCCCTAAGTTTTGGACCATTATGCATGTTGGGATATGTGAAGAAAACCTTCAACTTTATGGTTCCATTGTATACCAAAGCACCAACCAAATTCATTTGCACAAGGACTTCATCTCTAGTGTCCTTAGAAATGCGAGGAAAATGGAGGTAGACATGTTTTTTTTATCCATACCATCAATCAACAAACACATATAACACTTTGGATTTCTGAGTGCTTTAATTCGATGATGAATTGCTTTCTTTCTTTCCAAAGCTTGAATCTCACGATGGTTTTTGAAAAGGCCTTAAAGCTTATCTTTTTTTGATAGTGTTGTGGCCCCTTTTGCCATGTTCTGCAAAGTGGCATAAACTCACCATTCACCCATTCTAACTTTATAAAGGAGTAATCACATTGTGAAAATCTTCTTTCCATAATCGAGTAAAATGTCAATACAGGACGTACTTCTCATTTTTACTTTCCATTTCTTCTTTATAAACTTGATATACTTCTCGATGAGAAATTTTATCTGACAAGTGTAACCTTCTAGTTGTAGGCATAACTTCACAATGCAAACTAAAATAGTTCATCATCCAACTCATTGCATGCCAACCAAAAAAACCTTTGGTCTGAACTCCCTCATATGTATAAAAAATGAGATTGCCACATATAAGCCCTTGTTGAATCTTATGTATTCTACAATTCCCCATGTGCATCACAATTTGAAATGCCCCTACAACATTGGATCCCTTGACTAAAGTAATATCCAAAAGAACATATGTTATTGACATGTTATCCTCAATCATTTGCATGTGAGAAACATGGTATAAATCTTGTCTTTCATTATGTGAATGGCACAATTTCTCTCTTAACTACTTTAGTTTCTTGATTCCTAATTTATACAAACATTTTAAACCACAACAATGCTTCACAATGTCCAATGCAATTTGTCTATCTCAAGTAAGGAGATAAAATCTTCTTTCGCTTACTTCAAGAGGCCTTCACTTAAAACACCACATACTTTGTATTCTCTCTCTCTCTCTATCTATCTATCTCTCTCTGTCTCTCTCTCTCTCTCTCTCTAGTGACATTCTTTACTCCACATGCACTTGAATCTAAAGAGAGATCAATAGGTGGATCAGGTTCAATAGATGGATCAGATTGACCATTGTTGCATTGAGAATGTAACTTAAATGATTCAACTGAGAATAGAGAATCATTGATACATTCTAAGCCATGTACATCACTCATGAAACGATCCACTGAAAACAATGAATTTGACAGTCTATCGACTTGATCACTAGAGACAGGTGCTGCCCAAGCATTTATGGAAAAGAGAGAACTCATCTTCATTGATAGTGGAAGTGTAAGAGGATTGCCTTTATAATATACCAACAGTGGAAGTGTAACATCAAGCAACAATATCTCCCAAATCACGTATGTAGACAATTATGAAGATTGATTGTGCCCATAATTATGAGTTGTATGATTTGACTTTATGTCGTAATCAAGAATTATTTAGAGGTATGATTCTATTGCTCACTAAATGTCAACGAGAGAGAGGAGCTAGCGATATAATGATCTCCACCATCCTATGAGTCATGTGCACACACACACATGCAAAAAGACACACCTATGTAAATGAGCCTCACTCATGGAAAAGTCAAACGATTTTCCAAGAAACTTAAAGTTGATTACACTAGACATTGAATATGAGAAAATAGAAATCAATGTTTTTTCCTTTTTATATTCATGTTTTAAAAGGTAGCCCTCTTCACACTCTAGTATCCACCCTTGTTAAGATTAGGTTCTAAAGCCTTGTTGGATTGAGACTTGAGTTAAGAGAAATATTCAATATTGTGGAGTGTTAAGAAATCAATACTCAATCTTGAAAACTATTTCTCTTGCACAGATATGGAGGAATTACAAGAAAAGTTTTCTTGAAATATTTCTAGAAGTAGGATTTTATATAAAAATGGATGAATTGAAGAATAATCTTGAAAATTTTGGCCCCCTATGCTACATTGTTAGGATATGTCCATCATGCATCTTGCGGAAGTTCATCAACGTGAACATATACTCTTGCATTGACAATAAAAAAACATTGAAGTTTTCTTTGTTACTTCCAAATAAAAAATTAATCACTCAAAGGCTAATCTCAAGACCCTCTAATAGTCCAGCGTTTTATCTCTCAAGTACCAAGTTTTTTGAGAGTTGGATTCAATAAAACTTTTTCTTTCTCACCTTACCTATCGAGTTTTGGGCTTTTATGATATAAAGAAGGGAGTTATTGGTGAACACACTTGATAGAAAATTTAACTTTTAGAAAGGTATGAAGCTTAATGTCTTAGGGAAAGTGATGTTTATCAACACCTTTGTGATCTCATTTATTATTACTTTGTTTTCTAATTCCTAATAATAATAAATTTCTCAAACATGGAAACAACATGCAAAGGCTTTCATTGTATGGGAAATCCTAACTATATGTGGGTGCCTAGAAATAAGTGGGACAGAGAGTACTTGACATTGGCTGTGGCATTGGTGGTGGAGATTTTTACATTGATGTTAGTGTAGTGGGCATTTATCTTTTTGTGAATATGGTATCGTTAGGTTTGGAAAGATGCATTGGCCGAAAATGCTCAATCCAATTTGAGATAGTCGATTGCACAACAATCATGACATGCTTCTGCATATCCAAGTAAGTTCTTTCATCCAAACTCAGAATTTTTCATGTCTTGCCCATAAATGGGCTTTCCAAATTATTATTCTTTCAACCTTTCTACTATCTATGTTTAGCACATGTCAAAGCTTGCGGAGTCATGTAAATGGTGTTTTTTCTAGCAAGTGATTGAATGTATTGCCATTGTACCTCATTGATGTAAGAATCTGAACCCTAGGATAAGCCATCACTTTTTCAAAGCATATTTAAGTATGGCTCAAGCCTGGTGGAAAAGTGTTGATCAAGGATTATTGCAAGTCCTCGAATGTGCCTTCTTTAGATTCTCGGGAGTACATCAAGCAAAGAGGATATGATCTGTAGGATGGTGATGTATATGCCCAAGTAAGTGGTCCTACTAAAGCTTTTATTGCAAAATGTATCATAACGAAATATCATATAACCAAGTTTGATTAGGCTAGAATTGGTTACTTCTTGCTTTAATTCTATAGTCCAATTGTGCCATCAAGTTACACCTAGTTTGACTCACTTATAGCAAGTTAGTTCCTAGTTAAACTCAGCCAATGTCTATAAGTGTTTCACTTCAGGGACATTGATAAGAGAGAGAGAAGAAATCTATTAAGGAGCTCAAGGTGACAATAAGTGGCTCATGAGAGGTTGCTCGGGATAGAAGCATTGGAAACCCACTAAAGCAAAAGAAGAGCATATTTTCTTTCTCATCTACACGTGTAAGTCATCCAATGGCCATATCGTTAGGTGGTCATAGTAGTGTCAAGCCCATTGAGGAAGAGCGAGGCAGAAAGATAAATCCAAAGAGACTAAAGTCACTAGGAAAGATATACCACTTTGAGACATGATAAATCTGGAGTGGTGCCTTTAGTACATAGAGGAGAAAAATGCCACTCTCCTTGTATTTGCTAGTGCATATGGGAGGGGAGAGATTACCACAAAGAAGTTTTTTAAATATGGCCTTGTTTTCAAAGTGGACTATGAGGATGAGGACTCAAATAACCTCCTCTTCCCAATGGAGACTTCAAAGGGATTGAGGAACATAATTTGCAAAATGGAGCTCCTATGTCTTCAATGTTTTGTTCCAAAGAGGCTCGCTCAAATTTGTAGGGAATCAAAAAATTTGATCATGGATCTTTGGCCATGGATACAAGGCAATATCATGTCAAGCCAATAGAGGAAGATGAAACGTATAAAGTCAAACGGAAAGCAGCCCATACAAAAGAGGCCCCAGAAGAAGAGCAAGCCAATTGATGTGGAATCATTAGGAAAAAAGGTGAACCCTCGATGGGCCTTTTAGCTTAAGGAGTGATTAGTGATGGACCAATCAGAAGAGGGTGGTGGCCACAGTCTATACCCTATAAAATACTAGGCTGAAGGGGGAAGAGGGGACAAGATTCCTCTATGTTCAGGGTTGTCTTCTAGAGAGAGAAGAAATCTCATAATCAGGCTGGGCCCAAAAATTCAAAATTTCTTAAACGGGTTGTAAAACTCATCATAATACCATTAAATGACCTCCATATCACTTTTTCAGGGTCAAAAGTGCTATTTTTGACTTCTAATTCAAAATGGGCGCATGTTTGTGAACTAAATAAGTGAATTTTTTCAAAATAACTCAGAAAACTCTATTTTCCCTCTTCAAACTCCCATTTTCATACCCAAAACCCAAAAAGTCATATTTTTCACCTCTATTCCCTCCATACCATACAACAGAAGCGTTGTTTCTCCTCCTACCATTCTCCCAACTTCTGCAGCAATGACAACAACTCTTACTCCCATGGAAAGCTCTAGAGCTCGTAGGAGACCAAAAGACGAAGTTCACACAATGACGTGCCACAACATCAAAACAATGGAAGGAAGTTGGCTACCACAAGAGTTTTGCAAAGGTGCATGGGTGTACATGCAGCCATCTGGACTTGGTCCTCATCGTGTTCGAGATCGTGGAAATTTGGATCTTCATTGGAAAGGTAAGCTCTTAGGCTTCAAGCAGCAAACACATGGTGGGATGGTTGCTATTGTACAACATGTCTTCACAGTTTCAACCATGAAGTTAGAAAACTCCAATAGAATTAGATATCCAATCCATTGTGAGTATTTCTATTTTTTCAATGCTTCATGGTGTTAAATGTCTTAATTACTCATCTCATATGTTTTTCATTGCTATAGTCATATTTCCTTCTAGTTTAGTGGAAGAGCAACCACTTCATAGTCTTACAGGAACTTTCCAAGCATTACATGCAGACATTGGGCATTAATGTTTCGAGATGTACCTCCTGCTAAACTTATTCGTGAAGGGATCTTATTTTACACTCACAAGTACATTGTTCCTTCCACAGATGCTGAATATGGAAGGTTGGAGATTATCAAAGTTGACTCTCTTCTTAGTTTAGAGTGGCCAAACCCTGATTTTTGGTCCATATCATCTTTCAAGCATAAGATGGTGATGGACATACATAACTCTTTGAAATTCACACGAGTGTCTAGATCAATAGGTCTTCATTGGACTCTACCAATCCATTGCTTTGTTTTCATATTTCAAGGCATTCCTTCTGTAGAAACTCCTACAATGTTCCTATGTAAAGATATTACATACGAAGCAGTAGAAGGATTGTTAGGGGAAAACTGGGGTTATGTATAAGGATTGTCAAAAGGGGATCGATATCGTTGTAGAATTGGTGACACACGTATAGGGTTTTGTTATTTAAAACATCGCACCTCATTGTACATCAAATTTTATTATGATCGTTGGATACCTTTGCAAAGCTCGGAGGGATCTTTAGCTTCATTTGAAATTAATGTGAAGTTACCAAACAATGATATGGAGGTGGTTTCAGTTAATCAACATTGGAACTTGGCCAACTTGAGAGAGCACTTATCATGGGATATGATGATCTTCATGATTTCAAATTTCGAATACGAGGGAACAAGGTAAGAGTTGTATTCCATATATACATATAGATATATATATATATATATATATATATATATATATATATATATATATATATATATATATATATATATATATATATATATATATATATATATATATATATATATATATATATATATATCTTATTCTATCACTATTGTTCATGATTTGAAAATGCTTTACTCTTTTATGAATTGTCCATGGATTGGAAAGAGATTGGAAGAAAAAATCAAGGTTCTTGCAGATTGGAGCATGGATGGAACTGAAATTTCATTGTCATAACTCTTTTTTGTAAAGATACTGTGAAACCTGTAAACAAACCTATTTTTTTGCAAACAAACCTGTACATTCTCAAGGTTTTTCTTGAAAGAGCATTCTTATTGTTTATTTTCTTTGATGTGATCCCAAGTGTCAAAGTTTTCTTTTCCAAGACTCTTATGTTTTAATTTAAGGAAAAGACACTTCTATGAAAAAGTGGGACCCATCACTTAAAAATTCTAGAAAAGTTATAAATAGGAGTCCTCTCTCCTCATTTCTCACTTTTGCAACTACATTGAGTGTTAGAGCAGTCTGCATTTGCAAGCTATGGCTTCCACCTCTGTACCTACTAAGAGTGCATGCCACAAGTTTCTAGAATTTTTGGAGGATTCAGATTATAAAGGTCAACATGACCTATATGATCTTCTCTCCAAGGTTCCTGACCTCCATGGAACCGTGCAAATGAATGCCGATGCTTTGGAGGAGCTACTTCAATATATGCAAGTTCATATATTGCATTTCTCCGTTGAAATACCACCATATGATGGAACTTCGGTTCCATGTGACCTCACCTACATTCACAAAGGTGATGAGGCATTTGTAAAAGGATTGAAACGGTTCCAGGTAATTGCCGAGGAAGCAGGGCACCTTCTTGATGAAACTGTGCCACTTATAAGGAAGTTCAATTCCTCATGAGATCCCTCATCTTCTTACAGATGGTTTTGTCGAGGATAAAAAGGAACCACCTCAAGAACCCTTGAATCTCCTATTAGAGAGAGAAGCTATTGAGAAAACTTATCCTCTTGGTGTGCATGATAAGTTGAAAGAAGTGCCTAAGCCATCCACCTCTTCGGAGCCAGAAGTAACTATTCCAGAGGTAGAGATTGAAACTTTTTCAGTGGTTCTTGTCGAGGGACAAGAATATTTCTTTTTACATGATGTAGAGAAGGCATTTGGGCTACGGCTAGATGAATGCCTAAGTTTGTTTTGTACTTTTTCAGAGTGTCCTTTGGATAGTACCTCTGACTTGTTGGAGAAAAAGTGTTTGCCATTTGGTGACTTAGTGGCCGACACAATAAAATTGGTTTGCAATGACATACTCACAAAGTGAACATCAACATATCACAGAAGAACAATTTAGTAATGCACAAGAAAGGATATTGGAATCAAAAGTTCCCGCCTCACCAGTAATCGAGCAGAGTGGGCTGTCCCACTCCAGCATTAATTTACAACTTCAAGAGAGAGGAGAAGAAGAAGATAGAGTTCGAGATGTAAGTATCTATCATTCATTCTTACAAACACATGCAACTACTAATCATAAAATTTTGTGCAGGAGGTGATTGAAGTCGACAAGTTTGCAGCAAGGAGTGGAGGTGATCGAGTGGCTCGTGGAGGTGGCTCATCCCTTGCAAACTACATTGGGAAACTTCCCAAAGAACATTTTGTAATTATCCATAAAGAGTTCAATCCTCAAGGCCACTTCATGACATGGTGTCTAAAGGCCTTAAGTAAATTGCTTTGTTTATCAACCATTACACAAGGGAGTAATTGTATCTTTTTAGTTACGAAATCCCTTGTAACTACAACCTTAGGTTCCAACTTCCGTGGAAAGGTCTTAGGTCAAATAGTTATATCTCTAGGTCTAGGAGTTAGAAATGTTGATGAAATAGCAAACTCAATTTTGACTTACACCCTACCCATGGCTTTGGAGCGTCGAAAGAGAGTCATTGAGTAACTCAAAGCTAATTGATGTAAACAATTGAATTAATATCAAATTTTCACTTTGCTTTATTTACAATTGTCTCAAGTATTTCTTTTTGACTATATTATCTAAAATTCTTTTGGACCTGCATGTGATGTATTGAGGTCATGTAGGGCATTGGGAGGATCTTAAGTTTCATTCTTTTGGACCTTCTTTCTCTCATTTAAGGTCTCGTAGGGCATTGGGAGGCCAAATAAAGCCCTGCCACAGAAACGCGGGAGAAGGCCCTGCAAAACGTTTGCAGGGCCTTCTCCCGTGTTTCTGTGGAAGGGGTTTATTTGGCCTCCCAAAGCCCTACATGACCTTAAATGAGAGACATTTCACTAGATGGATATTATCAAGAATGTAAATGCCCTAGGTGACCTTACATGAGACTGAAACTTCACATCAAGACCTTACATCAAGAATGCAAGTGTTCTAAGTTTCAAAATGCTCTGCTCATATGTTTCAAAGGTATTTGGAGGTCAAAATTTGTTCATATTAACTACTCATGAACTAGCTTTACTACTCATGATCCTTCTTTCATATTTCAAAGGTCTTGTAGGGCATTGGGAGGCCAAATAAAGCCCTGCCACAGAAACATGGGAGAAGGCCCTGCAAACGTTTTGCAGGGTCATCTCCCGCGTTTCTGTGGCAGGGCTTTATTTGGCCTCCTAATGCCCTACATGCCCTACATGACCTTAAATTATAAAGAAATTTCACTAGATGGATATTATCACTAGATCAAAATGACAAGATAAGAAAACAATCACTGATATATGAGAGATTATCACAAGAAAACACATGGAAATGTAGAATGACTGCTCATGTTTCATTCTAAATAAGGAGATTATAAAGGGAATAGAGTAAAAGTGCTAATGTTTCATTGAAAATGGCAATATGTACAAAAAATCTCTTGTCTGTAGAGATCAGTTACAAAACCTAGCTACGATCACCCCTAATTCTCCTAGCTAACTGTATGTCCTTCGGTTGTATAGTGACTCACTTAGCATGGATGGCGCACATGTTGGAATCCTCTAGCATTGATATCAAAAATGCTTCAGCTGCCTCTTGTAAAGCTTCTAAAGCTAGAGCTTGGATCCTTAGCCCTGCACAATACCTTTGTAACTCTTCTTTGACCACCCTTGCAAAGGGTCTTCTAGGTATGAGAAGCTCAGCTGTCTTTTGATAGTGCCTTATCTCTGCAAATGCCTTCGTATATCTTCTTCTTCGTTGTGGTGCTCTAGCTTGTGGTGGTGGTGGACTTCGTTGGACATTTTCTTGTGGTCTTGGTTGGGGTGGTCTATGACGAGGTTGAAAGACTTTCTTCTTCCGTTGCACGCGACTTGAGCTTTCTCCTTGTTTAGGATGTTGTTGCTGGCTTGCTCCCTCTCTTGATCATTGGGTATGGCCCCCTAATTTGATGGTAGTGTCTTTCCTGCTACAGTAACCCTATGATTTGTAGGTATTTCTTTGTTACCCCATGGTGGCAATGTTTGACTCTCATCACTTGATTGTGAACATTGTTGAGACACATCCTCATGCAATTCATCAAAATCATCATCAGAAACTACATGTCTATGAGCAGGCTTCTTCACCCTTGTCTTTGTTGGTCTCTTTGGTGATGGAGGCTCATCATATGATGATGGTGGTGATTGGGGTTGATTTACGGCCTCTTCCCTGGACTGCCCATGTTCCACTTGTTCATGCAATTGTTCACTCCCAGAGGTATGGCCACCACCTGTTTCGTGATGGGATGCAGAGCGCGAGACACTACGTTGCCGTTTGTGATGATTCATCCATGGTGGCTTCTGAGTGCCTTGCACATAGGTAGGAAAGTTAATGGGATCCTTCCTTGCAGTTTGCTTTGTTCGTGCCATCCTCTAGAGTGCTAGAATGTTGAAATGAGACAATGAATCTCCTTTTATAATGTTTCACTTAAAAAGGTTCTGTTCACATCTGAATGGACAAAAAATAGTTTAAAAATAAAAAATTACCTTAAAAAATTGCAAACAAGAGATTAGTGTGTAGCAAACCTTATGAATTATTTAGAAAATGCCATGAATGTATTCAATGACTTCACTTCCATGATGAACCCTGTCGTGTTCTTGTAGCCCGCCATTGAGCATGGCGTAAAGGTCCCAATGATGACTTCCATTTTTCACTAGCTAAGTTGTGTTGACTAAATCTTGCAAGTTTTGCAACTTTCGACTCCTTGGCTCGTTCCATTGCATATGTCCTTGAAAATGCAGTACGATAAAACCAATTAAACATCTCTTCCATATAGTTTGATTGCATTGCACCACCACCATGTCGTGTGTTCTTGAAGTAAACACCTCTAGCCTTGTAATGTGACTTCTCCATTCCTTGTGTACTAAAAATCTCCAATGAACCATATCGATGCATAAAAAATGCTCCATGTGCAAATAAAATATGCTGAAATGATATAAGTACATATAACACAATCTTATCAACAAGAAAATTGAAAAAATAAGAAAACTTACAATGTAATGTGTAATATTGCTCTCTCCCCAAGATAGGATGAAACACTTTGCAAACTCCATTAATGTATCTTGAAACAACTGACGGTCATTTTTGTTGGAGCTATTAAGACTCATTAAGCCTACCAACTTATCTAAGCATGACCAAACCTTCTTTGGCCTATTACTAAGGTCAATTTGAGAATCATTATTAGTGGTGATCATGCACAAGTCTTTCCATAGCTCCCTGCATTCATTTTTCTTAGGGCTTACACCTCTTCTGAAAAATTTTCTTGCCTTCTTCCTTGTCATTGACACTTGTTGCAACCTATTTTGCGATTCACCATGTTTTTTGACAACTAGAGTTACATTACCACCATGACAACCAATCGAATTAAGCAACTCTTCCAATTTTTTGATTGCTTGTACAGATTTATCAATTGGCTTCATGAAAAATGCATATTCTATGTGGAGAGCTTCAATAATCTATCAAATATTCTCATGAAAGCATGCAATGTGAAAAAGTGAACATTAACTAATGGAAATGGAATAATGGGATTCCAATCTTTATCTAATGTGTCACGGTTAGGTATTTCTAACATTGGACACCTTAACAAAGCTCTATCCCATTCCGTGGAAGTAGGTGCATCTATGTATTCATCTAAGCTAGATAGTACTATTTGTTGTCCCTTTGTTACTTTGTAGCCTCGAGTACAAAATGTACATGGATAACGAGCAGATGCACCTTGCTTGCAACCTAACATGCATTTGATAGTCTTTAAATCCCCACCCAAGTGCCAATCTATCTCAAAATCACCAAAGTTTTCTATGTGGAGCTTTGCACCATGAATTTGAGAAATTATTACTTTAGTGATCCATGGGTTCCTACTAAAAATCCATGAAAGAACATCATTGGATTCTAATTTAGGTACTTCAATAGCACCTAACCACCATATTTCTTTCTCGGATTGAACACTATATGTAGACTTAGAGCTAGAGTTACTACTTTCATCAGATATGGCATTTCTCATAGCTTCATTCATGAGTGTCAAACTCAATCTCTCCATTCGTCATCCCTTTATGATCTAGCATTCATCTAACTTCAATATAAACTGTAATTTGGTATTACAATCTGCATAAATTAGCAAAATTTTTATAACATCAAAATACAATGTATATCAAGGTAACAATAGTGCACATACTTGGTATAGTAGACTTGTAAAATCGAACCATTGTCTGTTGAAGCCTGTCCAAATCCACGAATATGTTGTTGTACTTTGTGTAAGGAAATCCATTTCCAACTGCGCTTTTCAACTCTTTTTTGGATGTAGATAAATGATAAATAGACATAGGCATAATATCCTCTATATATAAGTAGTTTCCAAGAATACTAGTTATATCTTCATTGGACATTGACTTCTTTAGCAATACCTTGTAAGGAGATGGAAACATATTCTGCAAAATACCTTCTCTTTCTAATGAATTGCTTCAAAAGGTTGTACAATGCACTGTATCCTTTAGTACTAATTCCTGCCTCATCACATACCATCTGCACGTCTCTAGGAGTGATAATATCTTGTAACTTTTTTGTGAAATCTTTAATCACTTGCTTCTTGGTAAGGTTTCCTATCCGTGACTCCAAAATACTAACCACCTGCTTGTTGGTCAAACAAGAATTTAATAACTTGAATTGATCCTCTGTTGTTGATGATGCACTAACATCTTCAACGAATAACCTACATAACAAGAATATATATATATATATATATATATATATATATATATATATATATATATATATATATATATATATATATATATATATATATATATATATATATATATATATATATATATATATATATATAATTCTTCCAATAAGAGAAACAAATACAAGCCAAACCTTATCGCAAAAACTCGTCGTTTGCATGCTCCACCACCAATTGAAAGAGAGTCAAAGGATGTTAATGATCGTCTCCTACGTCGCATCCCAAGTGGAGTCTCTCTCAAGTGTTGGACAGTGTTTTTTAATTTCTCAATTGTTCTCTCCTTTTCTTCCATATGCTTTTCAAGCTCTATAAGTTTTTCTTGTAAAGATATGATTGTGCTTTCAAAAGTGACCAACCTTGTATGATTTAGTTGATATTGTTGAATCCAATACTTAGTAATGACAGTTGAATGTGTAGATAATCGTTGACAATAACCTAAGAGCCCAGATTTACCGGCACCGATGAACTGAAGTAAAGTTGAGAGGTTATGGAATGTTAGATGGTAAGAAGACATTGGATTAGGAGGGTATAATGAACCATGTGTCCAAAGATCAATATTCTTTTCTCCAGCTTCACGACGCTCATTTTGAGAGTTCACATCATTGTTGCATTGTGTATTTGGAGCAAACTCTCTGGGCACACGAACATGGATACTTGTTGATGCTGGGGCATGAGGACATCCTAATGTGAGGTTTGTAATAGGTGTCAACACCATCTTTTCCAACAATTAAACAATACTGAGAAAGAGACCACAAATTTGTTTAGAAGAGATGCTAGAGCATGATTTTCTCAGGAAAAGTTTGTTTTCTTGGATGTGGATGGCTCACAGTGTGTTTTTCCACTGAGAATAGCCAAAAATGTTGAAATTTTGAAAAAGTCATTTTTTTGGGTGAAGAGTAGTTACGGATTTGATGATGTGGCACTCTACTTTTGGAGGGATTATAAAAATATTACTTTTTCAAAAGGAAAATTAAAAACAAAACTAAAAAAAAGTCACGTCTGACATATATATTAAAAAATGAGCCCTTTCAAGTAAAAAAACAATGAAATTGAGACTTAAAAAAAAATCATTTTTTTATTCCCATACATGCTCGAGTTTGATGATGTGGAAAGTAGATTCCCTTTCTCTCTCTCTAATAGAAGAGAGAGAGGAGCCTAGTAAGCCTTAAAAAAAACCTAATCTAGCCTACTAAAAAGTGCCCTATTAAATGCACTTTGTCCCCTTAGACAACAACAGAATTAGGCTTAATCCCTAAAAATTAGGAATCCTTACAAGGCCCTCTTCACACTCTAGTATCCACCCTTGTTAAGATTAGGTCCTAAAGCCTTGTTGGATTGAGACTTGAGTTAAGAGAAATATTCAATATTGTGGAGTGTTAAGAAATCAGTACTCAATCTTGAAGACTATTTCTCTTGCACAGATATGGAGGAATTACAAGAAAAGTTTTCTTGAAATATTTCCAGAAGTAGGATTTTATATAAAAATGCATGAATTGAAGAATAATTTTGAAAATTTTGGCCCCCTATGCTACATTGTTGGGATATGTCCATCATGCATCTTGCGGAAGTTCATCAACGTGAACATATACTCTTGCATTGACATTAAAAAAACATTGAAGTTTTCTTTGTTACTTCCAAATAAAAAATTAATCACTCAAAGGCTAATCTCAAGACCCTCTAATAGTCCAGTGTTTTATCTCTCAAGTACCAAGTTTTTTGAGAGTTGGATTCAATAAAAATTTTGATTTCTCACCTTACCTATCGAGTTTTGGGCTTTTATGAATAAAAGAAGGGAGTTCTTGGTGAACACACTTGATAGAAAATTTAACTTTTAGAAAGGTATGAAGCTTAATGTCTTATGGAAAGTGATGTTTATCAACACCTTTGTGATCTCATTTATTATTACTTTGTTTTCTAATTCCTAATAGTAATAAATTTCTCAAACATGGAAACAACATGCAAAGACTTTCATTGTATGGGAAATCCTAACTATCTGTGGGTGCCTAGAAATAAGTGGGACAGAGAGTACTTGACATTGGTTGTGGCATTGGTGGTGGAGATTTTTACATTGATGTTAGTGTAGTGGGCATTTATCTTTTTGTGAATATGGTATCGTTAGGTTTGGAAAGATCCATTGGCCGAAAATGCTCAATCCAATTTGAGATAGTCGATTGCACAACAATCATGACATGCTTCTGCATATCCAAGTAAGTTCTTTCATCCAAACTCAGAATTTTTCATGTCTTGCCCATAAATGGGCTTTCCAAATTATTATTTTTTTCAACCTTTCTACTATCTATGATTAGCACATGTCAAAGCTTGCGGAGTCATGTACATGTTGTTTTTTTTGGCAAGTGATTGAATGTATTGCCATTGTACCTCATTGATGTAAGAATCTGAACCCTAGGATAAGCCATCACTTTTTCAAAGCATATTTAAGTATGGTTCAAGCCTGGTGGAAAATTGTTGATCAAGGATTATTGGAAGTCCTCGAATGTGTCTTCTTTAGATTTTCAGGAGTACATCAAGCAAAGAGGATATGATCTGCAGGATGGTGATGCATATGCCCAAGTAAGTGGTCCTGCTAAAGCTTTTATTTCAAAACATATCATAACCAAATATCATATAACCAAGTTTGATTAGGCTAGAATTGGTTGCTTCTTGCTTCAATTCTATAGTCCAATTGTGCCATCAAGTTACACCTAGTTTGACTCACTTATAGCAAGTTAGTTCCTAGTTAAACTCAGCCAATGTCTATAAGTGTTTCACTTCAGGGACATTGAGAAGAGAGAGAAGAAATCTGTTAAGGAGCTCAAGGTGACAATAAGTGGCTCATGAGAGGTTGCTCGGGATAGAAGCATTGGAAATCCACTAAAGCAGAAGAAGAGCATATTTTCTTTCTCATCTGCACGTGCAAGTCATCCAATGGCCATATCGTCAGGTGGTCATAGTAGTGTCAAGCCCATTGAGGAAGAGCGAGGCAGAAAGATAAATCCAAAGAGACTAAAGTCACTAGGAAAGATAGACCACTTTGAGACATGATAAATCTGGAGTGGTGCCTTTAGTACATAGAGGAGAAAAATGCCACTCTCCTTGTATTTGCTAGTGCATATGGGAGGGGAAAGATTACCACAAAGAAGTTTTTTAAATACGGCCTTGTGTTCAAGGTGGACTATGAGGATGAGGACTCAGATAACCTCCTTTTCCCAACGGAGACTTCAAAGGGATTGAGGAACAGAATTTGCAAATGGAGCTCCTATGTCTTCAATGTTGTGTTCCAAAGAGGCTCCCTCAAATTTGTAGGGAATCAAAAAATTTGATCGTGGATATTTGGCCATGGATACAAGGCAATATCATGTCAAGCCAATAGAGGAAGATGAAACGTATAAAGTCAAAGGGAAAGCAGCCCATACAAAAGAGGCCCCAGAAGACGAGCAAGCCAATTGATGTGGAATCAACAGAAATTGAAGACTCTCAGGATAAGAGCTCACATCACTACAAGAAAAAGGGGGGCGTAGCGACGCCCCCGAATCGGATTATGCGACGAAAAAGACGAAAACCGTCGCTTATGCGACGAAATTGTCGCATAAGCGACGGTAAAAACTTAGGATTTTTTTTTTGGCCGAGCCTCGTCGCATAAGCGACGATAGCGTCGCTTATGGGACGCTAAACCACAAGCGTCGCTAGTAGCGTCGCTAGTTAGCGACGCTATTAACGACGTTGGCAAACTGCAGAACGTCGCATATGCGACGCTCTGCAATGTTTAAAAAAAAAATTCAATTCTCCCGGCACATTTGTGCCGGGATTTGGACGCGAGAGCAAGAAGAGACCGAGAGCGAGAGAGAGAGAGAGAGAGAGACACATCTACTTGAATCAAGGTATGCGCACACACACACACACTTACACACACATACATATGCATACACACACATGTACACATAGACACACACACATACACATAGACACACACGCACATACACACAAATACACTAACATATACACACATACACAAATAATGTTGCATACACACATGCACACATAATGCATACACATGCACACACATATACACATACATATACACATACATATACACACACATACACACATACACACACACATACACACACATACACACACATATATGCATACACATACACACATAGAGAGACATGCACACATGTACACATACATGCATACATAATGCATATGCATATGCGTACATCCATACATACTTACATGCATACACACATATGCATACATAATGCATATGCATATGTGTACATGCATACATACTTACATGCATACACACACATATGCATGCATAATTCACATGCATACATACACATACATAATGCATACACATACACACATAGACACATACACACACATAGACACATACACACACATAAACACATACACACTCATAGACACACACACATACACATAGACGCGCATACACATACACACACATATACACACACACATACACACATAGACACATACACACATAATGATGCATTCACATACATATGCATGCATACACACATAGACACACATATACACACACATACACACATACACACATACACACACATATATGCATACACACACACATAGAGAGACATACACACACATACACATACATGCATACATATGCATACATAATGCATATGCATACATACACATACATAATGCATACATAATGCATACACACTCATAGACGCGTAGCGTCACATACACATAGACACACACATATACACAAACACATACACACATAGACACATACACACATAATGATGCATACACACACATACACATGCATACACATACATATGCATACATACATGCATACACATACACACATAGACATACACACACATATGCATACATACATGCATACACATACACACATAGACACATACACATACATAGATACATACATACACATAAACACATAGAAAAACACATACACACTCATAGACACACACACATACACATAGACACACACAGATACACACACACATACACACAAACACATAGACACATACACACATAGTGATGCATACACACATAGTGATGCATACACACATAGTGATGCATACACACATACACATGCATACATACATGCATACACATACACACATAGATACATACACACACATAGATACATACATACACATAAACACATACACACTCATAGACACACACACATACACATAGACACACACACACACAAACACACATAGACACATACACACATAAGAATGCATACACACACATACACATGCATACACACATACAAACACATATACACACACATACACACATATATGCATACATACACACATATATGCATACACACACATAGAGAGACATACTCACACATACACATACATGCATATATATACATACATAATGCATATGCATACATACATACATACATGCATACATACACACACACATATACACACACATACACACACACACACATACACACACATACACACATAGACACATACACACATAATGATGCATACACACATAGACACACATATACACACACATACACACATACACACATACACACATACACACATACACACATACACACATACACACATACACACATACACACATACACACATACACACATACACACACATATATGCATACACACACACATAGAGAGACATACACACACATACACATACATGCATACATATGCATACATATGCATACATAATGCATATGCATACATACACATACATAATGCATACATAATGCATACACACTCATAGACGCGTAGCGTCACATACACATAGACACACACATATACACAAACACATACACACATAGACACATACACACATAATGATGCATACACACACATACACATGCATACACATACATATGCATACATACATGCATACACATACACACATAGACACATACACACACATAGACACATACACATATAAACACATACACACTCATAGATACACACACATACACATAGACACACACACATACACACACATATACACACACACACACATACACACATACACACACATACACACATACACATGCATACACACACATACACATGCATACACACATACAGACACATATACACACACATACACACGTATATATGCATATACACACACACATAGAGAGACATACTCACACATACACATACATGCATATATATACATACATAATGCATATGCATATGCATACATACATAATGCATATGCATATGCATACATACATACACACATACATGCATACATACACATACATAATGCATACACACATATGCATACATAATGCATACACACACATACACACATATGTATACATACATGCATACATAACACACATAGACACATACACACACATAGACACATACACACACATAGACACATATACACTCATAGACGCATAGCGACACATACACATAGACACATACACATACACACACATATATATACACACACACACACACAAACATACACACATAGACACATACACACATAATGATGCATACACACAGATACATATGCATACACACACATATGCATACATACATGCATACACATACACACATAGACACATACACATACATAGATACATACATACACATAAACACATACAAAAACACATACACACTCATAGACACACACACATACACATAGACACACACAGATACACACACACATACACACACACACATAGACACATACACACATAGTGACACATACACACATAATGATGCATACACACACATACACATGCATACACATACATATGCATACATACATGCATACACATACACACATAGACACATACACACACATAGACACATACACATATAAACACATACACACTCATAGATACACACACATACACATAGACACACACACATACACACACATATACACACACACACATACACACATACACACACATACACACATACACACATACACATGCATACACACACATACACATGCATACACACATACAGACACATATACACACACATACACACGTATATATGCATATACACACACACATGAGAGACATACTCACACATACACATACATGCATATATATACATACATAATGCATATGCATATGCATACATACATACACACATACATGCATACATACACATACATAATGCATACACACATATGCATACATATTGCATACACACACACACATATGTATACATACATGCATACATAACACACATAGACACATACACACACATAGACACATACACACACATAGACACATATACACTCATAGACGCATAGCGACACATACACATAGACACATACACATACACACACATATATATACACAGACACACACACAAACATACACACATAGACACATACACACATAATGATGCATACACACAGATACATATGCATACACACACATATGCATACATACATGCATACACATACACACAAAGACACATACACATACATAGATACATACATACACATAAACACATACAAAAACACATACACACTCATAGACACACACACATACACATAGACACACACAGATACACACACACATACACACACACACATAGACACATACACACATAGTGATGCATACACACATACACATGCATACATACATGCATACACATACACACATAGATACATACACACACATAGATACATACAGACACATAAACACATACACACTCATAGACACACACACATACACATAGACACACACACACATAGACACATACACACATAAGAATGCATACACACACATACACATGCATACACACATACAAACACATATACACACACATACACACATATATGCATACATACACACATATATGCATACACACACATAGAGAGACATACTCACACATACACACACATGCATATATATACATACATAATGCATATGCATACATACATACATACATACATGCATACATACACACACATATACACACACATACACACACACACACATACACACACATACACACATAGACACATACATTTTGTTTTATATGTTAGGTATTATGGATCCCAGTAGAGAGAGAAAGGCGAAACTCACTCTCATAAAAAGTCTTATGAGAGCAAGAGTTCCGTCAGATACTCTAGGGGCCATAATGCGGGACTATGCAGAGATGTCCGATGAGGAGCTTGATTATACGATCCAGATGCTTACGCGATCAGACGAGGGCTCTTCTGCGGATCCACATGCAGGAAGAGAGCTATCTGCTCATAGGTATGTTTTTTTTCATAAATTTTTTTAATGATATTATAGCACATATTTTTATTTATTTCTATCTATCTATTTTCACGACACCTATACCACCTCCAACACGTGATAGCAGAGCAGAGGCGTTGCCTATGAGGACATGCATAGGCACGTTAGGACTAGAGTGTGACATAGAGCCAGAGGGGAATATTGTATACATAGGAAATGGATTGGAGTTCAAGAGGAGAATGCGTGCACTATGCGACTCTTACCTGCGCTTTATCCACTTACCGTGGAAGTAAGTAAAAGTTTTACATATAAATTGAAATATATATCTTATGTTTTATTTATATTATGTTTTTTATTTTTTTAGTGAGCATGATGAGAGGGATAAAAAGTATGTGCTCAGTTCACTTGAGACGGAGTTTGGGAGAGGGTGGTCTCTTAAATGGTGTTTAAAAGTGATGCGGACACTTATGGCGCATCGTCGTGACAATGCACGGTATGTATGTATATGAGAGAGAGAGAGAGCACTAATCTCGATATTAGGGTTTTGAAATCCCTAATTTAAAAACTCTAATTCAACCTTTTAGCCATATGTTTGAAGTATATGTACACCTCCGACGTCCTACTAGATAGATGTCTCTCCTCCCAACCTTATGCTTCTATATATAGCTACTCGAATCAACGAGGATCATGATTCATAATATATGTAAAGATATATACACATCATTTAGATAGGATACATAAATATAAAATGGAGTAGATATATTATGCTTCACACATACATGCCTAAATGCACACATAAATATATATATACATACTAACATATTTACATGTACATATTTACACATACATGTACATGCCTACATGCACACATAAACATATATATACATGCATACATATTTACATGTACATATTTACACATACACACATATACATATATACATGTACACAATTATAAACACTTGCATATATTACGTACATGAATACATGTATACATATATCACACACATGCAAACACATACATATACATGAAATACATATATATGCATACTAATATATGTATACATATAATACACATGAATACACACACATATGCATACATACATGATAAAAATTTACTCCTCAAAGATAAAGCTATATATAAAATAATTAGGCATACCCCCGAGCTTCATGTTCTAACTTAGAAGAACATGATTTCATCTCTCTAGTAGGATTCATCGTTATTCAAGTTAATAAAATAAACCTATTATCTGATATCCATTCAGAAGCTTCAAGTTACTATCTAATCTGCTCATATGTTTTCATTATTGCCATCATTTTGGTAAGACATCAATATAGTCTCATCTTCATTATCCTTATTGATTTCATTTATTTCTTCTATTGTTAAATCTATGTTCTCATGAATCACATCATCTATTGGTGGATTAATATCTATTTCTCGTAATTGCTCTTCCTCATCAGTAGAATCAGCATGTAGAGAATTATCCTCTTCATCAAAAAGATTAGTATCATTATCACGTATAATGAGTCTAATTTCTATTCCAGATGTTGATGTATCAGTATCTGATGCTGAATCATCAAGAGGACTTTCTTCAATCTCTCGAACAATAAACTGTTCAAACAATGACCTACCTCTAGGTTGCACATGAATGACTTGCCACCAAGGATGAGCATCTGGGTTTTTATAAAAAAATGCTTGTTCAATATGCCTAGGAAGAATATATGGTTCTTTAGTAGATCGCATTACCTTGGAAGAATCAATTGCCCAAAACCCAGATAATTCCTTTCTTATTGTAGAATTACTACCTTTATACTGTGCTCGATACCAGTCAACCTTCAAAATGACCTATCAAAATATATAACAACAAAAACGTCCCATTATTAGGTGCTTAAAAAAATAACTAACTCTAAAAAATATATATAAACTTTTTTCTACCTGTTTGAATGTACGAAATGAAATTTCGTAGATACCAACAATAGTTCCTACGTAACCAAGTTCGCTATCTATAAGGTTCGTGTCTTTTGAGCTAGCACGTGATAGTTGCTTGAAACAAGCAACAATACTAGAATCCTCTGTTTTACGTAAAGAATCAATGGCTTTGATTCTAATATGCTGTCCAAAAGCCCACATATTAGTGAACATTCGAGCCTGCAAAATAAATTCAATTAGTAAATAGAAACTAACATACATATATGAAAAAAATAAAATATATATTTTAATAAAATTACCTTTTGTTCACAACCTATCATTAACTCTCTTTGCTCATCTGAGATTTCTTCATTATTTGCGTTGGCGCGTTGCAAACGACTATATAGCCAATCCGTGAAAGAAGGTATATCTGTAATCTCATTATTATCGAGATTACGTCTAGATCTTTTGTTTTTTCGCCTTTTACTTTGGAGACTTTGAAGTTCCTCGTACTCGTTAACGAATGCTTGCATGCATTCGCTATTATATGCTACAAAAGTAGAAACATCATTTTTTTCTTGAAATGTAAATAAGAATGGAACCCCCTTACCTGATAATACCTCATCTATTATTTTTGAAGAAGACTCGTTGGTCCATGCACGTGGAGCTTCTTCATGAACTCTTTCAAGGTACTCACTAACGTAATACATGCACTCTTCAATCATCCAACCCTTTGCCATGGATCCTTCTGGTTTTGCTCTTTGTCGCACATAACCTTTTAGTATTCCCATAAATCGCTCGACCCAAAACATCCATCGAGTGTTGACAACACCGGCAATCTCTATCTCATCTACAAGATGGACTAGTAAATGAACTTGAATATCAAAAAATGAAGTAGGAAGTTCTTTTTCCATCAAACATAGTTTCCATTCAATTCAAGTTCTTGTTCTTATAACCTTATCTAAAGTAAGAATAAAAACCTACATGTATTTATATATGTATATATATTTATGCATATATATATATATATATAAATAGATAGAAAATTGAAATTTATACCTTAATAGTGTCGAAACAGATACATTACTCCATCCAAAACGATTTTGAAGGTTGAGAATAAGTAAGCTCGCATTTAGTCGTGTCAAATGACTTCCTTCATATACATGCTTTAGACATTCCTCTCGAAGATATTTCTCATTTTTAGAAATATCCATGCTCTCACTGTCATTTTGATACCAATCCTCAATAAAATCTGCCATGCCATCATCTTCATCATTGTCACACAAATCTTGTACTTTATCATCTTTTGAATATAGATCTTTCAACTTTGCATATTGCACATGCTTAGTTTTGTGTAGCCTCCTCATGGAAGCTTCTGATAAATGAGGTCTTATTGGTAATTGTGAATGTTGTGGACGAATATCATCAACATCATACGTTGGAATCTACACATATAAATAAAACTCATTAGTATTTCATAAATGAATAAAAATTAAACTTCAAATATAAAATTAAGTATATAACTTATTAAATATGGATAGAAAATTTTTATTCTCTCTAGCTAAAAGGTGCTCTTGGAGGTCTACGCCATCCATAAATCACTAATAGTTCATCACCAGCATGTAATGTAGTAATAGCATTGACAACTATGTATCGTGATACATCTCTACTCATGTATGGTGATTCATGACTATTTTCACGCTCCTCAAATGTGCAATTAGTCCTTGAACTATTATGTAACCCTCGACTACTATTTATTAAACCTGCTATATTTCCATGTGTGTAAGGTCTTCCATCAATATATAATCTTTCATTTTCTACATGTAAAATCCTTCTACTAGTAAGAGATGCTGCGTTCAAGCATATTCCATAAGTACTCATGCTTTGAACATGACGTGAAAGTCGATGCCAATCTCCCCATCCATATATAGGACCACAAAATGACATAAGAGTGACTTCAGAGTTCGGAGGCACATACAAATCCTCTACAATAAAGAGACCACGACCAGCATTAGTAATAGTGGATGGAGCAATCATATAGCGATTACCCCAAAAGTTGAAAACCTCTCCATCTAAAGGAAGTCGTCCTCTATTCCATCCTCCATATCTTCTTCTATCATATGTTTGTACTAAAGAACGATCACGAGCTGGCAATGGATAATCTCCAGCCGTTTCATTCTCTAAACCAGGAGGTAGAGGATTTCTAGAAACCTCTGCTTGTAATTGATGAACAACAAGTCCATGACGTGTACGAGGTATATTAACATTATGAGAAAAATCATCATCATCATCATCATCGAGCAAGTATTCCTGTATATCAATAATAATTTGATTTTATACATGGTTTTAAAATAAAAAAATGGCATTAATATATATAGAAAATACATACCCAAGCATTATCACGTTGACTAGGTGATGGTGCATGCGCAAAAGTACCATACTCTGCCTCATGTTGAATACATTCCAATCGTGGTCTTCGATACGTGCCATAACAAGAGTTACACCAACATATAATATGCTCTTGATAGTAAAATTCATCATAATTCCTATCGGAGGACACATGTGAAGTCGTTGCATGGGTAGGAGGTGGTGGAGTACCCTCTGATTGATCAGAATCTGCACATCATAAGAAACATAAAAAAAATATATAAGTTATGTATCCATCAAATATAGTTAAAATTAAATATTTCATAAACTTACAGTATAAAGTCGTTGCACGATGAGGAGACGGTGGTGGAGTTCCATCTGATTGATCAGAATCTACAAATAATGGTATTTGATATTAATAATTTGATTATCTACATAAATAAAAAATTCACATATACATATTTACACATACACACATATTCACATATACACATTTATACATACACACATATTCACATATACACAACACATATTATTGTGGGATAAATGCATGTATTTTGTATGAATGAGTGTATATGCATGCATGTGTGTGTACGTATATATGTGGATATGTATATGTGTGTTTATGTTATATGTATGTATATGTGTATATATATACATATATGCATGCGTATATGTTTGCATGTATATGTGTATGTGGGTATGTGTATGTGTATGTGTATGTGTATATGTGTGTATATATGTGTATGTATTCTGACTTTTTTTTCTGTTTGAGATTAAATTAACAGGAGATATTGTATGGTCGAAAAAAATAAGAGGCGAGCTAACATACCACCTGAGTCGTGGCAGTTTTTTCGTAGACAGCTACGTCTTCAAGAGTCGTTTCCTCAGCAGAAGGTACACAAATTAATAGTTTATATTTATAATTTTTAGATATTGTAGTAATTTTTTAATTTAATTTATGTATTTTTTTCCTTGAATAAACAGGCTGCTGCAAAGAAGAGAGTGGAGTCGGGCCACACATCGCACTTAGGCCAAATGGGCCATAATGGTTTTGTAGCTACGTTTGTAAGTATATGTGTTATTGTGAGTATATTTTTTATTTTAGTTAAAATGCAAGCAACTAATGTTTTTTGTTTGTTTCATTGCAGCGAAAGGATTATGGCCGATATCCTACGAAACACGAGATCGAGTATGCTACACATTTTGGATATCGGCGTTTGAGCGAGTATATACAAGATCATCCTGATGCCTTTGTGAGTATTTTTAAATTTTATATAATTATTTTGTTGTTATGAATGTTTTAATTATTTTATTGATTTATGTTTGTTATATGTAATACAAGAGTATTATGGGGAGACAAATATGGATGAGGTGGAGAGACAGACACAGGAGGGACGATCTCGATCGTCACAGGGTGATCATGAGGATGAGGATGAGGAAGATCAGGATGATCATGATATTGCTGATGATGATGATGATCATGATGATGATGATGATTAGGATTTTAGTTGATTATGACATTGGATTATATGTATTTACATTGATATATATATATATATTTTTTTTTTCTATATATTTTTCATTTCAGTCATGTTTTGAATTGTGTGTATGGTATTAAGTAATGAAGAGTTTTGTTCTATTGATTGTTATTATTGTTTATATTAAGCATGTGTTTTAATACTTTAATTATATAATTCATTCATATGTGTGTACCTAAGTGTATATGTATGTGTGTGTATATGTATGTATGTGCATGTGTATGTGTGTGTATATGTATGTATGTGCATGTGCATGTATAAGTGTATATGTGTGTATGAGTATGTGCATGTGCATGTGTATGTGTGTATATGTATATGCATGTATATGTATAACTCTATGTGTATGTGTGTGTATTTGCATGTATATGTGTATATGTGCATGTGTATGTGTGCGTATATGTATGTATATGCATGTGCATGTATAAGTGTATATGTATGTATCAATATGTGCATGTTCTTGTGTATGTGTGTGTATATGTATAACTCTATGTGTATGTGTGTGTATGTGCATGTATATGTGTATATGTAGGTATATGCATGTGTGTGTGCTTCTTCATCATGTATAAGTGTATGAGTGCATATCAATAAGTGTGAGTATGGTATGTAATGAAAATAACACAATTCAAATGATCTACAAATAATAGAAATTGTACTTACAATTGTGATCCATAGTTTTTGCTTGGTTAGCTTCTTGAATAACCTGCAATAACGAGAGAGAAAAGAGAGAGAGAGAGAGAGAGAGAGAGAGAGAGATCTAGAGAGAGAGAGAGAGATCTAGAGAGAGAGAGAGATCTAGAGAGAGAGAGAGTGAGATCTAGAGAGAGAGAGAGAAAATTCAAAGAGAGAAAGATGTAGAAAGAGAGAAACAAAGACTGAGGGAGACAATAACAGAGAGCTTAAGCAAAACAACAATTCTGCATATGCTTGCTTCAGCTCGTAAGCGCAGCGCAATTGCGAACGTTGGAGAGCTCTTCGATCGGATGCGTGAAAATGCCGATTGCAGAGCCTCCAACGTTTTAATTTTTGTCCGTCAACAGATCGTCGCATAAGCGATGCAACGCGTCGTCGTATAAGCGACATTTGCTTAGCGTCACGTATACGACGGTCTGCACCGTCGCTTATACGACGGAGTAAACCGTCGCTTATGCGACACAAAAATAAGCATCGCTTAAGCGACGCATTTGAAAAGCGTCGTTTAAGCGACGCTAAACGGAAGCGTCGCAAATACCGTCATTTTTTGCGACGTATATTTGACGGTCCGCGCTCGACAGTAATTCCGACGTGAGTTGCAATTCTATAGTGACGAAATTGTGTCGCGTTAACCGTCGCTACACGCCCGTATTCCTTGTAGTGCATCTAGGATATTGCGTATAGAAGAGAATAAGATAAGGGAGGAGATTGGGAAGAAGAAGCTCCTCAAATAGGGGCAGCTTTCCCACCTCCTCATTACTATAATCAACATACCCCCAATAGACCCACTTTTAGGAAGCAGGCTGCTTGAGATAAGCAAGCCACATAATCTACATGTACAGAACCTTAAGAAGTAGATGAAGATAAACCCACATGCAATCATCATACCATTCTTGGTAATGGTTGATCCAAACAAATGCGAGTTGGTGGAGGAATTCAATGAAGATTTGTTTGAGGACTATATATACTAAGTTATTGGAGGATCACACTCTGTAGAGGGCCAAATACAGCTTGTAAAAGAGCATCAAACTACATACTTCTTCAGGTAGGTAGAGTGTAAAATCTATGTTAGTCAATAACTAAATCATCTGGTATAGTCAAAGAACATCACTCTTCATGTAAGATTCAATGTAACTACAAACTATCTCATCTCCGCTATTGTCTTTGATTGGATGTGCCACTTTGTGTAGAAAATCTAACGAGTATAGAAAACCTCTCCATATCCTCTAAGGAAGAAGGCTCTAACAAAGGAATCAATTCCAATTTCCCTTTCGCTTAGGAAAGACCTTAATGGATTTCTTTGGCTCTAATGTCTGTGAGTAACAACATATACATAAGCTCTCTTGTTTTTGTTCCCAAACTATGGAGAATCAAATCCCATGTGAACAAAAACAACTATGGAAGTAGAGTCACTAAATCTCTAAATAGACACATAGCTCTACTCCTGAGGTGCAAATTAAGAGATATCCTCCCAATATCTCTACTACATCTAGTAGAAATCATATTCTATCATTCATGAGCCCTTTTTTTTCCTAGCCATAGAAGTACTATCACTAAGATGGAACTCTTCTGTATCATGTTTGGTAGAATGTCATGAATCCCACATCTTATAAATAATCTACCTTGGTTAATATGATTCAAAGATCATCGGCTTACCAAGTCAAGCTAGTTCTTAAGAACCAATGTAGGTAGTTATTGGATTCCCCTACAATACGGCATCCTATATAACCTCTTTCATTGGAATGCTTTGCTCTAAATGGAGTGAAGTTAAATATAAAGGCCATGGTGAGTCTTGTTGGCATATGTGAGTGCTCCTTTCGATACCCATGTATGTTTTCAACTTTCCTAACCGGTATTCACATAAAAAATGCGATCTAAAGTAGCTAGGTAAATTGTAAATTGATGATTTTTCCTTCTTATAACTAGACGTATGACTCCATGCAGGCATTTATCAACACCCCATAGCCTTTGCTACTATGAGACTCTTTTTGAAGGCATCTTGCCTTCACTAACTAAATAAAGACTTAGATTTCCTACTCTTTGGACTCCTCGCATATATGCCTTCCTAGTCTCCATAGAGTATTCTATGAGAATTTGAATGAAGATATGATGGTCTTTATTCACGTGAAAATGAATAAAATCATTTCCCATAAAACAAAAGAAAAGAAATCGATATGAAATCATATCCATAAAATTAATAAGTGTGTATGCTAATTCAATATATTCTTAAGCATACCATAAGAACATTGCCATTATTCAATGAAGTGAATATGCATGTTGTTTCTTTACTTTAAAAGAAGATGAAGAGATCTTTATATAAATGCTTCAAGCAACATGAAATCAAGCATTCCAATTCTAACATTCATAAGCATGAATATGAACCAAAGTGTGCATCAAGAAAGTGATTGAAATGAGATAAAAAGTTAAGAAAGCGTCTCCAAAAGAGTCCAATGCTTCAAAATTTAGATCCAATTCGCTAGAGAAGCCACATCTTGATCTTTCTTGTTCCCACGCTCTTGGAAGTCTTTGTATGCATCTCCATCTACTTGTTTACATATCCTCTTTTCTCTCAATATCAAATATGACCTTGCCCTCAACAGTCAGGCATCATAAAAGTATTATAAAAGCACTAGCATGTGCTTTTATGCATAAAAATAATGAAAGAGGACTATGAAGGTAAAGATTACCTCTACTAATGTTTCATTGCATGAAAATAATGTTCCCTAGTGAAGCTCCCATTGTATCATGTATATGTGTCAAATTATTCCTCAATATTCTCACATATTATCTCCTTTTTGTTCGTCTAAAATCAAAGGTTCTCCATGGAAAATAAGAAATATCATACTTGTAGACGACTGCAGTGAGGTTTTTTTCTTTTGTTCCTCATGCAAAGGCTATAGAAGATCCCGATCACATGCAAGAGCATCCCAGATATTTCATTTTTGTCCGCAATACAGGGCTACAAAGATGCTACAGAAATGTAGCTAAACTATCGAATGGAGAGAAGGATCCTTCCCTTCTTCACACTTAGTCATTTCTTCATCAATCAACTGCATTGTTGAGTGAGTAACAAGCTATGTTAAGACCCCTCCCCCCCCCTTTTCCACTCATGAGATCCTTTATAATGAATGTGCACAAAGAATTCTCATGTGAAACTCCCAAAAGGCAGCTATTTATTGCTCCATGATAAATTCATGAATCTCTCTTCACTTTCACTACTATATAAATGGTAAATGCATGTCAAGAACCCCCTTTTTCCATTGACAAGACCCTTCTCATGCGAAACTCCCAATTGATGTCTAGCTATTGCTCCATGATGAGCTCATAAATGTCCCTTCTCTTCCTTCCACTACATAAATGGTAAATGCATGTTGAGAATCCCCTTTTTCCAATCACAAGATCCATTGTAGTGAATAGACATAGAGAATTCTCATTGAAAACACTCAACTGATGTCTAAGTATCTCTCCATGATGAAATCATGAATCTCTCTTCTCTTACGTCTACTACATCAATGGTAGATGCAGGCTAAGGTGCCACACGTGGACTTCTTGCCACCTATACTTAGAGCCTAGTTCACATCCTATCTGAAATTGCACGTTATGTGATTTATTCTTTCTCTCATTGGATGTGTTACTCAATCCAATTATTTTCTTGTGTAATCTGTGCTCTACATCAATGCAGGTAGGATGGTTAGGATCTCCCTCTTGGTCTTATCCTTCTTCATTTTTATTATGTAATTCAAGGAAACTTTTCCACTAATGGTATTTCTACATAGATAGTCTCTCTTAGAACAGGACATCTTGATAGACATCATTCACTAGAAGCCAGAAGTTACAAAATGGTATTCTTTTGCCTCATGAGTGGTGGTTTCTTCCCAAACAGAGTAACATATCTAGAAGTCTCTTGTTATATAATCCCTTGCTTTTCTATGAACAATATGATGAGTTTTGTATGTGTAGTCATTTATTCATGATGTTGCTCTTCTTGATGTTGTGCTTTTCCATGAGCCTCTATTCTATTCAACCTAAAGATAAAATAGGGTAGAATAGTCTTGGTACTAATGGTTGGAGATTGGGCTGGTATCAAAACCAATATGGTTTAGTTCTATCTAGAGTGCTTATTGAACTAATCAGCAAGTAAGAGAGAACTTAAGTGGCTTCTGTTTCCAATTTTGGGTATAAAAAAGGTAGTGGGGTTATCCCTATCTAATCGTATACATAAAGATCATCCTTATCTTTATTTGTTAGATGTGCACTAAAGTACGCATCTAATCGTATTTTTTTATAGATAGGAGGAAAGTTGGTTCAATTTTCTTTTCTTCAAACTCTCGATAAAATAATACAAAGAGTCCCCATCTTTCCTCAGATTCAAACTTTAGTTTCGAGATGTATGGTGCATATTCCAAATTTCCTCCCAATCCTTGAAACCATTGGGGCTTGGCATGCACTCATTCTGTTAGGTCAATCAAAGGATTGTCAATGGCAATTGAACATGACTCCTCACCAAATTATGTTTCTGGTGGTGGAGGACATTGTTCCAATGGAATGTCTTGGAGGTAGATATGTGTCTAGCTAGTGCCATGCACTTCCATAGTAACTTTCTTGGATTTTGAGAGATGATATGCAAAGATGAGAAGAACACAGGCTATTATGGAGAGGTCTTAGCCCCTTTTTGATATTAATGGGAGTCTTGAAGACTAATCCATTTATGTTTTTGGTGCAATTGGGCTCGAGTGGTGCACGATGCATGTCTCGAGACTACCATACATGCAAACTATGGATACACATCTAGTCATCATGGTTCATGCAATCTATGCAAATCTTATCTAGATTCTAAGAGGATTATGTTTGATTCAATGCTTTCTTAAATAGAAAAAATGATCGATGGAAGTATTAATTGTTGGTGCAGCGCTTATTGTGGAATTCGCTTACACCATAGAGACTAAGCTAGAGTGATGTTAGAACACCTCTATAATCATCAGTAGCTTAGCAAACTTTCTGAAACTGAGAACTTATAACTGTATTTAGTGAACAAAAAAATTCACTTTACAGAAAGCTTCTAGTTTTCTTCAAGCTTCAATTCTGAACTGATTTACTTCAGTCTTTACACTACTGTGTTTATTTACAGTTAAACAATCTTTGCGTCACTTAACTATGCCAAAACTATGTTTTGAACTTACCAAAATTCCACCGGAACTTCACCGGACTATCACCAGAATTTCACCGTAATTGTACCAGAATGCTATCGGAATCAACTGCAATTCTAATTGTAGTTACTTCAAATGAATATACTTGAAGTAAGGAAGTGATACGTGAACTTCCTTCACTGAATGAACTCTATCTGAAGTTTAAGCAAAAACTTCACCAGTTCTGAATTCCTCTTTCCGGTCAGACTTTGTACTGTATACAAGTCCCGTTTCACAAAAGTCTTTTGATCAGTTTATAGTAGAGACGTCTAGCTACAAGATAAGCTATCTCTCATAAAAACTTTACATTGTACTTTGAGATCTAACTCATATAAGTACCGGAAAAACATTTACTGAGAAAACTGTAACTGTTAACTAACTTTTCATAGTAACATGAAATCTCTCAGATTTCTTCACATACGAAGTATGCGCTCAAACTTCCACATGAACATGTGTTTTGTATTAGAGAAGATGTGTAGAAAAATAGCTTGGCCTCACTTTGCTCATAGCTATGGAAAACTCTCCTACTCTGAGTAGTTATTCCTTACCATCTCTCTCAGATGAATACCCGACATTTCAGGTTTTGTTATTCATCTCTACATATGCAATCTCTAGCATCTTCTATATCTGTATATCTGATATTCTGTATCTCTCTCATATGTGCACTCCTCATCGATCTATCTCAACTCTCTTATATACAATTTGATCCGGTTTCAACAAACTCTAATTCTGAAGTTTCTACGCTGTATATTACAGTCGTGAATTTGTCCCTTCATTAAGGCTTTGATTTTTCTCCTGAATGCTTTGTTTCTGCTTTCCTTTGCCTTTTTGTTGTTATGCCTAATTAGTGAGTGAATCTCCAACAGCTCCCCCTCAATCACTAATTAGCATCTTTCGGTCTTCATATATTCTTCTTTTCTTTTATTCCTGCCATTTCTTTGAATCTGCTTGTTTTTACTCCATCTAAACTCTTTGTCAGAATATCTGCAATCTGATCTTTTGTAGGAGTGTATACTATTTCAATCACCTTCTCCATTACCTTTTCCCTCAGGAAATGATATTGAATCTCTATGTGTTTTGTTCTTGCATGAAATATTGGATTTGCTGCAAGATACAACGAACTCATATTGTCTCCATGTATGATAGGTATACCTTGATCAATACCGATGCTTTTGAACAAGGTCTGCATCCATATCACTTCTTTAGCTGCTTCCACAAGTCCTTTGTATTCAGCTTCTGTTGACGATAAAGCTACTGTGTGTTGTTTCTTTGAACACCAGCTTACAATCTTATTTCCTAGGTATCTCATATACCCATTTGTTGACCTTCTATCATCTTGACTTCCTGCCCAGTCTGAGTCACTCTATGCTCTCAACTTTATATCTGATGAATAAGGATAATATAATCCTTCTTTTATAGTTCTTTTAATATATCTAAGAACTCTTTGTCCTGCAATCCAATGTTGATCCTTTGGACAATGCATAAGCTGTGAGAGAACTCCCACTACATAACTCATATTAGGTCTTCTTAGTGTAGCATAAATTAAGCTTCCCACTAACGACTGATACTTCCTCATATCTTTAAACTCTGCACCGCTATATTTGCTGAGTTTATGATTTACTTCAAGCGGTGTAGAAGCTTCTCTCCAATTCTCCATGTTAAACTTCTTCAGTAAGTTTAGGAGATACCTTTCTTGTGAAACATATATACCATGATCTGTATATGTAACTTCCATTCCAAGAAAGTATGATAACTTTCCTAGGTCACTGATCTTGAACTCCTTTTCAAGCAGACTCTTTACCTCCTTGATTCCTTCATCTGAGGTACCTGTGATTATAATGTCATCTACATAAATACAAATGTAGATCATATCTTCATCTGTTCTCTTGATAAGTAGACTTGCACCTGCCTTCGAACTTTGGTATCCAAGATCATTGAGATACTTCACAAGTCTATAATTCCAAGCTCTTGGAGCTTGTTTCAGTCCATAGAGAGCTCTTCTTAATCTGCAAACATAATTTGGGTAACTCGAACTTACAAACCCTTCAGGTTGTTCCATGTAAACCTCATCTGATATATATCCATTCAAAAATGCATTCTTGATATCCAGCTGACTTAGCTTCCATCCTTTTGATGCTGCTATAGCAATCAATGTCATTATGGTTGACATCTTTGCCACCGGACTAAACGTCTCATCATAATTTATGCCATATGTCTGAGCTTAACCTTTGACTACCAATCTAGCTTTGTGTCTGGCTATCCTTCCATCTGCAAGTTTCTTAACTTTGTAAAACCCTTCGTTTCCAATCACTTTTTTACCATTTGGTTTTGGAACAAGTTCCCAAGTCTTGTTCTCTTCAAGAGCATTAAACTCCTCCTTCATTGCTTCTTCCCAATTTTTCTTACCTTTTGCTTCACTATAATTTAGAGGTTCTTCATCCTCCTTTACTAAGTAAGCATAGTTTTTCTGAGTCAAATAAGAAGTATCATAGGAATACCTTGTTGATTGTTTCCTTACTCTGTTTGACCTTCTTGGTTCAAACTCTTCATGTGTATCTGAATACACATCTTCATCAAATCTTGACCCATATTCATTTCTCATACCTGATTCGATCCTGGACGTACTTGCCTGCATATGATCTTCATCTCCATTCACCTGCATATGTGATTTACCTTTTTCATTTCTTCTTATCTCTTCTTCAAGTGTTTCAACACTATGCTCTTTATCTGTATACCAGCTCTTTCCTTCATCAAATGTCACATCTCTAGAGACAGTAAACTGTTTGGTTAGAGGAATCCATAACCTGTAACCCATCTGCTTTTCATCATATCGGATGAACACATATTTTTCAGCTTTTGGTTCAAGCTTATGTCTCAACTCTAATGGTACATAAGCATAAGCAACTGATCCAAACACTTTACAATGATCAAGTGTTGGTTTCTTGCCCCACCAAGCTTCATAAGGGGTCATCCCATTTAAAGTTGTACATGGTAATCTGTTTACCAGGTATGTAGCTGTATTTACAGCCTTAGCCCAAAGATAGTTTGGACAATTATTCTCCTTTAGCATCACTCTTGCAAACTCAAGTAGAGTTTGGTTTCTTCTTTCTGCTAATCCATTTTGTTGCGGTGTATACCTGCAAGTTATTTCTCTTTTGATACCTGCATTCCACAGATAATCATTGAACTCTCAAGAAAAATATTCTCCTCCTCCATCACACCTTAGTCTTTTGAGTTTCTGTCCTGTAAGTCTTTCAGCATATGCATGAAAATGTCTGAAAGCTCCAAACACTTCTGATTTCTCTTTCAAAACATAAAGAGTTATCCATCTTGTTGCATCATCAATGAAAAGAATGTAGTACCTTCAACCACTGATAGATCCTTCTTTCGTTGGTCCCCATACATCTATATGTATGAGCTCTAGCACACCATCATGTTTGTAACCATTTTTCTGAAATGGTAACCTGTGGGCTTTTCCCATCTGACAGGCTTCACATTTGTGAATCATATGTTGGTTCTTCATGTTTGGTAATCCTCTCAGAGAGTGTTTCTCTACCATAGCTTTGATTCCCTTTTCATTAAAATGTCCTAACCTCTTATGCCAGAGATCTAGTTCTGTAAGTACCTCATCACCATGTGTGATCAAGGCTTGACCAACATTCCCTTGTACTTTCAGAGTAAAAAGTCTACCTTCCTTTTTACCATGGACAATTTGTTTGTATCCTTTCTGTGGATCTTCAACAAATACTCCTTCATTTGTAAACCTGACTTGAAAACCTTTTTCTACTATCTGACCCACACTCATCAGATTCTTCGGGATTGTTGGAACATACAAAACATTTGTTAGTAGGTCAGCTCCATTCTTACACTTTACTTTTCCAATTGACCTTACATTATGTTTTGTGTTATCACCTGTCTGTACTGTATGATTTGAAATACCTCCCTCAAGTTCTGGTAATAATTCTATATTTCCTCACAAATGATTTGAACAACCAGAGTCAATATAGAATACCTTGAGGTCTTCATTCTCTGACACACTTATCGAGTTCATCATCAACGTCGTATGATCATCATTCTGCATATCATTCGCATAGTTCTAGTAGGTAGTGTTGTGAGACTGATTTTGTCCCCAACCTCTTGCTCCACCTCTACCATATCCACCTCTTTGGCTTTGTCTTCCTATTTGATATCTTCCGCTTCTGCCTCTGCTATTGTTATTCTGATTCTGACTTGATCCTTGTCAATTATGCCAGCAATCATGAGCCAAATCATTGCTTAATTCACAGATCCAACAAGCCTTCTTCTGATTACCTCTACCTTTTGTATTACCTCTCTTATTTCTGACATTACCTCATCCTCTTGCATAATTTGCTTGAGAAGTCACTTCTTCTTCATCTTTTTCTTTACCTTTATCACCTCTCTTCTTATTCTTTGCGTACATAGCCGAACTATGTCCTTTTTCTCCATCTGTCTTCAAATCTTGCTCAAACGTTAGCATTAGTCCAAGCAACTGATTTCAATCTGGTACAAAATGACTTAAAGACAGTTCAGTTGAGAGTACAAAAGGTTTCCACCTTTCATCTCCTCTCAAACCTATAAGCACTTGTGCTATGAACCTGTGGTCTTTCATATCTTCACCAATCGATCCAAGACTATGTGACAAGTCCTTCATCTTAGTGACATAATCACTAATGCTTTGACTTTGCTTTTCCTTGAATGTTGTGAACTCCGACCATAAGCTAGCCTTTGTAGCTTTCGCAGTATTTTGGAAGTGATCTTCCAACGCTCTCCATATATCTTTTGCTTTCTCCAGAGCTCTAATGTGCGGCAATAGATGATCTGTAATGGTATTGTAAACATAAGCTCTTGCCATTGCATCTTTCTTTTGCCACAACTTCAAGGCTTCTAATTCTTCTTTCTTCGGTTGCTTGTTGTCTTCAAAAGTCGGCTTCTTTTCTTCTCATGTCACACATATCATTAAGTCCTTACTCATAAGTAAGGCTTCTATGCGCATTACGCATGCCGGATAATTATCTCTGTCCAATTTGTCAATAGAAATGTGATGTGCCATGATCTTCTTGTTTTCTGTTACTCTCGGTGATTGTAATGTTAAAACGTTTTACCGTTTACAAACCTTTACCTTGAGAATGACTTCGGAACTCTTCTTGACACTGTGTGTTGTTGATCATCTCAGCTTTCACCTTCCTTTATGAGAATTCTTCAAATTATCTTTCCGTTTCTTCTTCTGAGAAACCTTTTGTGCTCTTCAAAACCTTTTCTGTTTTGGTACCACTTGTGGATCTTACTGCTCTGATATCACTGTTGATTAACCTGTTCTGATACCACTGTTGGTGCAGTGCTTATTGCGGAATTCGCTTACACCACAGAAACTAAGCTAGAGTGATGTTAGAACACCTCTATAATCATCAATAGCTTAGCAAACTTTCTGAAACTGAGAACTTATAACTGTATTTAGTGAACACCGAAAATTCACTTTATAGAAAGCTTCTCGTTTTCTTCAAGCTTCAATTCTAAACTGATTTACTTCAGTCTTTACACTATTGTGTTTATTTACAGTTAAACAATCTTTGTGTCACTTAACTATGCCAAAACTGTGTTTTGAACTTACCAAAATTCCACCGGAACTTCACCGGACTATCATCGGAATTTCACTGTAATTGTACCGAAATGCTACCGGAATCAACTGCAATTCTAATTGTAGTTACTTCAAATGAATATATATGAAGTAACGAAGTGATACATGAACTTCCTTCACTGAATGAACTCTATCTGAAGTTTAAGAAAAAACTTCACCAGTTCTAAATGCCTCTTTCCGATCAAACTTTGTACTGTATACAAGTGCCGTTTCACAAAAGTCTTTTGATCAGTTTATAGTAGAGACATCTAGCTACAAGATAAGCTATCTCTCATACAAAACTTTACGTTGTACTTCGAGATCTAACTCATAGAAGTACCGGAAAAACATTTACTGAGAAAACTGTAACTGTTAACTAACTTTTCATAGTAACATGAAATCTCTGAGATTTCTTCACATACGAAGAATGCACTCAAACTTCCACATGAACATGTGTTTTCTATTAGAGAAGATGTGTAAAAAATAGCTTGGCCTCACTTTGCTCATAGCTATGGAAAACTCTCCTACTCTGAGTAGTTATTCCTTACCATCTCTCTCAGATGAATACCAGACATTTCAGCTTTTGTTATCCATCTCTACATACGCAATCTCTGGCGTCTTCTATATCTCTATATCGGCTATTCTATATCTCTCTCATATGCGCACTCCTCATCTATCTATCTCAGCTCTCTTATATACAATTTGATCCGGTTTCAACAAACTCTAATTCTGAAGTTTCTACGTTGTATATTACAGTCGTGAACTTGTCCCTTCACTAAGGCTTTGATTTTTCTCCTGAATGCTTTGTTTCTGCTTTCCTTTTCCTTTTTGTTGTTATGCCTAATTAGTGAGTGAATCTCCAACATTAATTTTACAAGCTTTAGGAATTGAGATATATTTAGATAATGAATTGGAAATTTTTAACACAATTATGTTCAAGGTTATAAGAAGCAAGAGCTTAGCAGTGGGGTTGTTTAGGCACCAATTTCAAAATCACTGATGTAGTATAAGTACAAGGCTTGGGATTCAAGTGAGAATGATATTTTGATAGCCTTTTATATTCGTGAATATGCCTACATTTCATTGGAGGTTGATCGTGGTTCTTAGATGTGGAGGTTGATATTGTAAGCAAGACTTTGACACCCAAATGCTTGAAGGATTAATGCATGCATATCACAGTTTATTAGTTATCAAAATTTGATATGTCTATAATGAATGACATTCTACAAAATTGAAAAAGATGTGATGGACTAGTATGCTTCTTGGCTCTTTGCTTGGCTAACTAATTGATAACCCTTCTTTAGGAAAATCTACTTCATCATTTGTGGACCTTGATTTCTCTTGGAGGGTTGGAATCTTCATCCCTTTGATTTTTTCTTAATGTTTGTCTTTCATCCTTGCTCCTTGAAAATGAAGGTTTCACTCAAAGTATGTTCTTTTCTTTGGAAGAGAATCTAGATCCATAGGTTGCATGAATAGTCCAAAAGATGATAAGGTCTTATACACAAAAAACGCATGCACACATGCACATGTGGTAGCTCACGAAAAGAAGAGTCAAGAAAAATAGGTAAATAAAATTCTTTCATGGGGCACTTCTTGTTGAACCACACCTAAAGCACACGGATCCTAACATTTAGATCTAGAGTGTGGTTGTATAGTTTATTTTGGATTAACACTAAAGTCTTTGTAAGGTCTTGATCATGGCATATCAAGAGATAAAGATATTTTTGCACACTACACAATGCATATTTTTAAAGTTCCAAGAAGGAAATGATTTTGGAAGATACAAATTTTTCTGGGTTCAAGAAATTCCATGGTCATTCGATGACAGGGTTTACATCAAATCAAAAGTTTCCACGTGTATAAAGCCTTTTTATCTATAAATACTGGCAAAGTTTGTGAATGTCGGTTTCTCGCTTTGAGCATTCTTCTTCTTCTTCTCAATTCTAATGGCTTCTTCTTCTCGTCGTCCTTCTAATCGTGTAACCTCATGTGAGGTTTACAACAGAAGACAGGATTCTTTGTGGAAACCAAGTTCTGTGAAGTTAAATGAATGGTTAACTATGCTTCCTAGCTATAGAAGTGCCCATAAAGTCGAGCATGCTAAAAGAGACGTCATAAGAAATCATTGGAGGGGACGTATTCTCAGTTTCAAATTGATGCGATGCGGTTGGTTTGCAAGCGTACAACATGTGTACAATGCTAAGGATCGTGTTCTAGAAAATCATCTACAATTCCCTTCGTAGTGTAAGTGAAGTTTTACAATGCTCATCTATCATTTGAGTTGTTTTTGTATCACAACATATATGTTTTGTATTGCAGATATTTATCCTTCCAATATTCTGGAGTGGCAACCTCTTGAATGTTTAACAAGAACATTGAGAATTATTTGTAACTAATATGAAAAACTTATGTATGTGGACAAATCTATTCAATTTTTCAATAGCATAGAGTTATTTGTCCATTTTGCATATTATCAGGTGCCATCAAGGAGGAGCTTTATGGAAATCTTGTACATCTGCTTGCCCCTTGCATCTTTATAGCTTGGGATGCTCTTTATCATTCAATACAAGGTGGAAAAGAAAGGTTGGACTCCAGATAGCCTTGGACTCAGAGGAGAGCTGTCCAAAATTTTAGTTAGAAGTACTGATTCATCGAGATTTTCAATCTAGGAAAATAATTATAACTGCAAATTGGAAACTCTGAAATGTAAGGGAGCTCCTAGAATATCTTGATGAGACATCATCAGAGTTCAAATTCTCAATTGATGATGCAATATTTAACACTAGATGAGAGAAAACATTATCTTGCATAACTTGTCTGCCACCCAGGGTGATCAAGTTCCAACCCTTTAGATTGTAACAAGTCTCCTTCTTTAAGAAGCTTTTCTTCAAATTTCCATTGATTTTTCTTTGTAGAATGGTGACTAAGAATGTGACTAATTACATGAGTTCAATTATGTCTTTTTATGGACTATATTCATATTGGCATTTTTTGTTTAATTTCAAGATTCTCATGAGGTCTCTATTATGCAATGATGATAAAGGAACTTGCATGAGTAAATTCTAGGTAACTCAAGAATATAAACCAAGAAATTCTTACATAATATATCTCCCCTTTTAGAACCTTTTTTCCACACTTCCATTGATTTTCCTTTGCAGGATGGTAACTAAGAATGTGACTCATTACATCACTTCAATTATGGCTTTTTATGGACTATATTCATATTGGCATTTTTTTGTTTAATTTGAACATTCTCATGAGGTTTCAATGGTTAAATGATTATACAAGAACTCTCATATGAGTAAATTTTAGATGAACAATACTTTTACTTTTCAATAACTAGTTTCCAATTAAGTATTTGAGTCTATCCAACTTGCACATTAGAAATTCTCCATGCTTGTCTGGCCTCAAGGTATGCATGAGAAAGTCTCCATGGTGCACATAACTAGGAATATTAAAGAGGGTGGAGAACCTGGTGCAAATTCCAAGTCAAGTGATATTCAAAATATGAAGAGCATGAAGTTTAGTCATAGTACAATGTAGATGAGATTAGACAAGATGATCAATTCAAGTGACTAGGGCAATCTGAGCTTCTCGGATCGTCCTTATCGCTTGAATCGGTCGTGTATTACAAACTACCAAAACATGCTTCAAAACGTGAATTTTGCATTAAGCTTTGACTCATGAGCAATACCACTTTCCATCTGAACTCATCTTATGCATACTTTCTTTGAGAGGATGGTTTGACAACTTTAAAAATATTGGATGACACGACCGATACAAGCAATACGGGCCATCCGAAATTCTTCAATTGCCTGTATTGCTTGTATCGGTCATGTCATAAAAACTTCTCTATCCTCTTCACATTTAATTTTTCAACAAGAATAAAGCAAAAAACACACAAAATACACATTTTGATGACATGACCAATTCAATTTTGCTTGAACCATGCAATGAAGTCACTTTTTCTTAGTTCTCAAGAGGATCAATTCAACGCTACATTACTCAAGGCATATCAATATAGTTACAATGACCATCTTCCAGATGAAGAGTGGCATAATTACATGCAATTTGTACATAAATAAATCTTCCAACATATGTTGGTTACACATTAGATTAAAATCTTACATTCAAATAATATAATGTTTCACCCTTCTTTTCTATCCTTTTTGGAGCCCTCACCTCTGTGTTGCTTGTGGCCCTTTTTGTTGCCCTCACCTCTCCTCTTATTCTTTGGCCCATGCTTGAATGGGGAGTGAATAGGAAACCCTTTCTTCTTTTCTTTAGACTTGTTTTTATCTCGTGGTGGTGGTGGAGGTGACTCTAGATCATAAGGGCATATTGCATGTTTCATAATGGCATTTATTGCTCTCTCCTTGATCAAGATGACCCACGCATTTGGATAGTCTGACAAGATTAACTCAGGTGTAAGGTTGTTTAAGGATTTTTTTAGATTATTAGTTCGTTTATGTAGGCATTGGGTTTTGTTACTTACTAAACAGTTTTTTGGAAGAAGTTTCATAGTCACCTCACATTTTTTATGAATACAATGGTTGTGTTTTGTAGGTTCTTCCATAGTTCTGCCATTATCATCACAGGTTGTGAGTTACAGGTCTATCAAGAAAAGGGCGGGTGAGGAAGGTCTCTTTCTACTGAATATTTATTACAATTACTCTACATTCTGTAAGCATGAAGACCTTGAGGTTATTTAGAGCACTTTTGATGTGTATATAAGGAATCGGGTGCTTCCAATTGATTCCTAGTGTATACCAAAGATAGGTACTAGTACTTCTTGGTATTATTGCTAGACATGCGGGAGAGGTATAAGTTGATATAGTCTCTTCCAAGGTACCATGTTTTCTAGACACCCATTCCACTATCTAGTATTCTTATAATCCTAAATGTTTATTGAGACTTTCTTTTCCTTGTTGACATCACTAAATACATGTAATTATTATATATTCCTGAACACATAGTGGCCTACAATAAGCCAAAGAATACAATATTGTGAATGAGGATGGTTAACTCCAAAATTATATTCCTCAGTCCTTTCTCAATAAAATCAAGTTATCTTTATGCCAAAACTTGCATTTTCAAAATATAAGGTAGTATCCACGATTCAATTGAGTGAATCTTAATATGTTAAAGTGGAGAAGTCGTGATATTTCCGTTGTCTATAAAGCTACAAGATCGATTTCAATATCAAGGTTTTAAATTCTTGAATTCACCATACATATAAAGAGAGGGTGATAGAAACTTATCTCGCAACTTCTCTCAAATAGATTTTGAACGATGGTGCCTCTTTTTTTCACAAGATGCGTGGGCATACAAATCTAAAGATTTATTGGTTGAAGTGATCAGATTATTGTAGATTGTACTTGTTGACACTCTTTCATCCCTCAAAAGCAAAACACCAACTTAAAATCTTGATTTTCATTGAATCATTTCATTGCCGTTCTACTCCAATAATTTGAGAATATTTGGATGAAATTATTTCAGAATACGTTTTCTCGAATATTTAGACCACAGCATGCAAGATGGATTAGGGACCTCTACATGGCATGTGAATATAAAACTTTGGATATACCTTTTTCTTAAACACCGAGATAGAGTTTCTAAGGATAAGTCAAAAAATGTTCTTGGAGTGACAAAAAAAAAATTACATCACATAAAGTGAGAATTATAATAAAATTCAAGAAAAAGGTATGACCTGAAACTTTCTGCGTTATATGCTTCCCTTATTGAAATCAACTAAACATATAACGATACAATTGTTATATCTATTTCTAATCCCACTCGGAAACATGCGCATTGTGGTAGACTTTAAGATGCTACTTGTGCCCCAATATGTCTCTTTGATGATCACCCTTTTTTTCACTTTACCGATTTGTGTATTGGCACACATGTTTCCCCTATCAATACTTGCAAACCAACGCTAAAAGTTTTACCTTCATAGATACAAGATATCTTATCATCATAGATACAAGATATCTAACGCGATGTTTTATATACACAAACTTATCGATGATTCAAGAGATCCCAATGATAGAATAAACGAAAGTCAATTTCCAATAGAGACCTCCACCTAGCAGTTTTCTATGCACATGAAGAATGTAAATGGATCAAGGCCGATTCTTCTGGAGAGATTATGTGATATCACATTTGCATCACTTAAAAGAACATTTATGAACACAATGGTTGTGAGTTACAGGTCTATCAAGAAAACGGCAAGTGACGAAGGCCTCTTTGTACTGAATATTTCCTAGAATTATTCTTCATTATCTAAGCGTAAAGACGTTGAGGTTATTAAGAGCACTTACGATGTGTATCTAAGGGCTCGGGTACCTCCAATGCATTCCTAGTGTATACCAAAGACACGTACTAGTACTGCTTAGGATTGAGACTAGACATGAGAAAGAGATATAAGTTGATATACTCATAAATGCTTATTCAGACTTTATTGTTGCTTCTCGACATCTCTAAATACATATATTTATTTTGTATTTCTTGAAAAGTCGCCTACAATAAGGTAGAGAATACAACATTGTCAGTGAGGATGGTTAACTCCACAATTCTCTTCCGCAGTTCTTTCTCAAGAAAATCAAGTAACATCTATGCAAAAACTTGCACTTTCAAAATATAATTTAGCATCCAAAATTCAATTGATTGAATCCTAGTACGTCAAAGTGGAGAAGTCTTCATATTTCCGTTGTATATAGAGCTAGAAGATTGAATTCAGTACCAAGGTTTTAAATTGTTGAATTCATCATACATATAAAGAGAGGGTCATAAAAACTTTTCTCTCAAAGCTTCTCTCAAAAGGACTCTGAACGATGATGTCTCGTTTTATCATAAAATACGTGGACATATAAATCTAAAGATACTAGTAATAGTATTCATTTGATACAAAAGAAATTGTAGCTTGATGGAAGCTTTATAACGTTATTTTGTTTTATTGTTTGAAGTGAGTAGAGTATTGCTAGTGGTAATTGTTGACACTATTTCATCCCTCAAACGAAAAACATCAAATTAAAATGTTCATTCTCAGAAAATCACTTCATTGTCCTTCTACTGGAATAACTTGAGAACTTTCTAGTAAGAAAACTTGAGAATAAAAACTATTCTCTAATACAAAAACCACTGCATGGAAGTTGCATTAGAGATCTCTACGTGGCATGTGAATATAAGACTCTACAAGAATCTCTAAGGATAAGTGGATCTTATCTAGTTACCTATTCTTGGAGTGACAAAAAACAGAATTTACATCGGATAAAGTGAGAATCATAATATAATTGAAGATTATATGTCGAATTCTTTTGACTCTTTAACAAGAAGAGGAAAGTAGATTTAAAACTTTCCGCTTTATATACATCCATTAATGAAATCTACTAAACCATGATTTAAATTAGGATATTCTTTTTCCTTGTGAGTCACATTGTATCCTTAGAAAGAGAATCTTATGGGAATGTCAATATTCATTGATGTACAAGGATATAATTGTCATATCTATTTCAAATCCCACTCAGTAATATTCACATTGTGGTAGACTTAAGATGCTCTAGAGGACAAATCTCCGTTTGATATTTCATCAACGTGAAACAGTTTTTAATTGTAGTACAGAATATCATAGAAAATGATCTGTTTGGATGTGAAATATAAAGCCTCGGGTTTGAAGTAGGAGGCCTATTCAACAAACGGGAAGCCTACTATCAGATCATTTATCAAGCATGCAGAAACTCAAGCTGATATACTGATTAAATTATAAGGAGTCCCCCCCCCCCCTTCAACATATTTACTCATGGTAACGGAAGAGGAACAAAAGCGATAACGAAGAATCGAGCTTATAACTCGCAATAGTTAGAGATGTTACGAACATATTGTAGAAACTTGTTTTTCTGACTGTAAATATATTCAGAAATGACTAACTTTTTGACCTATCATTTTCTATGCCTAAGAAAATATTCGCTTTTGGATGATTTTCCCTAAAACATTCATCAATGATCTCTAGGATTTTAATGATTAGGTGTTTAACAAACATCTATATAAAACCAAGACTATAAAGATTTTTCATGAAACATACATGCACAATTTCAGCGACATAAAATTCAACATAAATACTTCATAATTCTGTACTTGAGCCAGAATATGTCTCTTTGATGATCACCCTTTTTTCACTTTACCGATTTTTGTATTGGCACATATGTTCCCCCTATGAATACTTGCACTCTAACGCGAAACTTTTTTCTCTTCGTATATTTCTCTATTTTCATTATCATAGTCACAAGATATCTGAACCTATTTTTAATATACACAAACTTATGGATTATGCAAGAGTCCCCGATGATAGAATAAATGAAAATCAATTTTCAATAGCGAGCTCCACTTAGCAGTTTTCTGTGCCCGAAAATGCTAGAGACAGCAAATAATGTTCACATAAAGCTAAAGTTGGCTATTCCTGCTTATATCCGTTTTCCATCAAGATGGTGGACGGTAAACCCATCGTTTTCTGAATAAAAAATGTACTGATATCACATTTGTATCACTTAAACAAACATAGATGCATTGATATTCATAAGAGTATAAATGGCTCAAGGCCGATCGCTTTCTGGAGAGATTATGTCAGGGCATGTCAAGTAAGAGAAGCAAAATTGTCCACATGAGAAATCCATATGCGAGCCATGTTAGGAGATGTCGTTAGAACAGAAGAGAGGAAAGGGTGATCAATGACTGTGATGCATGAAGACCGTTCTCGCGAGCCCTGGGCTTAACCAAGCATGACAATTTCGTCTGTATTTTAAAGTCTTATAAAGTATGCATGACCAATAGAGCGCTCTAGATCATGTTGTCGAAGATGAAGCCCATAGTGTACAATAATTTGGAAGGGGTAGTGTTGGGGATTGCATTGAGATGAAAGTTTCAGACAATGACTAAACGATTGAATGCAGATAAGGATATGGTGATAGAGGGATAATGCCTATGGAAGCTCTGTGACCCTGAAAGCCATAGATGCTATCAAACATGGAGAAAGTAATTTGGCGGTCAGCGTTCCTCATTGTAAGGATTCGTCAGATTGGTCCTTCTCGGCATTTTCATTCCGTCGCCTATGTATGCATCGATCTCCTTCGTCACGATCCCCTCCCACACCTCTTCATCATTTCTAAACGCTCCTAAAGCCTTAACATCGTAAGAGCTACTCTTCAAAGCCTGCACCTAATGTTCTTTCTACAGCTCTCATTCGTGTAATGATTACGAGTACTGCAAGCCATCAGCAAACATTGCAATGACTAATGAACAACATAATTTGTACATTCATATGTTCTGTTTTATACTTCCATAGAATGTTCATATGAATAACAAAGCTAGCTGAAAACATAACTCACTGGTATGAAATGCCAGTAGCAGGAACAACCGAGTAATGAGCGGGAAACATTGCGGAGTAGAGCACATGGGTAATCCATGGTTCACGTAAGCAACACATATAGAACTGCGGGACATAGCGCCGAGCACTCCAAAACGAAATATAGGCGAGTCGGTGATCTGCAAGGGAGAAATACCACTAAAAATTTAACAGAGCCGAACTTACCTCATCATACTTAAATTTCAGAACTTTTACACCAGTTATTCGAGCACAATGACATTTCACAAGAGCCGTGCTGAACATTGTCTCGATGCAATAATCATGATCGTTGTCGCTATGCACATGTTCCTCCACGTTGGGTGTTCCCCCGACTCTTGGAGCATTCATATGGTCGAAGGGCGATCTTGGACTTTGACATCTCAGCTGAGAAGGAAATGCAAATGCACATCACATGCTAAGGACTTTTAGGCCAGCAATGCCGAGCTTAAAAGTCGAAGTCCACCTTGTCTGGCTTTGAATTTCTGAAGCATGAACTAATTTGGACTATCTATAGGTGGAAGGAGGCCTCGAAGGAGGAGCAAAGAGTGTAAACATCTCGATTCTGAAACCTCTTATTATGTGCTGATGTGAAAGATTATTCGTACTACTGTTTTGTTGCCTCCATTGCTGACGTTGCTTTGATTTGACGTAAACTGAATATTACGAAAGCGAAGAAAAGAATCCGTCCAAGAGCAGAAAAGTCATTATAGGTACTCCGGCAACCATAAGACAATTCCTGAAGTATAATGTAAAGTCAAATCCAAGAATGAGCAGCGCGTCGAGAAAGGTTGTTTTTTTAAAGCCGGTTCGTATGAGCATATGTAATATCAAGCTACATCCCTGTTATGTTGTATCTACTGGCTGTGTACTTACATTGAAATGCGCTCAGCTATACAAAGTATTCAAACTTGGATGTAATGTAGTGCAAGTTTCCTTTTTTTGCATTCATTGTGTTGAGCATTCACTCCAAAAGACCGTTTGGGGATTTGCGAATGCGGCTTGAGAACCTTAACAATGATTTTACTGCAAATGCATGCGACATGCTGCTTACTTTTGAGGTTCGCTCTACAACGCTTAACACGCAATGCATGCCACAGGCTGCTCACTTTTGAGGTTATCACTAGCTAATTAGAACTTTTGAAAAGCGAAATCCATAAAACGTTACAGACCTTTTCACTTGTTGCGGATATGATATTAATTAGACTATTCATGGTTTTTTTTTTAATTTGAAATTGTGTATTGAGTAAGGTATAAAGCGATGATGGTTCAAGAATAGAGAAGTTTTTAGAGCTCTCGAACATTAATCCGCCAATGGTTACAAATGTGGCAGATATATTGACCAAAGATTTATCTAATGTAAGCATATGGTATCGTACTGAACAATATACATGCCTCCCATCCATAAGAGTATACCTTGGGGTGCATATCAAGGAAAAAAATAAGAGTGAATGTTACCCCAATGGCGAATTTAGAGGGGAAAAAAATCAATAATTGATTTTTAAAAATCAATAATTGATTTTTCTATGATTTTAAAGTCGAAAAGATAGCCCAATATACTATTATTTATAAAGAAACATATGTGGCGAGTTCGCCCTAAATCGTACACTCATATTCGGTGCTTCGAGTGTATGTTCGCCTTCTATGAACATCCGTTTTTTGGATTAGACCTCTGTTTAGGCCCTACTGAAGGCGATGACTAAAACTTGTCTTCTCAGGCAAGCACAGATGCAAAAAAGATGGAGCTAGAGCTCTGTATCAGGTGCTGTTTTCTCTATGTCTGCCTATATATGGTTTGTACGTTGCAGTGAATCACTCATTCTTGAATTTGTTAAGAAAGAGATTTGAAGTTCGGGGTTGATTACAAAATGGAAGGTTCGCTTGGTGCTAAGAGAGGTCTATTGTGCCGACATCTTCTTCCACCATGGAAGACATTCTTATGGGTAATCGGGAAGAAATTGGAAGGCCTAGCAACCTATCTGCGGACAAAACTCTCTAAGACTGCAGCCCGATCATCTAAACTCGGCATCCCTAGCATTTTTCACAGCCCGCAGAGGATCCAAAGTCCGCATCGACGACCAAGAAAGTCGTTAGCATGTGATGTGCATTTTGACTTTACTTCTCGGTTTTAGTTTGCATAGAATTTGGTATTCTTCCTGTAAGAACGTTGGAAGAAACAACGTGCACAGCCCAGCACGATGTGGCGATGTCATGGAATGCCACTCTCTCTCATTTTCTCTCTCAAAACTTCGTTATGTAGAATAATTGGTTACAGAATTCTTACATTCATACGTGCTGAAGTAAGTCATTCCATCACCCATGCAAGCGGCGGCTGACTTGCCTATATTTGGCTGTGGATCCATTGACGCTTTGCTCGGTGCAAGCCACAGCCATCGAGTTCTCGTCTCTCGGCCTTAACCAATGGTTTGGGCATATTACTCGGATGTTCGTGCTATTGCCCTTTCCTCGCCTTGAGTGACGTCTTCCATTGGTTGTGTTCCCGATATGAAATTTTTGTGTGTGTATGGAGCATAGAATATCTGAGCGTATGAATGAATGTAAACGTACAGATTATGTTTGAAACGAATGGCTAATATGGGCATCTTGGCTAAGACGTGTTACCACCCATGACCTTCTTGATATCTCGAATCACACGGGTTTCACTTGGAATAATAAACAAAAGGGAACAACTATCTTGCAGTTAGACTTGACAGATGCTATGTTACTATCCCCCTTTTTCAGCTTTTTTGTGAGGCAAAACTCTCCACTCAGCAATCCATTTGCCTTTCAGACTATTCTCCTCTTTGTATCTCCTCCAAAAGGAATTGTCCTAGCTCCAAGTTAGGGTGGCTCCACCTTGATCCCTCTTTGTTGCAACTCCATTGTGTCATGGAGAAGACAAAAGCCATTTTTTGTCAGTGCTTTGAGATTTTCTCTAGCCCCATCATTGCTTGGGCTAAAGCCATCAAGGAAGTGCAAGCGATCTTCACCTATTTTGAGAACCCTAAAAATAAGCTTAGAGCTGCTAGGAGAAACCATATTTCCAAAGATTTAGAGATGCTTAGTGCTTCTATGGATCCCAATTTTTTGGATAAAATCTTATGTCTTCAAGAAAGGTTGAAATATGAAGAGTACCTTGAGGGTAGTAGCATTCTCTCTTCCTCAAGAGAATTTTGGGTTGGGAACTTCCTCAAGTGTATGTTTTCTCTGCTAAAAAATGAAGTGTAAGGATTTCATCCCAATGCTCTTGAAAACGTCTGGTGGTATTGCTTTCAGTATTGTGGAGAATTTGCAAGAGGCTACCCTCTTCTTTACGGATGTTTGCTCTAGTTCTCCCAAGTGGGGGGAGAATGTCCTCGGGGCCAGGGCATTGCCTTGAAGATGAAAAAAATTGTTCCTCTTGGCCTCACTGCCATGCTGGACTTGCCCCTCACTACCGGTGAGATTAAAGAAACCATTGGTAAATTGAAACCCTGCAAAACTCCTCTCCTTGATGGCCTTCCCAACGAGTTTTTCTTGGCTCCTGCTGACTTCCTGACTCCCTTCATTCTCTTGCTGTGGAAAGAAGCTATTAGGAAAGGCACTCTCCCTATTGCGATCAACAATGGAATCATTAGACTCATCCATAAGAGGGGTCCTAAAGAAGACCTTAACAACCCGATACCTATAATATGTTTGACATCCATTAACAAGATCATGGCTTGCACCCTAGCTAGGAGACTGAGTCCTACAATGAAGGATATCATCCTCCCTGAGCAAAAAAGGTTTATCAAAGGTGGATTCCTCCTTGATGCCATTATTTCTCTGTGCCAGGGCATTGAGTATGCCCAAGAGTCCAACCAACCATTTTACTTCTTTAAGGTAGACTTTGACAAAGCTTATGATAGAATTGAGTGGGATTTTTTGCTCTAGTGCGTTCATGACATTGGGTCTTTCTCCTTATTTTAGAATCAGGAGATCTATCAAATAAGGATATGCCCTTGACCCCCCCCCACCCCCCATGTTTGCTATAGCTAATGATGCTCTTGGCTGGCTCCTAAAGGATGCCATGAACCAGAAGAGGCTAGAAGGTATCTCTGTCCCTAGATCTGATAAAAAACTTTGTGTAAAAGCTTTTCATGATGACACCAATATTCTGGTTAAAACTGAACCTAGATTTGTTGATTGTGTGCTTGAGTATCTTAACATCTTCTGCTTAGCCAATGGTTCCCACATTAATCATAAAACAACTGCCTTCAAAACCTCCAGTATCTGTGTGCCCCCCTCCATTTTAGATTTAGGTTGTGATATAATAAGGAATGGAGAGATCTTTGGACTGGTAGGAATCCCTATAGGGTTCCTAGTTACCCTTAATTAGAGGTGGGATTGGATTATGAACAAGTTTAGAAATAGGGTGTTTCATTGGTATGCTTGTCAAGCCTCTCTCTCCCATAGAGTCTTTTTGTTGAATCACTATATTGTGCCTTTCTTGGTGTACTTTCTATCCTGTTGGATGCCTAACAAAAATAATTTCAACCAGGTCTTTGCCCTTCCAAGAAGATTTCTTTGGGGAGGTAACTTCCTCTCCAAGAAAATCCCTAATGTAGCCTAGAAAATGTGATGTCTCCCTAAAAAGGAAGGTGGGCTTGGTATTCTTTGCGCCATCAAGATGGCTACCAACCTTTCAGCTAAGTGGATACATAGCGCAATCGACTCAACCGATTTCTAGGCTCTGCTTATAAAAAGAAACACTAAAATGTTTTCTGTTTTCCAGTACAAGTCATGGAAAAAGCACAATCTCTGGGATATTCTGGTTTCTCCCCAAATTTACTCACCAGTTGGTAGTCCTATTTCGTGTAGGTTCTGGAATGCTTGGATGACTGTCAAGAAAAATTGTTCTGGTAACCCCGAATTCTTTCAGTTCATTGATTTTTTAATGCAAGATTGTTGTTGTCCCTAGCATTGGTGTATATATATATATATATATATATATATATATATATATATATATATATATATATATATATATGAATTGTTCTCCCTAGCATTGTAATTTACTACTTTGAGATAGCTATCATAAATATATGTTGATTCATTTTACTCTAAACTTGTATGACATCTACAATGGGCTATGAATAAAATTTTGAATGCAAACATACTCACATATAATACAATAGAGTTATAAAAGACAAGCAATCATCATGAAAGAGGTTTGTGAAACTCGTATCGATCATGAGATGATGAATGAAATAGAGAGAATGATGATGAGGACGATCATCTGAATAACATTCTTTTTTTTATCTTTTCTCTTCTTTTTTAAGCATAATCTTCTTTCATAAGCATAATCTTCTCTCTATTATCATGTTTTGAAACGGGCTGTGCTCTTACAATTTCTAATTATTGTCTAGCAAGCGTGGCCTGATGGTTCACACTCTGAAAACGTTAGCATGGCAGTGTTTGGCAAGATGGATGGACACTCCAAGAAATGAGTAGCTACTGAAAATCCCTGCTTTGTACTAGCCCCTTCTTGCATCAGAGTTCCGTTGTAGGCCCTCTTAGCTTTCCAATGACACAATACAAGTGCCTATGTAATTTGAAAATAATGTAAGAAATGATTGAACCAAAATAGACTACTTCCAAGTTGAAGGATCAATTAAAAGCTTCTATTTGTGTTCACATACCTGCTCCTTGTTATGCCCAATGCTTCTAGTACAGTAGGAATTAGACAAATTCCTTTTGGAGATATCAAATTAGCTTAATGAGCTAATGGTTCCAATTGGAATCACTTAAAATGATGCACTATACACTGAGCAATCACTTTAGCAATCAAATCATTACCCCTAATTTCGTAGGATCTCTGTAGAGCGTTGAGTGGGTACTTCGACCCACGTTTCTCCAAATTTGCTGAATGGATTATCTTTAAAATATGTGAACATGTAGAGGACTTGGCACTGATTCCAACAAGCTATAGGACATTGAAAATGGTGAAGGAATGACTGAGATATGAGCAAAACAAAATTACTTTTTTGAGTAGCTATGATAGAGACCATAGATGAAAAGTATTGATCTATTTGTATTAGAAGACAATGTTGTACAAGATCATAGGCATGATAATCAATGTCTAATGATAATGCGTAGTGTAGGCTATGATGTGAGCCTCACTCTCTTACAAAGTAATCAGCAAGAAGTCAGAAAAGGTGATCTCTATGCCGCAAGTTTTTCAACCCATCTTTTATAGATGGGTTGTTTGACTTTTAATTTGCATTCTCCATTGGCTCTCACTAAGAGTGATCGTCTAATCTATGAGGTATTCTCTCAAGTAGAGTCGTGACTTTTCCAACTAACAAATTCCATGAGTTTAGTGGTGGTTACAGGTATTCTTCCAAGTCAAATTGACTTTTACAAATGGTAAAAGATAAAAGCTTCCAAGCAATGGTTTCCATGGAGCTTCAATAAACTTTAGCCAAATGTGTAAACTTGGTACTTGCACCAACACCTCCCCCGCAAGCCAAACATTTTAGCTAGGTCTTCTTCTTCAATCTTCTTGAATGTCCTGCAATCCAATCATAGACTTAGACCTGCAAAGTTTTGTACCATCTAATGATGTAGTCAATAAGTTTGCACATTGCATTTAGTTGATAAATATGCCAATTGAGTTTACTTGATCAATAGCTTCTCTCTCACATAATGATAGTGGACCTCTATATTCTTGGTCCTAGCATGATAAATACGATTTGCTACAAGATGTAGTGAGCTTGTATTATCTCCAAAAATCATTGCAGATGTAGTATGCAAACCCAAATGTGTATATACAAATCTGATCCATATGGCCTCTTCAGTAGCATTGGCCAATCCTCTATACTCTACCTCTCTAGAAGATAAAGCAATAGTAGGTCGCTTCTTTGAAGACCATGATATAGGTTAATCACCTGCAAAAGATAGAAAACCTCAGGTACATACAAAATGACTGTTCTGAGTAACTATGCAGAGAGACCATAGATGAAAAGTATTGATCTATTTGTATTAGAAGACAATGTTGTACAAGATCATAGGCATGATAATCAATGCCTAATGATAATGAGTAGTGTAGGCTATGATGTGAGCCTCACTCTCTTACAAAGTAATCAACAAGAAGTCGGAAAAGGTGATCTCTATGTCGTGAGTCTTTCAACCCATCTTTTATAGATGGGTTGGTTGAATTTGAATTTGAATTCTCCATTGGCTCTCACTAAGAGTGATCGTCAAATCTAGGAGATATTCTCTCAAGTAGAGTCATGACGTTTCCAACTAACAAATTCCATGACTTTAGTGGTGGTTACAAGTAGTTTTCCAAGTCAAATTGACTTTTATAAATGGGAAATTATAAAAGCTTCCTAGCAATGGTTTCCATGGAGCTTCAATAAACTTTATCCAAATGTTTAGGATTGGTATTTGCATCAACATGCAGGAAGTCCCGGGTTCAAATTTGGCAAGCTCGAATAAACAAGTTGACCGATGCCTCTACCTTACAACGTTGGATGATTGTGGTAATTTTTTATTCGTGATAACTTCAAAAACCATACAAAAATTTTAGATAATTCTCCGTAGAAGTTGATAGAACATCTTTTCTTCCAAATTTTCTGGAGAGCTTCGCACTTAATCACATTCTAGAGTGCATCTAGTCATCGAATTGTCTTCTGCAAGAGATTTTGCCTACACCTTATGATAGGATCTAGTTTAAGGGTTCTTTTTCTTAACTTGCTTCCATGCATTGGCATTCTTTCTCATCTCTTCCGTTATATCATCATTCGTAATACATTTAACACGTATTGATGCCTCCATATCCCGCTAAGAAGAATTTTCCATAAGAGGACAACCGTTTTGCTTTCCAATACATGTCGGGTGAGGAACATTTTGAAGGTTATAATAACATAATATCTATATTGGACGTAATTACTGTAATTTTGAGGGTCTATTAATATTTATGAATTTTTTAGGTCTACAGCCGTCAAAAATCAACTATGCACAAGATTTTTCCTCTCTAGGAAAAAGTTTTTTTTTTAATAGTATACTCGACTTTCTACAAGACAACATTGGTAATAGACATAATAATTTACATGAGCGCAGTACAGAAAGGTTTCGTAATAGCCTTTTGGCAATGACGCATTCTAATGAGATCCACTTGTTCCAATGACTTTTGGGCATGCCTGGTTAAAATGAATATTCCGAAATTCACATTGTTAATCATAAGTCTTGGAATAACTTATCTCTTCGGGATGTAATTACTTCTTCAGCTCCTTTTATGTCTGCAGGTAGCAAGCTTGTTAGATCTTTCTAGAAAGCTTGGGTGGAGGGCAAACAAAGTTACTCTCTCCATGACTGTTATAAAAGTAATTCTTCCTTCCTGCTATAGAAATCTATGTGGATTGGATAGTATTCTTTTCAATACCTAATGAACCTTAACATTAGGATGAATAAATGCGGAAAGGAAGGATACAACTATGAAACTTCTTCACATGGATGAAGGAATTCAAGGAGATAAATGAAATTATGACTAACATCTCTCTCTCGTGCTTGTAGGTCTACACTGCTTGATAGGAAGAAATGAATCCTTGAGATTCGGGACAACTTCAATCCTCAAAGATACGTGCAACTTCATGATGTTGCCTATGGTATTTATCACCTGCTCGCAAGCTCAGAGATATTGAAAGAACATTAATACATATTGTTCCTGTGTTGGTCTTCCTAAGTTGGGTTACATAGAGATCCTAACTAGTGTGAGTAACAAGATCCATATTTTTAATTGGAAATTGTTAAGGTCACAAAGCCTTCGGTCCATTTGGATAAATAGGAATAACAAAATTTTTGACAGTCACCCTAAGGACTGCTTGTTCTCTTGTACTCTAGAAAGTAACAGGATTATAAAGATTTGTAAGGAAGCCATTGTTGAGGCCCCTAGGAATTATAACTTTTCCCATGAGAACATGTTTAAATTTAAGCCCTCTAGCTAAAGAGAAAAAATGCTTGTCATGTGTTCAAAGTGCAGGCTTAACTTGATGTTTTTCCTCGACTTCCTTATGTAACGACGGGGGCTTGCCCTCTGTACATTAGCAGCACTTTGTATCAAGATTTATCTTTTCTGTTCTTGCTCAGAAAAAAAAGAAAAAGAGGTGGCCTATGTCGTCTCTTCTCTTATAGCATCTTTTTGTTTTTAGCTCACACATTTAATACGTATTGGTTCCTCCCTATCCCACTACGAGGAATTTTTCCAAAAGAGGAAAACTTTTTTGCTTTCCTAAATACGGTTGAACATTGCTCCAGACCAGAGTTGTATTTTGACGGTCTATAAAGCCCTTCAAGTTCGAAGATTATCAGAACATAATACCTATATTGCACATAATTAGTGTAACTTTGAGGATCTAATTAAATTTATGACCTTTTTTAGGTCTAAACTGGCCGAAACGGGCAATACATCCGTCATAAATAAACTATGTTCCAGACCTGAACTCTTAACAAATACTTTTCTGCACAGATTCTTTCCTCTCTAGGAAAGAGTTTTTTTATTTTATAGTATACTCGACTTTCTTCAAATGAAACAACGTGAATAATGCAAAAAAGACATTATTGGTAATCGACATAATCGTTCACATCAGCGCAGTACAGAAAGGTTCGGATGTTTGCAGCCTTCGCTCTTTCCGCAAGGACGCATTCCAATCTCCACCTACTCGCAGTCCAAATATCTTCATCAGCTCAGAGTCCACTACCTTCATTCATGCTTCAGAGCCCACAGAAGATGGACATCGAGGTCCGCTGTGCCGGTCTAAAAGCTCGTTATCATGTCAGATGTGATGTGCATTTGCCGTTACTTCTCAGCTTTAATGGAATTTGGGTTTCACCCTGTATGAATGTTGGAAGAACACGTGCACAGAATTCTCATATTCGTACGTGTTGAATTAAGATATTACATAACACACATCGAACAGGCACGTCGCCGACTTGCCTTTATTCCTTTGTGGATCCGTTGACGCTTTATCTCGCAATTTTACGCTCGTTGTTCACCAATATGAACCTTCTGTGGATGTATGAGACTTTGAATATCCATGCATATGAATTAATTGGAATGTGGACATAATGTTCGAAATGAATTGCTAGTATTTCTGAGCACGCTGACTAGTTTTGGTGCTGATAACCATTGGACGACGGAAAGGCGCAATTGTGGCGGAACATCTTGCGTATATCGAAAAAGAGAGCTGCAGAAGTAAGCCTCGAAAACTAGCTTCTCAAGATCATGGAGTGTCCAGCGAGGTGAAGGTTGCAAGAGCGTTCAAAAATGACGCTAAGGTGTGGGAGGGAATGGTGACGAGGCAAATCGATGCACGCGCAGATGATGCATGGGAGATGAAGCATTGCAATAAGGTCTCCAGGGGTATGCGAAGTCACCAAGGGCGAAGACAACGAACCGGGATGCGTGCGGTACGCTTCAGGAGGAGGAAAAGCTCCCGACATAAGCACCCTGCGATGGGTGAAGGAGAAGCTTCTTACTGCATGCTTGATAGCAGCTATGGATTTGAGGGTCACAGAGCTCTCCTCCGGATCATGCCGGTATCTACAGATCATACGCCCTTCAACGCCATATCCTTACCCCTTTCAAATTGTTCAATCATTGTCTGCCACTTTCATACGAAATCCATTCCGAACTTCGCTTACAAGCCATCATTACCCCTTACAAGCCCCTGTGGTTCATGGGCTCCATCTTTGACAAAGAGCGCTCACTTCGCCCCCAGCTGCAGCCATAGCGAGGCGCATATACCCAATACCGCTTGTGAACGAAGTAAGTTCGTTCATCTCCATTTAAGTGTTTGTTACTCGTGCATGACAGTAATTGATCACGATTGCTTCTCTTCTCGCCTTTTGACAGGTCTAATGTAGTCCCCATATAGAGCTTTATTGTGGATCACCACGAACATACGAACATGATATGAGGACAGTTTTTGTACAATGGCCTTAACTTTCGTTCCTTGTGTGGTAAGCACACTGATTACCGGTGTGACAACGAATTGAGCTGGGCACCACCTTCACAAGAGAAATTTAAAGACACATAGCTTAATCTTGAAACACGAAACCTTACTCTAGTTCACGACCTTTCTTCTCCCTTAGGTGGAATTAACCTTACCTGTCTTGGCGTTTTTATATTTGCCATTGATGTACTCCCTTATTCCAGCATTGGTTGTTCATCTTCTTCCACTTCATTTCCTTCATCATCAAGCTCCGCTAGCCTTGTCTTTCCTTTGTGTTTGTTTACTCATTGTGGTATAGAGGTACCCCTCCCCCCCCCCCCTTGATTGGGAATCCATACTTCAGATCCTTTGAATGCTTGACATTGTTCTTAATGGTCTTCCCAATTCATATCAGAGTTTTGTTTCTACTCTTTGTTTGATGATGAAAAGACCAAAGATTTACCTACATGTTTAGTGTTCTCCATTTTGAACTTAAGAAGTAGATCCTGAATGTATCTCTTCTGATTCAAATACATTATTTCATCTATGTATATGACCTCCATACCTAGGAATGATGTGAGCTCACCTAAATCATTGATTTTGAACTCCTCTTGCATGTGTCTCTTGATCCTTTGAATGTCATTCAGATCATCATGTGTCAAAACTACCTCATCTACTTATACACATAGATAGATAACCTCATTGTGATCCCGTTTGATGAATAGAAAAGGATCTAAGTTTGATAGGTCTGAACCCTTGCTCTAGAAGGTTGTTTCAATCCATGCAATGATTTCCTAAGTTTGTAAACATAAGATGCATGATTAGGGTTTTCAAAACCTAGTGGTTGTGACATACTTACCTTGTCACTTATCCAACCATTTAGAATGCATTTTTTACATCAAGTTGGAGGAGTCTCCAATTTTTTGGAGTGACTACATTTATCAATGTTCCGATTGTAGTCAACTGATGAGAATGTTTCATCATAGTCTATATCATGCATTTGTGAACATCCGTGGCAACTAATCTTGCCTTGTACCTACAAACTGATCTATCTAAGTTTCTTTTGATTTTATATAACCATCTACAAACAATCATCTTTTGATTCGATGACAGTGGAACCAAATCCCAAGTTTCCATCTCCATCCATGCATGTTTTTCTTCTTTCCTTGCCTTTTCCCAATTAAGGTTTCCCTTTGCATCTTCATAGGTTGAGGGTTCTTCTAAAGCTGAGTCTTTTTCCAAGTAGATTGAATGCTTTGTAACAAATATGGAATCATATCCATACACTTCTAGTTGTTTCTTCTCCCTTTTTGATCTTCTAGGAGCATGCTTAGAGCATTCTCCACACTCCTCCCATTTGCGTTTTCTCTTGACTTCCATAGCTTGTAGTTACACCTTTGGAGTTAAACCATAAACCAAGTGTTTATGAAGGTGAGAAAATTGATGATCCTAAAGAATAACAAAGCTTGGTAGGTAGCTTGATATATGCTACTCACACAAGGCCAAACATATCATATAGTGTATAATTTCTTAGTCAATTCATGCACTCACCTAGAAGGCCACACATGGATGCTACAAAGAGAGTACTCAAGTAAATCAAAGGGACACTAAATGAAGGTATATTCTATCCTTACTCTTTAAATTTGGATATCAAAATCTATTTAGATGCATATTGGGTAGGAGCAAAGGATGATAGAAGAAGTACCTCTGGACATCTAGCATTTGTAGGTTCAGAATTGCTATTTTGGAGTTCCAAGAAGCAACCAACAATTGCTTTATCTTTAAGTGAATCAGAATATAGAGGTCTTACTATTGCAACTCAAAAAGCAATATGACCAAGGAGTTGTACTCAGATTTGGGACTTGTAAGTTCCAAACCTCACCTACTTGGAGATAATGTAAGTTCCATGCACTTGGTTACAAATCCAACTTTTCATGCAAGGCCAAAGCACGTAGAAGTTCATTACCACTTGGTGAGAGAGAAGCTTATGGAAAAGGAAATCGAAATTTCATTTGTTCCTACTGAGAGGAAAATAGAGGACATGATGAGAAAGACACTTTATGGGATAAATCTTTGTAGATTCAAAGTTATGGTAGGTATTTAACCTATCACAAAATGAAAACTCAAGCATACTTTAGCTTGAGGGGGAGCTCTTGGAACAACAAGCTTTCATTATGCCTTAGGTGGACATGATCTTCATCAAATTCATCATTGGAATGAAGCCACATATACTCCTTGAAGAGGTTTATTTACATTCATTTGATGTATTGAGAGTTTGATCATAGGAACACCTTCTTATGTAACTCCCAAAGTATTTGTCTTTGTAAAAACATAAGTAAAAGGGCTGAAAGCCACGAGCTATAAGTAGTTGGGATTGGTTCTCAATAAACCAATGAAAAGGTAGATGTGATTTGAAATATCCCTTATTCTATATTGTAAGAAATGATTCCAATCAATCTAAACTTAGAAATCCACCTAACTTTGAATTCAAATTCATGGAGAAAAGGTGTGGCCATGTACTCAGGAGTCTATATAAAGGCTCCACAACATTGTTACACTAAGTAGCACAATATTTTGAAGCAATACATATACTTCTTGTTTATAGCTTGGTGCCACTTCAATCTACTACTCCTTCTTCCTTAGACTTAATCAGCTTGCAAAGAGTGCTTCCCTCTCTACAAAGCTTCAAATCTAGCGATTAAGCTTTTATTCGAAGGTTATTAGTGTGCAAGTTGTGCTTACAAATTTTTAGATCATTTGGTTGATTATTTTCAGAGATATTGGTGATTTACAATCTTGGGGTCATTCTCTACAACTCCCTAAAATTTTGGGATGACACCAATTTAGTGTTAAGGTGATTTCTCCTTGTATACTTCAAATAAATTAGGGATTCTTATGCATTATAGTGAGCCAATCCAATGTATAACACACCCTTAAGAGAAAGTTTTCCAATCCTTATTGTGCTTGCTGCTCTCAACATTTGAAGTCACAACTTATATCCATGTTTAGAAGGTTTTTTGTGAGCTAGTCATGGTGCAAGTTATCTGTTTTGCATCAACTTGTTCTTGTTGATGTTCCAAAGTACTTATTGGGTTTTATTGTACTAAACGTAAGATTCCAAGGTCTACTGTACATATTCAAAGAGCTAGAGATGCTCCTATGCTATTTTCTTGGACCGACTTCACCACTTGAATACTCTAGTCTACAAGCTTCTCCAAACTTTCTTTCACAAAAGTCCCTACTAATGGTGATGAGTCTACCAAACCATTTTGGATTGCAAAGATTTTAGAGGTCATTAAAGATAGTAATCAAAGAGGAATAGAGGCATTGATAGTTCATTGGTATTATACTGAAATTAGCAATGCATTCATACGTAATTATAACTTAGAAATGGTATGTGACACCAAAGAAATACGCTGAAAAGAATTTATTCATAGTACATCCACTCTTAAAATGGATGACGTAGATATTTTTGTTTATGATTTTGCCTTAATAAAAATAGGTCATTGTAGGAAAGAAACCATCAATAGGTCATTTTTCCTTAAATCTTGTTGACTTTCGTATGTATTTGGATGAGGATAGAGCCCTTGTTGATATAGAAGAACAAGAAGAGAGCTTGCAGCAATCTAGAATGAATCCAATGCATCCAAAAAGGGGGATGTTGACACAAATCAAGAAATTTGTGGCTTGATTTTTAGATCTATCAAGATATGTTTTGACTTTAGGATAAGTATCACTCAGAAATCAATGTGAATATAAAAAAGGGTGGTATGGGACACTAGATTTTACCCTTAGAATGTAGGAAAGAGGTATGGGACATTGGACCATGGGATGATAATTATCTTTTAGTCCTAGGATGAATCTTGAAGTTATATTTGATCCTCAACATAATTAAAACTTCAAATCAGGAGATTAAATTCAAGGATGATAAAAAGTATGATATCAAGATACTTCAAGATCAAGTGTACTTCTCAAGATACTTCAAGATGAGGTTCATAAGAAGATACAAAGTAAGTAACTTCCAAGACCTTCTTAAAACACTTCAAGATAAAGTGTTGATGATTTCGAAATATTTCATAAATTCTCTAAAGAAGTTGTACTTTGATATAGAAATGATCCTTTTAAATAAGGAATAGACTGACTAAGTCAAGCACTAAGTTCCTAGACTAACGTGGGAAATTCATTCTTTGACACAAAAAAATGCACAAGAATTGCACTCCTAGTAAGTAGTCATAAAGATTAAATATAGGCATGAACCTAGTCTCAAGTGAAGCATTATCTGAGTAAGAAACTCATCAATAGAACCTTAGTGGGTCGACACATTGATGTTAGATACCACACTAGTATCTTGTGGTATCTAACATCAAAAATAGGAAAAATGCTTCAATACCTTGTGGTATCTTGTGTCATTGGATGATGCTTTAAATTTGCTCTGAATCTTTTTGAGAATCTAGTTTATTTCTCTTAAAGATAGGAAAAATGCTTCAATACCTTGTTGAAATAGATCTTTGCGAAGTTAAAGTCACACGCCATCTAGAATTTGACTCATATAAAGTATGCATATCTTTGAAGTGTGGATTGGTTTTAGAGAGTCTTGGTTCTCACTTTGTACTTTCCAAATCTTTCAGATTGGACTCAGATATGGTATCTAATTCTTTCTACAAAAGTTGAGGGTTAGCCGGTTAGAACCAAGTAACTAAATTCCACATCCTAGATAGATGTTCTGTACAAGAAATTTTCAATCTTCAAAAGATAATAAATCTAAGTTGACTTATTTATTTGATTTTGCTTCAAGTTATAGCATAAATGATTTTATAGGGTTCATTCCCCTCTAGAATAACGAAGCTAGGAATTTCTCATCAGATTAAGAATTCCCAAAAACGTTTAGCTAAATCCTTTGAGAAAAGTGTCCTAAGTTGGATAATTTTCATTTTCCATTTGAGTGTCAATTTATAGTACGGTTGATCCAAAGTAAATAGTAAACTTTCCCTTACAATTTACATAGGATTTCTAGCCCATTAGGATAAAGTAGTCGTCTAGTTCGATGAAAGAATCAAGTAACTATTGGCTAGAAGTAAACAATTGTACAAACATCCAAGATAGATGTTTAGGCCAATCAAACTTCAAGTATTGGGAACCAAAATCAAGTGAAACAAGAGTTCTCCACATCTTGATAGGGATAAGAATCCTGCCTTAGTTACTATGTCCATGCACTAGTCATGCCTAGAAATGGCCTCATAATTGGAGTCCAATCATTTCACATTTTTGTGCCTAGAGCGTGCATCGAGAAATAGTGAAGTGGTTAATAAGGGTTTTAGATCCACCCTCATTGTTGCTTTATTACTTTGTACTTTGACCAGTTTATCAAAAGTGCAAAGCCACACGATGTTTTGAATCATTAGGATCCCACAACAGAGATGAGACATGTTCTTCTAGTTTTAGAATATGACCATGTTCTTATGATTTAAGGACATAAAGCTCAAGGGTTGCCTATGGTAGTTATATAGCTTGGTAACAAAAGAACTACAAATATTGGTCTTTGGCACAAGAGGATAGGAAATACCAATATTTCCAAGTTAAAAAGCATGTCCAAAGAAGATTTCGCGGAAATCTTGAAATGCAAGGTCTAGATTAGTTTTTTGATGCTTATGAGCTAGGTAAGCAAGCAAGAGAGCCATTTCCAAAGAGTGAATACACATCCTCTAAGATCTTGGAGCTTATACACTTAAATGTAGGTGGACCTAGGAGAGAAGCTTCATTGAGAGCATCTAGGTACTTTGTCACTTTCATTCATGAACACTTATGAAAGGCATGGTTATATGTTATCAAGGAAAAATTAGAAGTGTTTTCATGCTTCCCAAAGTTTAGGTCCCTTCTTGAGAAACAATGTGATGCACACATCAAGACATTGAGGCTAGATGGAGGGGGAGAGTTTTTCTCCAAGGAAAACACAAAGTAACTTGCACGCGAATGGCCTAAAGATGCACTTTACATGCAAGCACACCTCTCAAAAAAATGGTGTTTCAAAGAGGAAGAATATGCATTTGGTTGAGATACCTAGATGTCTCATAGATTAAGCTATGTTACCATTCTCTTATTGGGCTAAGGCTGTCAATACCACTAATTACTTGATAAAGAAGGTTCCAATAGGTGGTGTGCACAACTTCAATCCACATGAAGCCTATTATGAAAAGAAACCAACCATAGAGCACCTCAAGTTATTTGGATGTGTATGTTTTTTTCATGTTCCTATTGAAGTGAGAAAAAAGTTAGAACCCAAGACTCACAAATGTGTGTTCATTGCCTACTCAAGTGAGCAAAAAGGCTATAGGTGCTACAAACCTCTCTCAAAGAAGCTATATGTGTCAAGAGATGTGTTTGATGTGTCAAGGTCATGGTATGGAGACAAGGTCAATGCAAAGTTGGATGAAGAGGATCAAGAGGAGTATATAGACCTTAAGGTCAAGATTCAACCTCAAGAGTCAATCACAATCAGCAGACTAGAGGCTTCTACATGTAAGGTACACTCATATGATCACTCTTATACTTATGATTATGAAAGATCATCCCCTACTTCAAAGTATAGAAGGCTACAAGAGATAGACTATGACACTATGGAAGCTCAAGAGGAGTCAGAAGAAAAAGAGCTTGAGGAGATCATTATTCCTAATGTAAATCTAAATAGACTCGAAAAGCAATATCTAAAATGTCAAGAGAGCAAGTCTATAAGGAAGAAGACATTGCCAAAAAGGTATACATATGGTTCTTTGTTGGAAAAGCACAATGTATACATGATGAATGTTATTGTAGGTCAACAACCAAATTCTTATTAGGAGGCAAAGACCAAACCAAAGTGGAGGAAGGATATGTATGAATATTTCAAATATCTTAAGGAGAACAACACTTGGGAACTAGTACCCAACAAGGAAGACATGAAGATAGTCCAGAATAGGTGGGTGTACAAGACCAAGAGGAATGCACATGATAGCTTGGCAAGGTGCAAGGCTAGACTAGTAGCCAAAGGCTCCACATAGGCACAAGAGGTGGATTATGAGGAGACTTTTAGCCCTCTTGCAAACACGGCTATCATTAGAGACCTCATAGCCCTATGTGTAGCAACGAGGTGGCCTATCTACCAGATGAACATAAAGAATGCTTTCTAGAATCGTGAGTTACAAGAAGAGTTGTTGATGGAACAACCTAAAGGGTAGTAGATCCAATGTTTCCTACCTATGTTTGCATGTTGAAGAATACCTTTTATGGCCTTAGGAAAGCGCTTAAGATTTCGAATCAGACGCTAGAGGAATTTCTAAGAGATGTGGTTTCTCTCCAAGTGATGCATATCCATCCTTGTATATGAAGAAGATAAATGACAAGATATGTTTGATATGCATATATGTAGATGATCCCCTTGTGATAGGTGATGATGATGTAGGGATAAGAACCATCAAAGAGAAGCTTGGAAGAGAGTTCCAAATCTCAAATTAAGGTGTGCTAAAGTACTTTCTTAGCATTAAGGTGATCTATGGGAAGGAGGGTATCTATCTCTCTCAAAAGAAGTATCTTCTAAATGTGTTGTTTAGGTTTGTCATGACACATCGCAAACCAATAGTTCAACCTATCGATTCAAATTTCAAGTTAAGAAAGGAAGATGGTAAGAAGCTAGAAGACCTTACACTATATAGGAGCATTGTGCAATTATTAATCTATGCTACACTCACAAGGCCTGACTTGTGCTACAAAGCTAAAGTTCTATCTCGGTTCATGCATGTTTCCATAAATACACATCTCAATCATGCGAAGAGAGTGTTAAGGTGTGCGAGAGGATAGTTAATCATGGGTTGCTATACAAATATTATCAAGAACTTCAAGTAAGATCATGGAGTGATCTAGATCGGGCAACCAATGTTGATGACAGAAGGTCAACTTTTGGCTATGTTTTCATGCTAGATACAAAAGAAATCTCATGGATGAGAAAAAATTAGCCCATAGTTGCACTAATTTTAATAGAGGCTGAATATAGACCTTTAGCCCTCACCACATGTGAAGCAATGTGGCTTAAGAAGCTCTTCAAAGATCTACATATACAACTTCGACCAACTCCACTTTATGGAGAAAACATGTCAAGCGTGCATCTTGCTAACAATCCCATGTATCATGCAAGGAACAAGCACATTGAGGTGCATTACCATAATGTAAGGAAAAAGGGTGCAAGTGGGGACATTGGTGTTCATTTTGTAGGTACAAAGGATCAAGTTGCAGATATCTTGACCAAGAGATTGGACATGAACAAGTTAACAAAGTTTTCAAAAGCTATGAGCTTACTTGATATAGACATCACCACCTTCATCATAATGGGGAGTGTTGAAAATGCGAACTATTCAAGCTTTAGGTGGATAAAGGGGTCAAAAGACCTTAATGTGGACAAAATTCATGACTCAAATCACTTAGGATGGTCTTAAGGTTGGGCAAGGTTAGGCAAGGCACTCCTAAGGTGGTGGAAAAGTTAGAAGAGGCATCCAAAAGCTATAAATGAAGGTGAAGAGTCATCAAATGCATGGAAGTCTTATAGGTCATTGAAGACCAAGAGGCATATACTCAACGAGGCTCAAGGAGAGAGTCATTCATGGCTCAACGAGCTCGAATGCAATAATACAAGCTAGCAAAAACACGAAAGAGGGTGTCATATGCACAAGGGAGGAGCAAGGAGGATCTATCAAACCCACACTCCCTCTAGCCTCATGTAGGTATAGACATAGTCTCCTTATAACTGTTGTAACTCCTTGTGTACCTATCCAACTTAAAAGATTTAAAGTGCATTCTATAGCTTATATATTTATCTTAATTCTTCTAGGAGGCCTTCTTGAAAGAAATTTATATGCATAGAAATTGGTGTATCTCTATAACCCTAATTTTTTCATATCCTACATCTCTGCATAGTCTTCTATGGAGTTATTGACTCACCTACATAGATCCATTTGAGGTGTTCTACAGACTTTTGAAGGATTATGAACTCCAGAAAGTGCGGCTAAAATCTTAGGTTATTTTGAGTAGTATAAGGTAGGTAAATTAGAGTTTCTCTGTAAGGTAGTTGAAAAGGTGTGTGAAGGGACCTAGATGTTGGGTTCATTTCACTTCTAGTGTGCAAATCTGAAGGACTAAATTCCATCATATACGATATTTTTTCCCTTTTATGAGTAGCATATATCAAGCTACCTACTAAAATTTGGTACTCTTTAATGTCTTCAATTTTCTCATCTTTATATACACTAAGTTTATGACTCATCTCCAAAGATTTACCTGCATGTTTAGTTTTCTCCATTTTGAACTTAAGTAGATCCTAAATGTATCTCTTCTGAGTCTAATACATTCTTTCATCTATGTATATGACTTGCATACCTAGGAATAATGTGAGCTAACCTAAATCATTGATTTTGAGCTCCTCTTGCATGTGTCTCTTGATCCTTTGAATGTCATTCATATCATCATGTGTCAAGATTATGTAATCTACATATACACATAGATAGATAACCTCATTGTGATCCTTAATGATGAATAGAAAAGGATCGAAGTTTTCTTGGTCTCAACCGTTGATCTTGAAGGTATATAACCAACATATAGTTCCAAGCTTTACGAGGTTGTTTCAATCCATGCAATGCTCTCCTAAGTTTGTTAATAACATGCATGATTAGGGTGTTCAAAACCCAATTGTTGTGACATGTATACCTCTTCACTTATCCAACCATTTAGAAATGCATTTTTTACATCACATTGGAGGAGACTTCAATTTCTTGGAGCGACTAAACCTATCAATGTTTGGATTGTAGTCATCTTTGCAACTGATGAGAATGCTTCATCATAGTCTATATCATGCATTTCTGAACATCCTTTGGCAAATAATCTTGCCTTGTACCTACAAACGGATCCATCTAAGTTTCTTTTGATTTTATATAACCATCTACAATTAGTAACCTTTCGATTGGATGACACTGGAAACAAATCCCAAGTGTCCATCTCCTTCCATACATGTATTTCTTCTTTCATGGCCTTTTCCCAATTAAGGTTCCCTTAAAATCTTCATAGGTTGAGGGTTCTTCTGAAAATGAGTGTTTTGCCAAGTAGATTGAATGCTTTGTAACAAATCTGGAATCATATCTATACCCTTCTAGTTGTTTCTTCTCCCTTGTTGATCTTCTAGGAGCTTGCTTTGAGCATTCTCCACTCTCATCCCTCTTTGCTTTTTCTTTTGATTTCCATAGCTTGTAATCCTTTTCCCTTTCATCTTGGTCGTCATCTATATCAATTCTTGGATCTAGGGCTTGTGTATCTTGCTTGATTCCTAATTGATGAGAATCTGAATCAAGATAATATGGAAGAGTTACCTTTTGTTTGTCTTCTTGTCTAGCCATTAGAAAAAAAAATCTCAAAGATAGTTAGTGCCCACTATCCCATGCTAGTGATTTATTTCCCCAATCAATAAAAATAAATCTTTTATCATTACACCTTCTTTGTCCTCTCATTGATCTCATATCATTCTCTAAGGTCATATATTCCAAATTAACTTTCTTTGGTGCAATATACATGAGAGAAAGGACTAGGGTGTCTACTTAACATGTGAAGTGAACTAATATTATATCTAAAGTTTTTCTTTTGTTCATCCTTACATTTCAGTGACATCTTTTATCAGATCATAAATGATTTGATTATTTTCATCAATCTTCATCATTTGGGTTTCCCAAAACTCCTCTTACCAAGTTAATTTGACATAAGATCAAGTACGTCCTCCTTTAGATCCATGCTTCATTAAGATTTACCCACGGGATTAACTTGGGATCTTTAACTCATCCCTTCACACATTATATCTTGTTGATATATCAATCTCAACATGTGATGATCTAGGATGACACGTATCACTATTTCATTTCTCTGACATGTATAGTGGTCACGCCGACATATGTCAGAGATACCTCATTGAGCTTTACTAGATTTATCTAATGAGAGTGATGGCACATTTGTTTCTTGCCAACTCACTCATGCATAGACATTAGGATTTTCCTTATGTACTATTCTTTATATATTTCTCTTGTTGTATTCTTGTTTTAGGTCATTCTTGTACATTCCTCTTATGTAACAAAAGAGGAAGAGGAAGAAGACTATTCTTCCTTGCCTCAATTTGTGTGTGTGCTCCTCTTTGATTATGAGTGTGTGTGTGTGTGTGAGCTCTCTTGCTCATCTCCTTCCTTCTCACATGGTATCAGAGCTAGTGTGGCTATAGAGAGCTTATGAAGAAGGCCGAGGATGAAGAGTACACGAGAAGGCATGGGGAAAGCTTGATTCACAAACGAACTTAGATTGCTATAAAATTTGGCATGGAGATAGAAGGCCATCTCGACCTCCATTTTGATCCTGCAAGGAGGGGCCCACATAAAACCCACATCATTTTCAAAATTGTAACTTGCCTCCTGTTTGGAAGCACTCATACATTCTAGATCAAGAATTTCAAAGGATTCTGTGTACTGTTGGTACACGAAAACTATCTTTTTTTGAGATGGAATTGTCACATCATAGAGCGATAGTGTTCAAGCACAAGTGCTACTTGTAGTGTTTTGCACTTTTGTGAATTGCTATAGAAATGGCAAACACAGATGGAATGAGTCATCTTATGAGAGATAAGCTAGACAAGAACAACTTCCATGCTTGGAGATTCAAAATGACAAATTTCCGAATGGGAAAAGGCTTCTAGAAGTACACTGAAGGAGAGAATGAAAATGCTCTACAATTACCAGAGAGAAATCAGACTGCAGACTAGTTAAGAGCATCTGAGGAAGGGAATCAAGGAGCACCAAAGGTATTGTATTGGCTATCTATTAGCATACAAGATAGCATGATTTGACACATACAAAATGCAAAGACTCTAAAAGAGGGTTGGAACAGTTTGGTCACTTTATATGAGACTGATACAAAGGTATGGAAATTGCAGCTCAAGAATAAGCTACATACATTAGAGAAAAAGGGCATGTTGATAAGTGACTACACCCTGAAAATCAAAAGCATATGTGAAACACTTGCATCTATTGGCATGAATGTAGATGATGATGATAAGTTGGAAGCCTTCATGGTTTAGAAGCCGCATATAAGCAGTTCACAACTTCTATACAGACCAGGGAAAATATTTCGACTTTTGCTGATTTGGTATCATTGAAGAAAAGAAACTTAGTGAGGGTTCAAACTCCCAAGGAAAACTTAGTTTTGAGCAGGTATTCTACTATGGCAGAGGAAGAGGTACAAGTGAAGGCTTTGAAAGTGGAAGAGGACACAATAACCAAGACAAAGGTCAACAATAAAATCATGCAAGAGGAAGAGGAGCCAAAGGGGTCGTAGAAATTTCCAAAGAAATAATTCAATTAATGACAGTAAAGGATGTTGGAATTTTGGTAAAGATGGACACTTTAAACATGATTGTTGGTTGAAGAATCAAAACAATAGAAGACAACCAAACAACTATGCATCCACAAGTGCAGATGGTTCTAAGAAATTTTTCATGGTTCACCACCATATAATGAATATGATGTCTACTCATGGTTCAAACTTGTATGGTGATGTCTGGTATGTTGATTCAGGTGCTTCAAATCACATTCCCAGTCATGCAAAATGGTTATGTAGTTTGTAGAATTTGCATGTTCCTAGATATGTTGAAACAAGTGATGACACATCACACCCTATCGAGCATATAGGAAACATAGCAGTTTCTATGGAGGATCTGAAGGTAAAAAATCTTATTGATGTGCTGCATGTTCCAAATATAATAAAGAATCTCGTTTCTGTTGGACAAATATTTGACCACATACTGTAAGTCACATTCAATGTTGATGGGCTATATGTAGAACAATACAAACACAATGGACGATTGGTTGCCAAAGGAAACAAAGTGGGTAGGATGTTCACCTTAAGCAAAATGGGTAGGATCTACCTTAGTATGTATATGCCAGGTTGGAATTCCTTTATGAATTCAATCTTTGCATGTCTAGGCCTTCCTTTGTTTTGATCTTAAATATGAAACACAAGGTACTTGATATCAAATGTCCACTTGTCTGAAGGAGAAAAGGAATGCATCATTTTCTTAGAAAAGGAAATTGATGATCCTATAATTTTCTAGTAAAAAACCAATCAAAGCTTTACTTGTGCTTGATCATCATTTATTCCTAGTTAACTAAAAATAAATCAGAGTCTTTAATTATTTTTAAGAACATAAATCTTCTCCTGAGTTAGTTATATATGGAATGAGTTGAACCTATATGCATTTGCCTATTGTTTCTCGTAGGATTCAGCCCTACAAATTTTTTGCATGGCTGAATCCGTGTTTCTATGGCTAGGGTTTTTTTTTTTGCATTTTATGGCCTTCTTTATGCAGCCTATGTATAGATGAGATGTTTAGAATGTATACTACAGTGGTTAGTCACTCTAGGTAATCTCTGGCTTGCACAAATTTCAATCTATAGTTGATGCTACCCATAAGCAAGAGAAATTGAATAATATCAAACTATCCTACACTTTGGAGCCCTCAAAAACACTAAAAAAGGCGAAAAAAGCCCTAGCCATAGAGATACAGGAATCAGCCCTAGAAATTTTTTGCAGGGCTAATTCCTAGGTTTCTGTGGCTAGGGCTTTTTCGGCCTATTTTATGCTTTTTAAAATATCATTGACCATATGCAGCACTTAGATGATGAAAAAAAAATTAAAATTACATAGAATTTGTGGAGATAATGGTAGGTTAAATTTATGAAGCACATTTCATACATAAAACTAGACAAAATAGGAAAAACTAAAGTTTGTATTATCCAAATATTTACATAATTTCTTAGTTGCCTTCAATATCTCTACATATTTCTTTCTCCTTTGGAGAGATTGAGGTGTTAAAGTTAGACGTTTACGCAAGTGCGCGAACAACACAAGGAAGAAGAAGAAGCTTGGAGCACAACACACAATACTGAATATATTACTAGAGAATGTACAAAGATAAGTAGCCCGTTAGGGCAATAGGCATATATACAAGCCGGGGGAAAAAAACCTCCTAAAGAGGGAAAAAAGTGCCCCAATGGTCCTAGAGTGTTCACACACATCACTACCTAAATATATCAACAAATCCCCCAGGGAGTGATGCGGTGAATAAGGAGCTGACACTCATGTATAACGAAGTGCCAAGCTATGTGGAAATCACTCCACAAAAGGAAGTAAACCCAAAGCTTTGTAGAAAGCTTCAAACTTCTCCATAGGTAGAGCCTTTGTGAAAAGGTCTGCAATGTTCTCCTGCGTGGGCACATATGCCAAGCTGATCTCCCCAACAAAGAATCTCTCCTTGACATAACGATAATGCACCTCAATGTGCTTAGTGGGAGCATGGAACATAGGGTTCCTCACAACTACCAATGCAATCTGACTATTAGTGAAGATGGTGGTGGCAGAAGACTGATCAACACCCAAATCAGCCATGACGTGTCTGAGCCACAGACACTCAATAATCACTATGAAAGCTACCCTATACTCAGCCTCACAATTAGAAGTGGCCACAGTAGGCTGCTTCTTGCTCAACCAAGATATACATGAGCTACCAAGCATGAAGCAAAAGCCAGTAGTGGACACACGAGTGTCATAGCAACCTGCCCAATCAGAGTCAGAAAAAGCATGCAAATCTAGGGGTAGTGATCCCCCTTGGGATAAAACAACCCAAGTAGCCAAGTACTACTCAAGTAGCGAAAAATGTGCTTAACCGCCTACCAATGCTTGACTCCTGGGAAATGCATAAACTTGCTCATCTGTGAGACAACAAACTGAATATCTGGCCGAGTAATGCATAAGTAAATTAGCCACCCAATAGCCTGCTGATAGAGAACAACATCAAATGCATCTCCATCATCATAAAGACTCAATCATAAACCTGTCTCCATAGGAGTGGCAATATTGAAGGCCAAAATGTTGCAATAATGTGTCAATATATTTCGTTTGACACAAAGCCATTCCACCATCAATGTGCATAAACTGAATGCCCAAATAATGATGCAAATGCCCTAAATCAGACATCTCAAATGATGCATGCAAATCAACCTTTAAATCAACAATATGCCTCTCATAAGGACTAGTGAGCAGCATGTCATCAACATAAACCACAATGATTAGAAGTGCATCATTAGCATGCTTAACATATAAGGTTCTTTCAGTTGGACTGTTCTCAAAACCATGTTTAATCAGATAGGCATGTATCTTTTCATACCAAGCACATGGTACTTGCTTTAAACCATATAGTGCCTTTTTTAACAAGCACATCTGGTTTTCATGCCCTTTCTGCACAAAGCCACGGGGCTAGAAAACATACACTTCTTCATGCAAGGCACCATTGAAAAATGTTGTTTTAATGTCCAACTGATGTACATTCCAACCATGATTAGCTTCAAGTGCACAGATGCTATGAACAGTTGTCATTTGGCAAGTAGGAGCAAAGGTTTCATCTAAATCAATGCCTGTTTCTCGCACATACCCTTTGCAACAAACCTAGCCTTATACCTGTCAATTGTACCATTAGGTTTACGCTTTAGCTTGTATACCCACTCACTGCCAATGGATGTCTTGCTAGGAGGCAAGTCATATAAAGACCAAGTACCATTCTTCATTGTTGCATCATATTCAGATTGCATAGCATCCATCCATTTTTTTGAATTTTGTGCTTTACCAAACGAAACAAGCTCAGTCTCATCACAGAGGCTAGATGCAGCCACAACATAGCAATCAGATGCAAAAGAGGCACTATGAGAGCCTGATCGAGTATGATATGATAAAGGTGCATCGAATTTGCTATCATGCAAGGTCTACACTAGCTATTTTGGCATAGTCCTTGCCTGCTCAATATCAGCTCTCTCATCAATAAGTGCATCATGTAAATCTGCATCAGACTTTGATTGATCTGCATCATCACATGAAACCTGCAAAGTCTGAGAAGTTGCCTCATTAGGACCAGCACTAGACTGTCCACTTGTAAAAGGAGGCAACAAAGTATCATACATGTCTTTGGAGCTAACAGATGTCTCCTTAGTACATGGAAGCAATGGTTGAATAGCATCTTCCACAAAAACAACATCACAGCTAACCAGAATGCGTTTAGTCTATGGATGATACAGACGATAGCATTTACTTGCAGAACCGTACCCAACAAAAATACATTTTACTGCTTTATAATCCAATTTTCTGCGATGTTGTTCGGGTAGTAATGCACATGCCAAAAAACCAAAAACATGTAGATGAGCAACAGATGGCTTGCGGTCATGCCAAGCCTCATATGGAGTGATAGACTATAGCGCTTTAGTGGGACACCTATTAAGTACATATGTTGCACACATGATAGCCTCAAGCCAGAAACTATGTTGTAAAGCCTAACTCTTGACCATACACCTCGCCATCTCTATGAGTGATCTGTTCTTTCATTCAGCAACTCCATTCTATTGAGGTGTATATGGCACTATACACTGGAGTTTTATCCCACGTTCAACTAGAAATGCTTTAAAATCAGAAGACATATATTCCCCTCCTCGATCAGAACGGAGGGTGCCCATTTTACATGTTGACATATTTTTAGCCAAAACCAAAAATTGTTGGAAAACACATGAACACTTCGGACTTTGCCTTCAATGGATATACCCATGCATGCTTGGAAAAGTCATCGATGAAAGTCACAAAGTAAAGATAATTCCCAAAAGAAGGTGTCTGCATAGGACCACAGACATCACTATGTACAAGCTGCAATTTTTGAGTAGCCCGAACTGAACCATCTTTTGGAAAGGACGAACGCTGCATTTTTCCCAAAATACAACCTTCACAAACATGTTTTCCAAATGCCTCAAGTTTGGGCAACGAGGACACCATTTCAGATTTTTGCAGGCATAGCAAACTAGCAAAATTCAAATGACCAAAGCATACATGCCAAAGCTTTGCATGTGACATAGCTTGAGAATCATGTACTGCACATGCCGAATCATTTATAGATCTTTCATAGTCTATGAGCTTATACAACCAACGACATAAAATGCCAGAAGCAATAATCATGTCTCCATTTGATAGATGATGAACTGCACACCTGTCATCAACAAATTTCACAACCAAGCCAATCTTGGCTAATGCAAAAAGTGATAATAGATTTTTCTTGATCCTTGGCACAAACAAAGCATCTAACAAAGTGAAAGAACTACCATCAGTAGCATTCAAAATGAGCTTACCAACTCCCATAAGAGGATAAGAGGAGTTGTTGGTGCATGTAATAGTATTCCTTGTAGGGGCAGGCTCGAATGAAGAGAAGAAACTGTGTTGTGAGGTAATATGTTTGGTCACCCCACTCTCAAAGTACCAAACATCTGAGTCTACTGTAGACATGCACTGCTCATGAGAAGATGGGTCAAAACTGCAAAGAGTAGTAAACACCTACTGCTTTGTTTTTGGTGTAGAGGCCTCTACAACAACCATTCCAGCCTCTTTCTTCTTTGCCTCTTTAGCAACCAGTTTTGGAGAGTTCTTTATGATATGATCATTTCCTTTATAGTACTTGCAAAACAATTTCTGCTTTTTTGATTTCTTTTCTCTTTTTCTTCCCTCGTTGATTGAGCAAAATTAGCAGATTTTTTCTTACTAGCTGAAGAGCTCCATTTTCCTTTGCCCTTCTGACTAGCCAAGGAAGTTTGATCTGCAACATGCTTAATGGACCTGTTGTGGCTAGAGTGATCCTCCTACAATAAAACAGAGACTAACTCCTCAAAAGACAAGGCAGTTGGATTGCCTTTCATCATGGACCGAAGATTAGAAGCAAAAATCCTATATGAATTAAGAAGATCATTCAAAACAGTCTGCACAAGTGAGCTATCTGGTATAACCTCATCAGCAGAAATCAACTGTTCCTTCAAGTCTTTGATCTTTGTTAGAAAATTGTCCAGAGAACCACCTTCATTCATGTGCTCACTCTCCAACTGTTTTCGAAGGTAAGCAACACGAGCCTTATTCCTAGCTTGGAACAATGATAAGTGTATCCCAATCATTCTTAACTATTCTGCAAGAGCAAATGTGAGGAATAATGGCACGTTTGACAGACAAAGCTATCAATGCATGTGTTTGGGCATTTGTGCCATCCCAACAAATTTGCTCTACAGTAGGTGCAGCAGAAACTATAGCACAAACAGGAATATGCAAAATATCATCATCCTCGACACCTTCTACATCAGCTTCAATACGTGCAGTTGTAAGAGTTGCAGGTGTGATAGGACGTTTTTCAATACCCTACACAATGTTCCATAGTTCTTTTGCAACCAACACATGTCGCATCATATAAGACCATAATGGGAAGTTGGTACCATCCAACTTTTCCTCAATTGCCAACATATAGAATACATCACTGCTTTCAGCCATGGCCGGTGACTAAAATACCTTGATGCAAAAAATTGACTATATCTCAAAAAGTTGAACAGAACTACACAAATGAATTCTGCTAGACCTGTAGCAGACTTTGAGATGCTTATACTGGAGAACGAAAACTAGTATATACCTTTGGCCCAAAAAAATGAGATAGCTTGCACAAGCACTGTGATAGTGCGTTCCGAGGCCGAAACGAGCTTAGATTGCGATTTTTGCACCACAGAGCAAAGCAATTTTGATCTGAGAAACACGTAGAGTATGCTCACCAAAGTTCGTGCAATTCTGAGACTACAATCGGAGAGGTGTCGATGACGCCCTAGATGAAGCAACGACCTACTGTGATACTAATTGTTAGAGTTAGACGTCTACGGAAGCACGCAAACAACACAAGGAAGAAGAAGAAGCTTAAAGCACAACACACAATACTGAATGTATTACTAGAGAATTGTACAAAGATGAGCCGGGGGGGAAAAAACCTCCTAAAGAGGGAAAAAAGTGCTGAAGCAGTCCTAGAGTGTTCGCACACATCACTACCTAAATATATCAACATGAGGTAGCTAGTAAGTCAATATAGATCTTGATATTACATGGAGGTCTTGCATTTTGAGACCCATGGCAATACCTATTTGCCCTAGAACTTTTCCTCTAAAGTTAAGTTCTAATGTAGTCACAACTAAGGGTTTCCTAACCAAAATGACACAATTAGTGCCTTTTGTAATTGTACATAGACACAAAATTTTGCTAAGGGGCTTCAAGCACCAAGTCATGAAGTGCCCATCTAGATTTTAGTCTTTATGTATGATAACAAAATCATCCTTTGGCAACTTTCGGATGTAGTTTGCCAAGGATGAACCACTCCCGCGAGAAGCTCGACCCCCATTGGATCTTTTCGCGAACTTGTCCAGCTCAATTGCTTCCTGTTGAAAGAAAATGAGAATTCAAGCTCTTACTTTGTTAACTTAAATTATTCATTTATTTAATTTAATTGCCACTTACATCATGAAGCTTGTCTTCATCCTCCCCTCTTCAAGGGGCATCAAGATTAATGCTAGAGTGGGCCATGCCACTCTTCTCTGCTATGGGGGATGTGGGAACTTTTTGCTTCATTATCCTCTCTTTCATTGCACTAAGCTCCTCCTCCATAGTATAATTGTTGTCATCTTTTAAGATATCAGCACACACCATTGCTATGGTGTCTGCCACAGAATCTCCAAGTGGGATCGCATTCTTTTCAAGTATGTCAGATGTGTTGTCAAGCGAAACATATCACATTGTGGAGAAAATACTCAACCATTCCTCTAGATGTAGACCAAATGCCTTCTCAATATCATGAAGAAAAATAAATTCCTCTCCATCCACAACGATGATGGAGAGATATTCAATTTCCACCTCTGGTAATGCGGGCTTAGAGGGGTTGAGATTTGAAAGGGGGGGGGGGGGGGGGGGGGGGGCTCCTCCATGCTTCATAGCTCATGTAGTTTGTCCTCAACACCACTAGGGAAGTCTTGCTAGATTGTGATGCATTCTTTTTCAAATTTTATGGCCTTTGGTTAAGGCTCATTCTTCTCCTTAACAAATCCCCCTGTGGCAGGGTTGGGGAGATTGGCAGGTGTGGGTTCGAGCTCCTCAATGATGATAAAATATATTGTTGCAATGTAGGAAAGGTACTTTATACCCATCCTCTTCTTTTTGTTAAGTTTCTTTATTAATGGCACAAAGTCATCTAATAAGTGCCCCGCATTTTCAACAATTTCCATGAAGCGCTTAAGTTGCTTCATGAAGGCTTCATCGCCTTTGTGTATGTAGAGTAAAAGGTCACATGGGACCCATTTACCCTCATAAGGTGGTATTTCTATAGAGTAACGTAGGATGTAGTAATCAAGGAACTCTATGATTTCCTTGAGCATATCCGAGTTCGATTGGATTGTGTTGTCTAGATTAGGGACTCTAGACAATAGGTCATACAAGTGTGTTTGACCCTTGAACTTAGTTGATTCCAAGAACTCAGTTGATTCCAAGAAGTTCTCGAGGATTTGGGTTGTAGGGTAGTGGAGGTTGAGGCATCCATTGCATGTGATACTAGCTTGTGTGCATGCTCTGCGAGTGCTTCTAGCTCTTCTTGGTTGAAAAAGTGAGAAATGAGAGAATAAGTATTGCTTTTATAGTAGTTTCAAAATTTTTAAGTGAGTGGGACTCATTTTAAAACTAAAACTGATACCTTCAAATAAAATAATCGTGCATAGAACTCTCAAAAAACAATTTTGCTCAAAAAAAAAAGATTGAACAGAATCATTAAGGAGAATAAGATACACCACATCTACACAATAGAAAAAATAAATTCTCAGAACTTTAAAATTATAATAAATTGCCATTGGAAAAATCAAAGATTTGGCAAATTGTACATCATACTGAAATCAAAAAATTTTACATGCTACATGTCTTACATGTTAAATACATTGTAGTAGAGGAAGGATTATGAATGGAACATAGGTTGTGTGTACACTCTAGCACTCAAATAGTTCTTGAGCTATGACAATGAAAGTTGAGTTCCATCTACACTCCATTTAGGAAGGAATTTAATTTTATCCTCCAACCTCTTACCAATCTGCAAACAAATAGAAAACTTTAAAATAACATATTTGAATATAAAAATTTGTATAAGAAAAAGAAAAAATACCATATGTTGTTTACCTTATGCCCTTGTATTCTGAACTTTGATTGATCCAGATGCTCAAATCCCATTATTACTAGATGTTCTCTAATGTTGGCAAGATTCCAATGATGATTTACTGAAATAACTTCCATTTTGTTGTTGGGTAGATTTATCTTAATTTCAAATGAAATTAAAAAACCCTCAGAATTTTTTAATGGTATCCATTCACCAAGTCTACACATTCAACGATGATAATAGAATCTAATGTACAATGAAGTACGATGCTTCAAGCATCAAAATCCTATGCCTGTTGCATCAATTTTACAAAGGTATCTATCCCCTATGGTGCATCCTTCTACAAATCCCCAATTGTCACCTAGTAAACCCTCTGCTTGCTCATACATGATATCTTTTAACATGAACATTCTTGAAGTCTCTAGAATTTTGAATATCTGAAATAAATGTACAAAACAATGAACACGAACACGCCAATGTAATCCTACAGATCTTAAACTCTTGTAAATTTCAAAGAGTTGTGTATGTCCATCACCATCTTATGCTTCAAAGATGTTAATGTCCATAAATCTGATTGTGGCCACTCGAGCTTTAAAAGACGGTACAACATATGTATGTGTTTAAAAGAAAACTCTCTCACGTAATAGTTGAGCAGGATGGGCTTTTGGAAAGACTATCGACCCAACATCTACATGCAATGCTTGGAAAGTACCTATAAGACTATGAAGTGGTTGTTCTTCCACCAAGGTAGGAGGAAATATATCTACAACAAAAAACTACACAACTTAACAAGGTATATTATGAAATTTGAACAAAAGTCAATGAGTAATACTTAGAGTTGATAGGATATCTCATTTTGTTTCAGTTTTCCAATTTCATGCTTGACATTGTGAAAACATGTTGTACAGTGGCAACAATTAACACCATTTTTGAGCTTCTTGAAGCCTAATAACTTCCCTTTCCAATGAAGATCCAAGTTTCTATGATCTCTTACATGATGAGGACCAACACCAAAGGCTTGCATGTACACCCATGCACCTTTGCAGGACTCATGTCCTAACCAAATTCGTTCTAGACTTGATATTGTGACATTCTATCGTGACAACCTCATCTTTTGGATGTGTATGAGATTTAGGTTTCTCCATTGGAGTTCAGGCTATGGAAGTGAAAATAGGAATTCAAAGAAGAAGATACACAAAGAAAGAAATGGAGATGCAAGAGCTGCAATGGTGTGCAAGGGAGAGAAAGTAGTGGAAAGAGATGACGTTTTGGGAGCTGGGTATGAAAATGTGAGTTTTGGAGGGAGAAAGTTGAATTTTGAGTAATCTTTGAAAAAAGGCACTTTTTTAAGGTGAGTTCATGCACGGATTTTGATTCAGGAGTCAAAAAAAGCACTTTTGATCCTAAAAAGTGGTGGGAGGACCATTAAATGGTGTAACAATGAGTTTTATAAATTTCTGAAATTTTTGAATTCTTGGGCCCAAGTAAGTTACAAGATTCCTTTCTCTCTCTAGAGGCAAAGCCTGAACATAGGGGAGTCCTGTTCCCTCATCCCCCTTCAACCTAGTGATTTATAGGCTATAGATTGTGTCCAACACCCTCCTCTCATTGGTCCATCACTAATCACTCCTTAATCCAAAAGACCCACACACGGTTCATTTTTCCCTAATGCCTCTTCAATCTCATACAATACAAATTGTAGCTTCCATAAGAGTGCAAAAATATGATCTTTACATACAAATCCATAAATTTTATAGGGATGCAAACATGTAGTTCTCCAATGTCAAAAAAAGTCTACATCTATATTAATCAGAACCTATATGAAACTTTATGCTGATATTGTAAACAACTTTAAAATAATCAGTCTCATATATCTTTCATCTCACAATGATATATAAGGCCCTCCCTGATAAAATGCAAACCGTATATGAATTTTTGTGTGCCTCTCGCTTCATAAGACACTCTTATATAGCCATGTCTACATATACAACAGTTATCTAGAACCTGCAAAGTCTCCAAGAAGCTTAGATCATTGTGGATAACATACACACACACACACACACACACACACACATATATATATATATATATATATATATATATATATATATATATATATATATATATATATATATATATATATATATATATATATATATGTGTGTGTGTGTATATATATATATATATATATATATATATATATATATATATATATATATATATATATATATATATATATATATATATATATATATATATATATATATATATATCCAAACTTGCTTTTTCTTATACATAACGTGAATCTAACATATAGAACTTATCCACAACATCACCATATATTCACATGCTAATTTGTAATGACTTGCATCTATGTAGCTTCACATGGACCTTTCTCTGTACATAAATGTAGACCATATCACATCAAAGAATTTGTGCACAAAGATTTACGGTCATATTCAAACCCACAACTTGAATACATTTATTGTTTGATTTAATTTTGAAAATGTGAATCAAGCAAGTAGCACCTTATGTTTGTAGGCACTATCACATCAATTGTGTATATTTGGGTAATTTAAGTACATGAATGTTAGGCTTTAAGTTTAATTTGATGTTTGATGCACTCTAATGTACTTTAATGCACTTTTGATTTCATATGTACTTGATGTGACACTTGATGTGACATTTTCACTAGATCTTGGACTTCTACTCATTTAAAAAGGTAATTCATCTAAGCAACCATCAATATGATAAAGCAAAAGCTTCTAGATGTATGTGGTACAACAAATCATAGGCAAACAAGAAGATTTGTGCCTAATCCTGTAGAATTCGGTATGTACGTGGATGAAGATAGAGCTCTTGTGGATATTGAAGAAGAAGAAGAAGAGAGCTCTCAATAGTCTTAGACTGAATCAAGTGCATCAGATGATGAGGGTGTAGACATAGATCGACAAAGTTGTGAGTTGCATTGAAACTCCATAACATTTTTAGTGCTCATGTAAATGCCTTGAAGTAGTTTGCTTAACAAAACCATGTTTCATAGCAAATTTAAATAAAAATCGGATATCCATCCATTTAAAATATTTCTTAAATGTTTATTTTGGTATAAGGATTCTTCAGTTTTACATTATTTATATAGATTTTGTCAATATCTTATCTCATGAAATTTTAAGCACATTTTGAGCTTTTTTTTTATGACAAAAAATGTCAAAAAAATCACATGTTTTCACTTCATTTTTAAAATATATGTATACTCGTATAAAGGGTTCTTAAACATAAGTTGCAATTTTCTTGATTTTTAATGAGAGTGTTCTCTTTTTATGACATAGTTCTCATTTGTTACGACTCAGTGTTTACAAAGACACAAAAATTGCAACTCAAGAACGATCTTCATACATTGGAGAAAAAGGGCATGTTGGTAAGTAACTACACCCTGAAAATCAAAAGCATATATGAGTCACTTGCATCCATTGGAATGAATGTAGATGATGATGATAAGGTGGAAGTTTGCCTTCATGGTTTAGGAGCTACATACAAGTAGTCCAAAACTTCTAAACAAACCAGGGAAAATATTCCAAATTTTGCTGATTTGGTATCCATGCTAATCATTGAAGAAAAGAATCTTGGTGAGGATTCAAACTCCCAAGGAAAACCTAGTTTTGAGCAGGTATTCTACTTTGGTAGAGGAAGAGGTAGAGCTAGAGGCTTTGAAAGTGGAAGAGGACACAATAACCAAGACCAAGGTCAACAACAGAATCATACAAGAGGAAGAGGATAGTTTGGAGGCAAGGGGAGCCAAAGGGGTCACACAAATTTACAAAGAAATGATTCAGGTAATGACAATAAAGGATGTTGGAATTATGGTGAACTTGGACACTTTGAACGTGATTGCAGGTTGAAGAATCAAAATACAGAAGGCAACAAAACAACATTGCATCCACAAGTGTAGATGATTCTAGAAAGTTGTTCGTGGTTCAACACCATATGATGAATATGATGTCTACTGATGGTTCAAAATCAAATGGTAATGTCTGGCATGTTGATTAAGGTGCTTCAAATCACATGACTAGTCATGCAGAATGGTTTAGTAGTTTGGAGAAATTGCGAGTTCTTTGATATGTTGAAACAAGTGATGACTTATCACACCCTATCGAGCATACAGGAAACATAGCACTATATTATGGAGGATGGGAAGGTAAAACATCTTTTTGATGTGCTGCATGTTCCAAATATAACAAAGAATCTGGTTTTTGTTGGACAAACTGTTGACACAGATTGCAAGTCAGGTTCAATGCTAATGGTTTATATGTAGAAGATTACAAACAGGATGGAGGATTGGTTGCCAAAGGAAACAAAGTGGATATGATGTTTTCCTTAAATGAGAAAGTTCCTAAAATGAATGGAGCCATGTTTGCAAAAGGTGTAGGAGTTATTGTTGATATAGAGATGTGGCACAAACAAATCGGACATGCAAATTTGCAAAGGCTGAAATTGATGCAGTCAAAGCAGATTGTCCATGAACTACCAAATTTCAAAGTTGCAGAAATGCAAAACGTATGTGCAACATATCAATTTGGTAGTCAAGAGCATCATTTCTGCATGACAAGAATGTTAGTGAGAATGTGCTAGAAATAGTACATACAGATGTTTGGGGTCTTGCAAAGACCACATCTATGGGTGGTTGCAGGTTTTATGTGGGTATATTTCATGAAAGAGAAGAGTGAGGCATTCACTCACTTCCAGAATTTTAAAACTATGGTCAAAAAGTAGACAGGGAAGTATATGTAGGCATTAAGATCTAATGGAGGAGGTGAATACATGTCAAATGAGTTCAAAAAATTTCTAAAAAAGTCATGGAATTCAATGTCTGTTTCCATGCAGGTACACACCACAAAAAAATGGCATTGTTGAATGCAAAAATAGAAATATTGTAGAAACAACAAGAACCTTGATGGTTGAGAAGAATATGCCTCATTGTTATTGTGCACAAGCTATGCATATGGTTGTATACATCATGAACAGAACTCCAAGTGCTATTGTACATCAAGTTACACCTGAAGAGAAGTTCATAGGTAAAAAAGACAAACTTATCACATATGAAAGTTTTTGGTTGTATTGCATATGCACATATTGGAGACTAGCTATGGACAAAGCTTGATCCAAAAGCAGAAAAGTGTGTCTTCATTGGATACTCTCTCAAGTGAAAGGGGATATATATGTTATAACCCACTCACAGGATAGGTGAAGGTGAGCAGAGATGTGGTATTTGATGAGATGTCAAGCTTCTATTTAGATTCCAAAGATGGACTTAATCTTGAATCAAATGAGAAAGAAAATGCTGAAAAAGCAAGTGGAGAATCTCAAGTTTTGAGTGGATGAGATGAATCACCTTGCAATAGTTCCAACTCAAATCCATGGAGTGGAAGATGGCATGGAAATTTTAGTCTCGCAAATTCATGAAATACATCCAAGAAATTTAAATAAAAGCTCTCTATTGGTAGCAAAACATGTGTAGGTTTTCAAGACGTTGATGGAGATTCAAGCGGTTCAGAAAAGAGTCTTGAATATGAGGAAGTTGGATTGCCCTCTATGGATACTCCAAGAGTAAGAAAGGCACATGCAGATGATACAACGAGAAGTGACCTTGGACCAAGAGGACATGGGACGATGCGGAATTTAGTGCAATGATTGACATATGATAGTTACACGGCTCATCATTTTGCCTACATGACAAAGGTAATACAAGATGCTGAAGCCTCTTGTTTTGAAGACACAATTGGAAATGGAGATTGAGAAAAAGCTACGGTTGAGGATATGGCTGCACTTTATGGAAATGATACATGGAAGCTGGCTCCATTGCCTCAAGGAAAGAAACCCATAGGCTCCAAATGGGTTTACAAGGTAAAATACAATGCTGATGCTAGCATAAGTAGGTATAAAGCACAATTGGTAGCAAAAGTGTCGGGAATCAAACTCACAACCTCCCGGTTAGGAGTGCGATGGGCTAACCACTTGCCCCAAAAGCCATGGTTGAGAATTACTTCTTAATCCTCTCTCTTAAGGCGTGGTTCAACCATCTCCTACTAGGATTATGTGACATTCCTCCCCCCTTAGATTGAGCACTGCCCTCAATGCTCACTTGTGGACCTTCTAAATCTCTTGGACCCACTTTCCATGCATGAGTGTTTCCACCAACCTCAAAATCTAGACCATGGACCAAATTTGGACCTATCCCACCCTCCGTGGGTGTCCAAATGCCCATGTGCCTTCATCCAAGATTAGTTTCACACTCACCACGGATAAGCGCTTCTTCTAAGTGCCCACGGGTGTACCCTTGTCTGGATTACCCTGGCAGGATGTACCCTGACAAGTGTACCGTGACATGGTGTACCCTGAGATGCATCGCATCGCGCTACTGTCTACCAAGCCCGATTTCGCAACTAGGCTCTGATACCAATGTCGGGAATCGAACTCACAACCTCCCGGTTAGGAGTGTGATGGGCTAACCACTTGCCCCAAAAGCCATGGTTGAGGATTACTTCCTAATCCTCTCGCTTAAGGCGTGGTTCAACCATCATGTGACAAAAAGGATATGCACGGACATATGGCATTGATCATGATTAAATAGTCAACCTTGTAGCTAAAATGTCTACTGTCAAACACTTGTAGCATTAGCTACAACAAAAGGATGGATTCTGCATCAATTGTATGTGAAGAATGCTTTCCTAAATGGTGAGTTACATGAAGTATACATGGACCAACCACAAGGATATGAAGATTCAAAGCATCCACAATATGTGTGCAGGTTGCAAAAGGCTTTGTATGGGCTTAAGTAAGCTCGTCATGCATGGCATGCAAGGTTTGTTGATTACTTAACCACCATTGGGTTTTTCTATGTGTGATGTAGATCATTCACTCTATGCAAGGAAGGATAATGATGGAATCACAATTGTGGCTATTTATGTTGATGAGTTGATTGTAGGTGGTGATAATGGAGGACGCATTAAAGAGGTAAAGCAACTTCTTATGCAAGAATTGGACATGAAAGATCTTCGTGTGCTACACTAATTCTTGGGCATTGAGTTGGATACTACATCAGGTGAAGCATTGCAAAATGCCACTATGTACAGAAAAGTTGTGGGAAATTTGATATATCTCATAATTATAAGGTGTCACCTAAGCTACACAGTTGGACTTGAAAGTCAATTTATGCAGGTTCCCAAGAAGCCATATCTAGATGCTCTAAGGTGCACTTTGTTGAGATATCAAGCTCAACGTGTGATGATCCAGGATGACACATATCCGTTTTTCGTTTCTCTGACATGTATAGTGGTCATGCCAGTATATGTCAGGGATGCTTCATTGAGATTTATTAGATTTATCTACCGAGAGTGATGGCACATTTGTTCCTTGCCAGCTAACTCATTCATGAACATTAGGTTTTTCCTTATGTACTGATCTTTATATATTGCACTTGCTGTATTCTTGTTTTTAGGTCATTCTTGTACATTCCTTTCTATGTAATAGAAGAAGAAGAAGAAGATCATTCTTCCTTGCCTCAATCTGAGTATGTGCTTCTCTTTGATTGTGAGAGTGTGTGTGTGTGAGCCCTCTTCCTTATCTCCTTCATTGTGACACACTCTATGTTATGTGAGTGCTACTTGTTGGAGGAAATGGTGGATAGTCACAAGAGATGAAGTGATGTTGTGAGATCTTGCTTCACACTTGCTAAGTATGATGGCTAGAGAGTATAGTGGGCCTCTTTAGAATTCTAATGAATGCAAATAATCATGTATGTTTCTTGGAAGATGATCCAGTAATTGATGGATCAAAATAGATAAGTAGGAGGTTAGTACAAGAACAAAAACTTGCTATTTTTGTTCTTACGCCTGCTTAGAGATTTGAACAATTCTATGAGCACAACAGAAATTGATTTAATTCCTTTTGGGAAAATTTAATTAGCTTAGTAAGCTATCAATTATGATTGATTTCATAAAAAATGATTGAGTTCATGTAGAGAAAAAATTTTAGCAAGTCATAGCTCCATCCGACATTCACGGGCTGCAACAATCATTAGACGAGTGAGCAAAGATCCTTTAATATCTCACGATTGCAGGAAGAAATGCTAATGAAACTTTGTAGGATTGTAATAGAGATTATTTGAAATCTTAAATGCTTCAAATCATGGCAAATGACCAACTACACACTGAGAACAAGCTCAAAGAAGATCACTATTATGATGGAGATATAACAGAGAAGTGATATGAGTATGTAATGATCATATATGTATTAAAACATGTACAAATACAATGTCATTGGCAATCAAATGTTGCTCAATGTGCGAGAGGTGAATGAACTACGATATGAGCTCTCTCTTCACAATGAATGTACTTCAAAATGATCTCCCTAACTCGAGATACACGCGGGTTGTTTAAATCCTCTTCGTATAGTCAAGTTTGGAGCCAAAGTTTGAATCCAAATTCAAACTTCTATCTAAAATGTAAACCCTAAAGTATACGATAGATTCCCTCATCACTGAAGAACTGTTTGATTCACGATTTTAGAGCTTCCTAACTCCACATGTGTGCAATCTACTTTTACAGGGATAAATATGAAGGATTTTTACAAGAGACTAATCATATGAAGTCTTGCATAGGTTATGCCAATAAATCAAACATAAGTTAATTAGCCAAGTATGTGGGCTTGTGTTAAATCGCACCAACAGCTCCCCCTCAAGCCTAACATGCTTGGTCTTCATTGCTTCTTGATTTCCTACAAACCAATCATCAATTCGAACATGTTCATCTTTGTTCCATCTAATGCTTTGGTGAGCATATATGCACATTGAAAATGAGTTGATACATAAGATAGTTGAATATCCTTGCTAAGAAATTTCTCCCTTACATAATGATAGTGCACTTCAATGTGCTTAGTCCTTGCATGGTATACAGGATTAGCAGCCAAAGAGTTCCATAGGAGTACCTACAATTTTAGTGTTCTCCATCTTAAACTATACCAACATATTATGTATGTACTTCCTTTGAGTGATAAATATACCAGATTCTGTGTATACAAGTTCTAAACCAAGAAAGTAGGTTAATGCACCAAGAGTACTGATTCTAAAAAACTTCATTAATTGACCCTTGATCTGCTTGATGCCATTAGCATAATTCCCTGTAATAATGATGTCATCTACATAGACACATAAGTAGATAACTTTTGATTTATTCTTCTTAACAAACAAAGAAGAATCTACCTTGCTTTCCACAAAGCCTTGGTACAAATAAGTAACACGTCTATGGTTCCAAGCTCTAGGAGCTTGCTTGAGACCATAGAGTGCCTACCTAAGCTTCCATACATAACCTGTTTTATCTTCATCTTTAGATCTTGGTGGTTGTGGCATATATACTTCTTTTGATCTCCATCCATTTAAGAATGCATTCTTGACATCTAACTGATATAGATTCCAATTTTTAGAAGTAGCAACTCTTACCAAAACCCATATTGTTGGCATCTTAGACAAATGTGAAGATTTTCTTCATAGTCCACTCCATGCGTGTGGGCAAACCCTTTTGCCACTAATCTTTCCTTGTACCTATTTATAGAGCCATGTGAGTTATTTTTAATTTTGTATATCCACCTGGATCCAATTACCTTCATGCCTTGCTTGTTGGAAACTAGATCCCAAGTATGATTGTCCTGTAGTGCTTCTTCTTTGTGCATAGTTTTTCTCCATTCTTTCTTCTTCCTAGCCTCTTGAAATGAAGAAGGTTCTTCTGTCATAGAGTCTTTAGTGATATACACAAAGTGTTTGGTGACTAAAGATGTATCATATCCATACATTACGGGCTTCTTGCTTTCTCTTTGTGATCTCCTTAGTGGTTGATTTGAAGACTCTGTTATGTTTTCTAATTGATTGAGTTTGATATTTCCTCTTGATTTCCAAGCCTTGAAGTCAATCTCCTCTTCATCCTCTGAGTTGATATCTTCTCCTAAGTTTTGATCTTTTTGGAAAATCATTTTCCAAATCATATGGTAACTTGACTTTCCTGCAATCATCTTCAAACTGTGAATTATTCTCGTCAAATACTACATTCCTACTAATTATAAATGATTTGTTAGTGGGATTGTACAGCCTATACTCCTTTTAGTTCTCACCCAATAAATATACATTTCTCAGCTTTAGGGTCAAGCTTTCCTCTAATTTGTGAGGGGATGTGTGCATAAGAAATGAACCCATATATTTTGCAATGTTCCAATGAGGTTCTCCTGGCATTCTATGCTTCATATGGTGTCATACCATTCAATGATTTGGATGGAAGCCTATTGACCAAGTAGTTGGCTGTGGAAACAGCCTCTACCCATAGATAATTAGGTAACTTCTTCTCATTTAACATGGACCTAGCAACTTCAACAATTAACCTATTCCTTCTCTCTACCACTCCATCCAATTTAGGAGTGTATCTTTTTGTTAATTCCCTCATTATACCGTTTTCCTATAGAAATGAATCAAATTCATGTGAAAAGTACTCACCACCTCCATTAGATCTGATCCTTTCCAAGCTTCTTCTTGTTTGGTTTTCAACTAGTGCGAAGTACTTCTTGAAACATGTTAATATCTCAACCTTATGCTTCATGAAATAAAGGATTTTCCATCTATTGTAATCATCAATAAATGAAGCATAGTACCTTGAACCAGAGATGGATGGATGTTTGCTAGGAGCCCACACATCAGTGTGTACAAGCTCCAAATAGTCTACATGAATGTATCCTTTCATATTGAATGGTTGCCTATGAGCGTTTCCAAATTGGCATGCTCCACATTTGTATCTCATATATTTCTTGGTGACATTGGGAATGCCAAGCACACTTTGATCCCTGCATATTTGCGTCAGAGTCCTTTCTCCTATGTGCCCTAGCCTTTTGTACCAAATAGTGTTATGTTCCTTGTGTCTTCAATTTCAAATGTGAATAATCTGCTAGACTTCTCACCTTTGGCAATCCTCTTTGAAGCTTTGTTGTGGGTCTTCCACATATGCTCCATGCTTAGTGAACCCATAAACCTATCTCAGCAATCTGCCCAACACTAATTAGGTTTTTTGTTATAGTTGGTACATACAAAAATTTACTCAAAAGGTTCATGCTACCATCAGATTTTTTGACATTTCCAATTTGCTTGAGTGACTGTTTAGTGTCATCACCTCTTTTTACTTCATGCTTCCCTCTGGGTTCTTCAAGATCAGATAATAGAGCTACATTTCCAGCCACATGATTAGAACAACCTAAATGAATGTAGAAAAGATGCTCATCATCTATACCTTTCTTGGATTTCATGTGCATGATGAGTAATGAGTCTTATAAGTCTTCAATGTAGTTGTTGTAGTTCCTTCTTTCTCTAAAACCTCTTGACAATTGTTGTCGTTATAGCCTTGATTGTAGTTATGGTTGTAGTTGCCTCCACCATTGTTGTATCTACATATTGATTGTCCATAGCTACCTCTATGAAAGCCTCTTCCCCTTTGATTCCTATTATTCTTGAAGCATTCTTCTATGGTGTTCTAATTAAGACCACAAATGCTGCAAGGTGTATTGTTGTAGGGTTTCCCGTTGCCTTGCTTTCCTCCTCTACCCCTTCCTCTAGCACCTCTGCCTCTTCTTTCATAATTAGCTTGAGAGATACTAGCCTCTTCTTCATGCTTCTTAATTTTACCTTTATCCTTAGCTTTATTCTTATCTGTATAAAGGGCAGAGGATTGGTTACCTCTAGAGTTCTCACCATTCTTGTTGAGCTTTTTCTCATGGGTGAGGAGCATATCCATGTAGAGTTCCACTACTCTGGTTAAGGACTCCTACTTGTCATCAGCCTTGATTTCATTAGAGATATTCCTCACCATGTGTTCTTCTTCTATCTCCTCTCAAATGCTTGCAAGCTGATTAGCCACATCTTTCATCTTGGTTACATAGTTAGCCACTCCTTGCTTTGATTGTTTCTTCGGAGTTGTAAAATCCATCCATAACTGATTCTTTCTCGCTCATGTTTGAGGAGAAATATGATGAGAGTGCTTCCCGAGTCTCTTGGAAGCACTTGCAATTCCTCACATGTGGTAACAAGAAATCAGAGATTGATTTTAGTAGATATGACCTGGCAAATGCATCCTTTGCACACCATGTGGTTAACCTTTCTTGCTCTTCCCTTGTAGGTTGTTTCTTGCTCCTGAAGATTGGCATTTCTTCATCTCCTGAGATGTATCCATATAGACTTCTCCCTTGAAGGTAGTCTTGCATCCTAAGTGACTATGCTGAGTAGTCGTTCTTGTCCGATTTGTCAATGCAGGATGGAAATCCATCTCCCATCTTGATTGTTGCTGCTCTAATGCCACTATTGGAGGAGATGGTGGATAGTCACAAGAGATGAAGTGGTGTTGCTAGATCCGGCTTCACACCTGCTAAGTATGATTGCTGGAGAGTGTAGTGGGCCTCTTTAGCATGCTAAAGAACACAAATAATCATGTATGTTGCTTGGAAGATGATCCACTAATTGATGGATCAAAACAGATATGTAGGAGGTTAGAACAAGAACAAAAACTTGCTATGTTTGTCCTTACACATGTTCGGAGTTTTGAACAATTCTCTAAGCATAGCAGCAATTGACTTAACTCCTTTTGGGGATCTTTAATTAGCATAGTAAGCTTTCAATCATGAGTGATTTCATAAAAAATGATGGACTACATGTAGAGAAAGAAGTTTAGCAAGTCATAGCTCCATCCCAACATTAACGGGCTGCAACAATCATTAGAGGAGTGAGCAAAGATACTTTAATATCTTACCATCACGAGAAGCAATGCTAATGAAACTTTGTAGGATTGTAATAGACAATATGATGAATCTAACATGCTTTAAATCATGGAAAATAACCAACTACACACTGAGAACAAGCTATGAAAGATCAATGTTCTGATGTAGATATAATAGAGAAGTGATATGAGAATGTAATGATCATATATGTATTACAAAATGTACAAATACAATTTCATTGGCAATCAAAACTTGCTCAATGTGTGAGAGGTGAAAGAACTATGATATTTTTTTACAATGAATTTACTTCAAATTAATGATCTCCCTAACTCAAGATACACGCGTGTCATTTAGGTCCTCTTCTTTTAGTCAAGTTTGGAGCCAAAGTTTGAATTCAAATTCAAAATTTTACCTAAAAGGTAAGTCCTAAAGTGTAGGATAGATTCCCTCATCACTCAACAACGGATTGATTCGTGATTTTAGAGCTTCCTAACTCCACGTGGGTGTGATCCACTTTACAAGGATAAATATGAAGGATTTTTACAAGAGACTAATCATATGAAGTATTGCATAGCTTATGGCAATAAATCAAACATACATTAATTAGCCAAGTATGTGGGCTTGGGTTAAATTTCACCAAGACTACTTTGGATTATGCATTGTTTTATGAAGTTCGTGTAGATTTGCAAGTTCATGGATACACCAATGTGCATTTGAATGGTAGTATTCTAGATAGAAGATCTACTAGTGGCTTTCAATTCTCATTTGGGATTGCAACTATTTCGTGGAGTAGCAAGAAGCAACCCACTATTGCTTTGTGGAGTATAGAGGCTGAGTATAGAGGTGCCCCAATGGAAGCACGTGAAGCATCATGGCTACAGATGCTACTTGTAGATTTAGGTGTGGAAGTGCAAAATCTTATTACCATCTATAGTGATAATCTTAGGAGCATACATTTAGCACAAAATCATGTTTTTCACGGTAGAACAAAGCATATAAAGGTGCATTATCACTTCATCAGAGAGAAGGTACTAGCAAGAGATATTTATATTGTTTATGTGAGGACAAATGAGTAGGTTGTTGATATTTTTACTAAAGAACTTGGAGCAAAAAAGATAAAGAAGTTTTGGACGATGCTTGGTTTTGAGGACATGACATTAAGCTTTGTTGGGGCAAGTGTCAAGCCTACACACTTGGCTAGGCATGAGAAGACTTTATGTGCAACTGATTTAAGACCCATGAGAACCATTGCTATGGATTCTTTATCTTTTATCATTTGTAAAACTCAAATTGACTTGGAGGAATAATGTAAATGCCACTAAACTTGTGGAGTTAGTTAGAATGAAAAGCTATGACTTCATTTGGAGAGAATATCTCCTAGATTAGGGGATCGCCTTTCTAGAGGGAGCCAAATTTGAATTCAAATTCAACTTTGAAGTTAGATTCTATAAAAACAAGTTGTAAGATCCCGTGGGGTACCACTCCAATTCTAAACCTTTAGTTCATCACATTGTAGAGAGTGTGTGGTTCACTTCATAGCCTAAACTTCTCACTATCATTGGGTATTGGTTATCATGCCAATGATCATGTTCGCCATTGTCATATAATATAATACATCATTGCTTACATCTATTGATCTCTCTATCATTGTCACTCAGAATAGTGTTCTTGTCTTGCTCATATCTCAGTCATTACTCCATCATTTTCACTGTTCTATGGATTGTTGCAATTGGCTGTAAGTCCTCTACATGCGGACAAAGGGTTAAGACATTCCATTTAGTGGATTGGGAGAAAATCACCTCGAAGTGATCACTAGTCATTCTCTACAGAGGTCCTAAAAAATCGGGGGTAATGCTACACTTGGTAGATTGATTTCTCTCTGTATAGTCAATCATTTTAAGTGATATACTTGGAATCATTATCTTGTTAAGTTAATCTAATATCTCCAAAATGAATTTTTCTAATTCCTATTGTATTGGGAGCAATGAGCTTAACAACCAGCAGGTGTGTGAACCAAAATAGAAGGTTTTTGATGATTTGTGACTTGGGAAGTTATCTGTTTTGGACCAATCATTACAAGGATCATCTCCAAAGTGGATAGGCACTTATTTAGTGTCATTGGAAAGATAAAAGGGCCTACAACGCAACTCTCAAGTGAAAGAGGGCTGGTACAAAGCAGGGATTAGCAGTGCCAACTCATTTCTCAGAGTGTCCATCCATTAGAGCAAACAGTGGTATCAGAGCAAAGCTAAGGTAAAATGGGAGATGGTTTTCGTTCTTTCATTGATAAATTGGACACGAACAACTACCAAGCATGGTCCTTGAGGATGAAGACATACTTGCAAGGAAGGAGTCTCTATGGATACATCTCAGGAGATGAGGAGATGCCCATATTCAGAAGTAAGGGACAACCTACAAGAGAGGAGCATCAAACACTCAATTCATGGTGTGCCAAAGATGCATTAGCAAGGTCATACTTACTTAACTCTATCTCTGATTTTCTTCTTCCACACATTACGAACTGTAAGACATCCCAAGAGACTTGGGAGATGTTGTCATCATATTTTTCTTCCAACAGAAGGGCTAGGAAGAACAAATTGTGGATTGAGTTTACCACTCAAAGAAAGAAACCCAAGCAAGGCATTTCAGAGTATGTGACCAAAGTCAAGGATGTGGCTCATCAATTAGCAAGCATAGGAGAGGAGATTGAAGAAGAGCAAATTGTGAGACAAGTAATCAATGGTATTAAGGCAGATGACAAATGGGAGAGCTTCACAACTACTATGGACTTGTACATGGACATGCATATTCCAGATCTTACCACACTCATGGGGAAAACTTTACCCATGAAGCCAAGCTCAACAAAAATGGACATTCATCAAGAGGTAATAACTCTTCTGTTCTATAAACGGATAAAGGAAAGTCTAAAGAGAAAGGGAAAAGCAAAAAGATTGAGGATGAAGGTACAACCTCGCAAGCTAACTATGCAAGGAGAGGTAGAAACTCAAGAGGTAGAGGCAAAGGAGGTAAGCAAGGTAGGGGGAGACCCTTCAACTCTTCCCCATGTAATATTTGTGGTTTATCAAATCATACTACAGATGAGTGCTACAGGAACTTCAAGAATCAAAGGTAGAGGTTTCTAAAGAGGTGGATACACACAATCAAGAGGAAGATTCAACTATCATCAAGGCTACAATAACAACTACAACAACAATTACAATAATAACTACCAAGGAGGCTACAAATCAAGGAAAGACTACAACAATTATACAGAGGAACAAGAAGATTCCCTCCAGATTATGAATATGACTTTGAAGCAAGGTATGAATGATGAACATCTCTTCTACATTGACTCAAGATGTTCAAACCATGTGGCAAGCAATGTAGTTCTTCTCTCTGACCTTAAGGAACCTAAGGGAAAGCATCAAGTACAAACATGTGATGACACCAAGCATTCAGTGGTCAAGGTAGGAAATGTTAAAACCTCTGATGGAAATAGTAATCTATTGAGCAGGGTTCTATATGTACCTACAATCACCAAGAATTTGATAAGTGTTGCGCAGATTGTGGAAAAACGTTTGCAGGTTAGGTTCAACAAATATGGAGCATTTATGGAGGATCCCCAACATGGGTTCAAGAGAATTGCCAAGGGAGTATATAGGTAGGTTATTTACATTTGAACTTGAAGATACAAAGAATATTGCACTTTATAACTACAAAGATCAAACATTGTCAGAGCTTGAGATTTCGCATAAGAGATTAGGGCATATTGGTGAGAGAACCTTAAAGCAGAGATCAATGTGTGCTTGGGATACCTACCGTATCCAAGCAACACATGATCTATAAATGTGGTGCTTGTCAGTTTGGAAAATCTCACAGGTTACCCTTCTCAAGGAAAGGCTACATGCATGAGGACTACTTGGAGCTTGTCCATACAGATGTATGGGGACCAAGTAAGGATCCCTCAATTTTTGGATCAAGGTATTATGTATCTTTCATTGATGATTTCAATAGATGGACTATCTTATATTTTATGATGCACAAAGATGAAGTATCCAGTTGCTTTAAGAAGTATCTTGCACTTGTTGAAAATTAAACAGGAAGCAGCCTAAAAAGACTAAGGTCACATGTAGGAGGTGAGTACTTCTCAAATGATTTTGATTCATTCTTGCAGGATAGAGGAATCAAAAGAGAAATCACAACAAGGTATAACCCTGAGCAAAATGGGGTGGCAGTGAGGAGAAATAGATTAATTTTGGAAATAGCTAGGTCAATGCTAAATGAGAAACAATTACCTAATTATTTGTGGGCAGAGAGTGTATCTACTGCCACTTATCTTGTAAACACATTGCCATCAAAATCTCTTGATGGGATGACCCCATATGAAGCATGGCATGGTACAAGACCTTCACTGGAGCATTGTAGGATCTTTGGATGTGTTGCTTATGTGCATATCCCATCTCAAATCAGAGGTAATCTAGACCCTAAGGCAGAGAAGTGCATCTTCATAGGGTATGATTTGAATCAAAAAAGATACAGGTTTTATAATCCATCCAACAAAGGGTTTATGGTGAGTAGAGATGTTGTGTTTGATGAGAATGATTCTTGGTTTGAAAGTGAATGTAGGAAAATTAAGTTGCCATATGACTTGGAAGAGGAGTTTCCAAGCCTCACCAAGGAGGAGCCAAATCAAATTGAAGACATCAAATCAGATGATGAGGACATCATCAACCTAGAAGAATTAAAGGCATGGAAATCAAAGGGCAAAGCCAAAATGAAGAAGTTGGAGGGCATACCTAAATCATCCAACCAAGCAATCAGAAGATCACAAAGGGAAAGCAAGAAGCCAATTAGATATGGGTATGACACTTCTTTAGTCACTAAGCATTCTATTTATCTTGCTAAAGACTTATCACTTGAAGAGCCATCATCATATGAAGAGGCAAAGACCAAGGCATAATGGAAGGAAGCTATGGATGAAGGAATAGAAGCACTCAAGGAGAATGATACTTGGGAGCTAGTACCAAAGGCGTTTATGAAGGTAATTGGTTCTAGATGGATCTATAAAATCAAGGGAAATTCAGATGGATCAATAAGCAGGTACAAAGCTAGACTTGTGGCTAAGGGTTTTGCACAAACTTAAGGAATTAATTATGAAGAAACTTTCTCACGTGTGGCCAAAATGCCAACCATTAGGGTATTGGTAAGTGTAGCTACATCAAGGAATTAGAATATGTACCAATTGGATGTAAAAAATGCTTTTCTTAATGGCTGTATTTCAGAGGAGGTGTACATGTCTCAACCTCTTGGTTATGAGGACCCAAACAAGGTGAAATATGTGTGTAAATAGAACAAAGATCTTTATGGATTGAATCAGGCACCTCGCGCATGGAACCATAGTTTGACTACATACCTTCAAGATCAAGGATTCATCATGAGCAAAGCAGATACTTCTATGTCTGTCAAGAGAACTAATTCAGAGGTGATATACCTATGTGTTTATGTTAATGATATCATACTTATAGGAAATGATGCTGATCACATCAAGCAGATCAAGAATCAAATGATGTAGGAGTTCAAAATCAGTGATCTAGGGTCACTAAAGTATTTCCTTGGACTTTAGCTAGTCTATAATAATTCTGGAATATATATTACTCAAATAATGTATGTGTAGGATATGTTGAAGAAGTTTCACTTCTAGGATGCCAAGGTAGCTAGTACTCCTATGGTGGTAAACCAGAAACTAAGTGCTCATGAAGGTGATGTGCTTGAGAATTTTGCATGATACCAAAGCATAGTTGGAAGCCTAAATTTTGCTACATTAACAAGGATTGATATTGCTTATGGAGTAAGTTTCTTAAGCCAATTTATGCACAAACCTAGAGGACCTCACTTGGAAGCTGCCAAGAGGATTTTGAAGTACCTTAAGGGCACTCAAAATCAAGGTTTATACCTCCCTTATACTTCATATTTGGACATCAAGATATACTGAGATGCAGATTGGGCAGGTTGCAAAGATGATAGGAGAAGTACCTCAGGTTATCTCTCTTTTGCAAGTGACAAGCCTATTTCATGGTCTTCCAAGAAGCAACCCACTGTTGCTTTATCCTCCAGAGGTAGAATATAGAGGATTGGCCAGTGCTACTCAAGAGGCCATATGGATCAGATTGCTATATGGAGACTTGCAATTACATGCTAATTCTCCAAATAATTTTTGGAGATAATACAAGTTCTTTACATCTTGCAGCAAATCCTATCTATCATGCAAGGACCAAGCATATAGAGGTCCACTATCATTATGTGAGAGAGAATCTATTGAGCAAGGAAATTCAGTTGGCATATGTATCAGCAAATATGCAATGTGCAGACTTATTGACCAAAGCACTTGATGGTACTAAACTTTGCAGGTTTAAAGCTATGATTGGATTGCAAGACATTCAAGAGGATTGATGAAGAAGACCAAGCCAAGATGTTTTGCTTGAGGGGGAGCTGTTAGTGCAAGTGCCAAGCCTACACACTTGGCTAGGAATGAGAACACTTTATGTGCAACTGGTTGAAGGCCCATGAGAACCATTGCAATGGATTCTTTATCTTTTACCATTTGTAAAAGTCAAATTGACTTGAAGGAATATTTGTAAATTCCACTAAAATCATGGAGTTAGTTAGAATGAAAAGCTAAAACTTCATTTGGAGATAATATCTCCTTGATTAGGGGAGGAAATGATGCTGATCACATCAAGCACATCAAGAATCAAATGATGTAGGAGTTCAAAATCAGTGATCGAGGGTCACTAAAGTATTTCCTTGGACTTTAGCTAGTCTATAATAATTCTGGAATCTATATTACTCAAATAACATATGTGTAGGATATGTTGAAGAAATTTCACTTGTAGGATGTTAAGGTAGCTAGTACTCCTATGGTGGTAAACCAGAAACTAAGTGCTCATGAAGGTGATGTGCTTGAGAATGTTGCATGGTACCAAAGCATAGTTGGAAGCCTAAATTTTGCTACATTAACAAGGATTGATATTGCTTGTGGAGTAAGTGTCGTAAGCCAATTTATGCACAAACCTAGAGGACCTCACTTGGAAGCTGCCAAGAGGATTTTGAAGTACCTTAAGGGCACTCAAAATCAAGGTTTATACCTCCCTTATACTTCAGATTTGGACATCAAGATATACTTAGATGTAGATTGGCCAGGTTGCAAAGATGATAGGAGGAGTACCTCAGGTTATCTCTCTTTTGCAAGTGACAAGCCTATTTCATGGTCTTTTGAAAAGCAACCCACTATTGCTTTATCCTCTAGAGGTAGAATATAGAGGATTGGCTAATGCTACTCAAGAGGCCATATGGATCAAATTGTTATAATCAGACTTGGGATTACATGCTAATTCTCCAATGATTTTGGAGATAATACAAGTTCTTTACATCTTGCAGCAAATCCTATCTATCATGCTAGGACCAAGCATATAGAGGTCCACTATCATTACGTGAGAGAGAATCTATTGAGCAAGGAAATTCAGTTGTCATACGTATCAGCAAATATGCAATGTGTAGACTTATTGACCAAAGCACTTGATGGTACTAAACTTTGCAGGTTTAAAGCGATGATTCGATTGCAAGACATTCAAGAGGATTGATGAAGAAGACCAAGCCAAGATGTTTTGCTTGAAGGGGAGCTGTTAGTGCAAGTGCCAAGCCTACACACTTGGCTAGGCTTGAGGACACTTTATGTGCAACTGGTTGAAGACCCATGAGAACCATTGCAATGGGTTCTTTATCTTTTACCATTTGTAAAAGTCAAATTGACTTGGAGGAATATTTGTAAATTCCACTAAACTTGTGCAGTTAGTTAGAATGAAAAGCTAAAACTTCATTTGGAGAGAATATCTCCTTGATTACTGGATCACCTTTTCAGAGAGAGCCAAATTTGAATTCAAATCCCAATTTGAAGTTAGCTTCTATAAAAACAAGTTGTAATATCTCGTGGGGTACCACTCCAATTCTAAACCTTTAGTTGATCACATTGTAGAGAGTGTGTCATTCACTTCATAGCCTACACTTCTCACTATCATTGGACATTTATTATCATGCCAATGATCATGTACAAAAGTGTCGTATAATATTATAGATCATTGCTTACATCTGTTGATCTGTTTGTCATTATCACTCAGAACAGTGTTCTTTTCTTGCTCATATCTCAGTCATTACTCCACCATTTTCAATGTTCTATGGCTTGTTAGAATCAGCTCTATGTCCTCTATATGCTAAAAAATGTTGAAGCGATTCCATTTAGTGGATTGGGAGAAACACACCTCGAAGTGATCACTCATCATTCTTTGTAGAGGTCCTAAAAATCGAGGGTAATGCTACACTTGCTAAATTGATTGCTCTGTGTATAGTCAAACATTTTAAGTGATTCCACTTGGAAGAATTAGCTGTTTAAGATAATTTGATATCTACAAAAGGAATTTTTCTAATTCCTACTGTAGTGGGAGCACTGAGCTTAAAAAGTTGCAGGTGTGTGAACCAAAATAGAAGGTTTTTTATGATTTGTGAATTATGAAGTTATCTATCTTGGACCAATCATTACAAGGATCATCTCCAAAGTATATAAGCATTTATTGAGTGTCATTGGAAAGCTAAAAGGGCCTACAATGCAACTCTGAAGTGAAAGAGGGCTGGTACAAAGCAAGGATTAGCAGTACGAACTCATTTCTTGGAGTGTCCATCCATCTTCCCAACAAGTTTGAGGGGGATTGTTGATATGTCAAGGTCAACATGTGATGATCGAGGATGACACTTATCACTTTTTCATTTCTCTAACATGTATAGTGATCACGCTGGTATATGTCAGAGATACTTCATTGAGCTTTACTAGATTTATCTATCTAGAGTGATGGCACGTTTGTTTCTTGCCAGCTCACTCATTCACATATTGTTCTTTATATATTTCTCTTGTTGTATTCTTGTTTTAGGTCATTCTTGTACATTCCTTTTGTGTAATAGAAGAAGAAGAAGAAAAAGAAGAAGAAGAAGAAGAAGATTATTCTTCCTTGCCTCAATCTTTGTGTGTGCTCGTCTTTGATTATGAGAGTGTGTGTGTGTGTGAACGTTCTTTCTTATCTCCTTCCTCATGACATATCTTGCTTAATTCTTCAACATCCTATTGATGCTTTCAAAACCTTTGATTGTTTTTCTTCTAAATATCAACAATTATATACCATCCCTTTGACTTAAGTAGTATGTCATGCTCTCCAACTAATCTTTGCTGATTAATCTTATCCATTCTCTAGTACATTACTATGTATATGCTTTAACATTTTGACTAGCTCATCTTTTGGTTACTACCAAGTTGGAATATGCTTATCAATTCCATCTTTGTATGTCTACTTGTTACTTCTTTTTAACCTTAAATCTCAAAAATATACTTGATATCAAAGGTACTCAACTTTTTGGAAAGAGACAAGGAATGCACCATTTTCTAAGTAATGGCCATATACATAAGAGAAAGGACTAGCATGTCTACTTTGCATGTGAAATGAACTAATCCTATATCTTAACAATGTCTTTTTTTGTTCTCTGACATTTCATTGACATGTTTCATAAAATCATAAATGATTTGATTCTCTTTATCAATTTAAATTATTTGGCTTTCCGAAAACTCCTCTAACCAAGTTACTTGGAGATAAGACCAAATACTTTGTACTTTAGATCCATGCTTCTTAATATTTACCCATGGGATGAACTTGGGATCTTTAACTCATACCTTCATGCATCATATTTTTCTTAAGTCTTTAACATCCTACCTGATGCTTTCAAAACCTATAATTCTTCTTCTAGATATCAACAACTTTATACCATCTCTCTTCCTTACTACAGGTTTTTACCACATCATCTTTTGGGCTACCACCAAGTTGGAGTTCACTCATTAGTTGCATCTTTGTATGTCTAGTTCTTACTTTCTTTTATCTGAAATCTAAAACATAGAGTACTTGATACCAAATGTACTCTACTTTCCTAAAAGATAAAAGGAATGCATCATTTTCTTAGAAGTTTCATATCAATGATATCTTTCTTACCCGTAAAGAGTTTTTATCCTCAAAAGTTGTAGGCTTTGACAAAACTAATGATCATCCAATTTCCTAGTAAAAACCCAAGTCAGAGATGTATTTATGCTTGATCATTTTTTACTCCTAGTTTCCTAAACAAGTTTTTGAATATCCTTGAGTTGAAGCTTCCATTATCTTTTAGTTGGGTATCGAATATCACCAAATCCACTTAAGTGATTATGCAAACTTCAATATCCAATACCATCTGTTGTACACTCTCACCTTAGTGTAGACAAATTTACCTTATATTGTGGTATTTCTTCCTCTTATTCTAATCAAGTAGCATGCATCAAAATGCTTCTAAAGACTTGTAAGTTTAATACTTTCCAGTTCTATATTTATACTTTAAAAAGACTCTTCTTTTAATAAAGAATCATTCTTCAATGAAGTTTTTCTTTTATCAAATAATATTAAGAATATAGTTCACATTCTCACACTAAATTGTTTGTTTACATAGCTATTTGTTTTTCTCAAAGGAATAAGTTGTGTGTGCATCATTAATGTATCCACATGGGTATCTTTATAACCATGAAGGTGAATTGTCCCTTGTTCATGAAGAATATTCTAGAGTAGTGGTATTTAGAGTGTCTTCTAACCCTTTCATTTTTCCTATTCTCTAGATATGCATTAAAGAGTTACAACTTTTTTGTCCTCAAAGAACACTCTTTTAGTACTCTGAATGGTTCATACTTCGCATTCAAGTAAAAGAGAAAAGCATGGGAATCAAGATATAGAACCATATTGATTGCCTCATCCCCTCAACCTTAAGACTCCTATATTCTCACAAATGTCTATAAAGGTTAGCTAATGGGCTACCCACATAAGATCATACATTCTCATGTGTCCATTGATCCTTCAAAGTCAGGAGGTTGAGCCATGTATACCTCTTCAAATATCCATTTATTTAGAAAAGAATTTTTCAAACTTTTGGTAGATCTTCCAATTCTCCAACGGTGCAATACTCATAAGCACCATGATGGTCGGCATCTCTGAAACTATTGAAAAGTTTTTCTTCATAATCAAATCCTTGGGTTTTCACATACCCTTTGGCCACAAGCCTTGATTTGTACATGTTTATAGACCCATCAAAATGTTTCTTTACGTTTTGATGGGTCTATGATCTTTATGGACGGAGTCTTGGGTACCAATTCCAAAATTTGATTTTATTGTAATGCATCAATCTCTTTTTCCATGTCATTCATCCATTAAGGCTTCTTCTTTGCTTCCTCATACAATGAGGGATCCTCAGAGTTTGAGTTCTCTGCTAGGTATATAGAATGTTCAATAAGTAATGAAGTATCATAGCCATATGTTTTTGGCTTCCTCTTTTCTCTACTTGACCTTCTAATTGTTTGTTGAGAGGATTTCGCCACATCTCTCAACTCTTGCATTTTTTCTTTGACTTTAAAGTTCAAAGAAAATATTTCTCTCCTTGGAGTCTTGTGATCGTCGATAGAGTGATTTGATGATTGAAGTGTGTGCTCATTCCTCTTTGATAAGATTGAGAACACCTTCTCTAGGTCATAAGGTAGTTTGATTCTCTTGCAATCATCTTGAAACTATGATCGAACACAATATCCCTACTTACATTCAAACCTTTGTTTCTTGAATTGTACAACCTATGTCACGAGGAAGGAAATAAGGAAGAGAGCTCACGCACACACTCTCACTCTCAAGGAGAAGCACACACAGATTGAGGCAAGGAAGAATCATCTTCTTCTTCTTCTATTACATAAAACGAATGTACAAGAATGACGTGAAAACAAGAATACAACAAGTGCAATATATAAAGATCAGTACATAAGGAAAAAACCTAATATCCGCGAATGAGTGAGCTGGCAAGAAACAAATGTGCCATCACTCTCAGTAGATAAATCTAATAAAGCTCAATGAAGTATCCTTGACATACATCGGTATGACCACTATACATGTGAGAGAAACGAAAAACTGGTACGTGTCATCCTGGATCATCACATGTTGAGCTTGATATCTCAACACTCCCCCTCAAGCTCAACGCCATATCTTGTAATCCAAGCATCTCTCGAAACTTCTTTAACTTCTCAGCTCCAAGTGCTTTGGTGAAAATATCAGCAACTTGCTCATCTGTTCTCACATAAACAAGATCAATATCACCTGCTAATACCTTCTCTCTGAGGAAGTGATAATGTACCTCGATATGCTTTGTTCTAGCATGGAAATTAGGGTTCCGTGCTAACTGTATGCTGCTAAGATTATCACAATAGATAGTGATAGGCTTTTGCACTTCCACACCTAAATCTGCAAGTAACATCTCTAGCCATGATGCCTCACATGCTGCCATTGTAGCACCTCTATACTCAGCCTCTGTACTCAAAAAAGCAACAATGGGTTGCTTCTTGCTGCTCCATGTAATAGCTGCACCTCCAAGTGAGAAAAGAAAGCCACTAGTAGATCTTCTATCTGGAGTACTACCAGCCCAATCTGCATCGGTGTATCCATGAACCTGCAACTCCACACCAGCTTCATAAAACAATGCATAATCCAAAGTAGCACTCGCATAACGTAGAGTGCGCCTCAGAGCATCCAAATGTGGCTTCCTGGGAACCTGCATAAACTGACTTTCAAGTCCAACAGTATAAATTAGATCAGGCCTTGTAATTGTGAGATATATAAGACTTCCCACAATTTTCCTATACATAGTAGCATTCTCCAATGCCTCACCTGATGTAGTATCCAATTTCAAATTCTAATCTAATGGCATAAAAATTGGCTTACAATCAGCCATACCATACTTTTGCAGCATATTCAAGGCATATTGCCTTTGCAACATCCATATACCTGTTTCTGTATGTATAAACTCAATGCCCAAGAAATAGCGCAGCACACCAAGATCTTTCATGTCAAATTCCTACATAAGAAGTTTCTTTACCTCTTTGATGCTTTCTTCATTATCACCACCTACAATCAAGTCATCAACATAAATAGTCACAATAGTGATGCCATCATCAGCCTTCCTTGCATATAGTGAGTGATCTGCATCACACATAGAGAACCCAATGCTGGTTAAGTAATCAGCAATCCTTGCATGCCATGCACGAGGGGCTTGCTTCAGCCCATACAAAGCCTTTTGCAACCTGCAAACATATTCTGGATGCTTTGAATCTTCATATCCTTGTGGCTGGTCCATATATACTTCTTCCTGTAACTCACCATGTAGGAAAGCATTCTTCACATCCATTTGATGCAAAGTCCATCCTTTTGCTGTAGCTAATGCAACAAGTGTTCTGACAGTAGAAATTTTAGCTACAGGGCTGAATGTTTCCTCATAATCAATGCCATATGTCTGTGCATAACCTTTAGCTACCAATCATGCTTTATACCAGCTTATGCTACCATCAGCATTATGCTTTACCTTGTAAACCCATTTGCAGCGTATGGATTTCTTTCCTTGTGGCAATGGAACCAGCTTCCATGTATCATTTCCATAAAGTGCAGCCATCTCCTCATCCATAGCTTTTTCCCAATTTGCATTACCAATTGCATCTTCAAGACAAGAAGGTTCAGCATCTTGTATTACCTTTGTCATGTAGGCACAATGGCGAGCCATGTAACTATCATATGTCAATCGTTGCACTGAATTACGCATCCTCCCAGATCTTCTTGGTCCTGGGTCACTTCTTCTTGTATCATCTGCATGTGCCCTTCTTACTTCTGGAGTCTTCACAGAGGGCAATCCAAGTTCCTCATCAATACTCTTTTCTAAACCACTTGAATCTCCATCTACATCTTCAAAACCTGCACCTATTTTACTACCAGCAGAAAGCTTTTCTTTACCTTTCTTGGATGTATTTGATGAATTTGTTGGACTGAAGTTTCCACGCAATCTTCCACTCCATGGATTTGAGTTGGAACTATTGCTTGGTGATGCATCCGGTCCACTCAAAACTTGAGATTCTGCACTACATTTTTCAGCATTTTCTTTGTCATTTGGTTCAAGATTCAGTCCTTCTTTGGCATCTGCATAGAAGCTTGACATTTCATCAAATACCACATCTCTGCTCACCTTCACATGTCGTGTGAGTGGGTTATAACATTTGTACCCCTTTTGCTCAAGGGAATATCCAATGAAGACACATTTTTCTGCTTTTGGATCAAGCTTCGTCCTCAACTCATCTGGAACATGTACATATGCAATACATCCAAAAACTTTCATATATGATAAGTTTGGCTTTTTACCTATAAACTTCTCTTCGGGTGTAACTTGATGTACAGCAGCAGTCGGAGTTCTGTTCATGATGTATATAGCAATATGCACAGCTTCTTCCCAATAACAATGAGGCATATTCTTCTCAGCCATCAAGGCTCTTGCTATTTCTGCAATATGTCTATTTTTGCGTTCAGCAACACCATTCTGTTGTGGTGTGTACCTGCATGAAAACTGACGCCGAATTCCATAATTTTTTAGAAAACTGTTGAACTCATTTGACATGTATTCACCTCCTCCATCAGATCTTAATGTTTGAATGTACTTCCCTATCTGCTTTTCCACCATAGCTTTAAAATTCTGGAAGTGAGTGAACACCTCGCTCTTCTCTTTCATGAAATATACCCATACTTTGTGTGTATGATCATCAATAAAGGTAACATAAAACCTGCAACCGCCCATAGATGTGGTCTTTGCTGGACCCCAAACATCTGTATGTACTACTTCTAGTACATTCTCACTAACATGCTTGTCATGTGGAAATGATGCTCTTGACTGTTTACCAAATTGACATGATGCACATACCTTTTGCATTTCTGCAACTTTGAAATTTGGTAGTCCATGGACAATCTCCTTTGACTGCATCATTTTCAGCCTTTGCAAGTTTGCATGTCCAATCCATTTGTGCCATATCTCTATATCTGCAATAACTCCTACACGTTTTGCAAACATGGCTGCATTCATTTCAGGAATCTTCACATTTAAGGTGAACATCCTACCCACTTTGTTTCCTTTGGCAACCAATCGTCCATCCTGCTTGTACTCTTCTACATATAATCCATCAGCATTGAACCTGACTTGTAATCCCTGGTCAACCATTTGTCCAACAGAAACCAGATTCTTTGTTATATTTGGAACATGCAACACATCAACAAGATGTTTTACCTTCCCGTCCTCCATAGACAATGCTATGTGTCCTGTATGCTCAATAGGATGCGATGTATCATCACCTGTTTCAACATATCCAGGAACTAGCATTTTCTGCAAACTACTAAACCATTCTGCATGGTTGGTCATGTGATTTGAAGCACCTGAATCAACATACCAGACATTATCATTCGATTTTGAAACACCAGCAGACATCGTATTCATCATGTGATGTTGAACCATAAACAGCTTCTTAAAATCCTCTACACTTGTGGATGCATAATTCTTTTGTTGCCTTCTGTTATTTTGATTCTTTAACCTGCAATCACGTTCAAAGTGTCCAGGTTTACCACAATTCCAGCATCCTTTACTATCATTACCTGAATCATTTCTTTGGAAATTTCTGCAACCTCTTTGGATCCCCCTGCCTCGAAAGTGTCCTCTTCCTCCTGCATGATTTTGTTGTTGACCTTGATCTTGGTTACTATTTCCTCTTCCACTTCCAAAACTTCTACCTCTGCCTCTTCCTCTGCCAGAGTAGAATACCTGCTCAGAACTAGGCTTTCCTTGGGAGTTTGAGTCCTCACCAAGATTCTTTTCTTCAATAATCATCATAGATACCAGATCAGCAAAATTTGGAATGTTTTCCCTGGTCTGTATGGAAGTTCTGAACTGCTTATATGCAGCTCCTAAACCACGAAGGCACACTTCCACCTTATCATCGTCATCTACATTCACACCAATAGATGCAAGTGACTCACATATGCCTTTGATTTTAAGAGTGTAGTCACTTACCGACATGCTCTTCTTTTCCAATGTATGCAGCTCGTTCTTGAGTTTCAATTTCTGTGCCTTTGTATTAGTCTCATACAAAGTGACCAAGCTGTTCCAAGCCTCTTTTGGAGTCTTGGCATCCTATATGTGTCCAATCATGCTATCGTGTATGCTAACAGATAGCCAATACATTACCTTTCGTGCTCCTTGATTCCATTCCTCATATGCTCTTAACTGATCTACAGTCCGATTCCTTTCTGGTAACTGCGAAGCATTTTCATTCTGTCCTTCGATGTACTTCCTCTAGCCTTTTCCCATTAGGAAATTTGTCATTCTGAATCTCCAAGCATGGAAGTTGTTCTTGTCCAGCTTATCGCTCATAAGCTGACTCATTCCATCTGTGTTTGCCATTTCTGCAACAATTCACAACACTGCAAAACACTACAAGCAGCACTTCTGCTTGAACACAGTCGCACTATGATGTGACAGTTCGATCTTAGAAAAACATAGTTTTCGTGTATCAATAGTACACAGAATTGCTTGAAATTCTGGATCTGGAATATATGAGTGTCACCGAACACAACGCAAGTTACAGTTTCTGAAACTCACCTGGTTTTTCTATGGGCCCCACCTTGCGGGCTCGAAACGGAGGTCGAGATGGCTCCGAAACTTCGATCTGACAAAAACAAGTGACCCTAAAGGGATAACTCTCGAAAATATTTTGAGGTCTTCTACCTTCACGGTGATTTTCATAGCAAACGGAGGCCGTTTGTGAAATCGCGTTTTCTCCACGCCTTGCCGCGTAGTCTTCACCGTCGCCTTCTCCATGAGCTCTCTACAGCCGCGCTGGCTCTAATACCATGTCATGAGGAAGGAGATAAGGAAGAGAGCTCACACACACACTCTCACTCTCAAGGAGAAGCACACACAGATTGAGGCAAGGAAGAATGATCTTCTTCTTCTTCTTCTATTACATAAAACGAATGTACAAGAATGACCTGAAAACAAGAATACAACAAGTGCAATATATAAAGATCAGTACATAAGGAAAAAACCTAATATCCGCAAATGAGTGAGCTGGCAAGAAAAAAATGTGCCATCACTCTTGGTAGATAAATCTAATAAAGCTCAATGAAGTATCCCTGACATATATCGGTATGACCACTATACATGTTAGAGAAACGAAAAACTGGTACGTGTCATCCTGGATCATCACATGTTGATCTTGATATCTCAACAACCTATAACCTTTCTAATTCAGGTCATAACCAATGAATATGCATTTCTCTGCCTTAGGTTCCGCTTGCCTCTAATCTATGAAGGTATGTGTGCATATGCAATGCATAAGAAAATCCTAAAATAATCAAGGATAGGTCTTCTTCCATTCCATGCCTCATATGGGATCATTCCATCTAGATCATTTGATGAAAGTCCATTTACCAAATAGGCTGTTGTTGATAGTGCCCTTGCCGCCTCCACAATTGATTTATTCCTTCTCTCCACCACTCCATTTTTCTCTAGAGTGTATCTCGTGTTGATTTCCATTTTGATTTCTTTGTCTTGGAGATAAGATCAGAGTCATGGGGGAAATATAGTCCCACCCCATATGACCTTTGTATTTTTTGGAATTTCCCTATTCGGTTCTTGACAAAATATAAACACTTTTTGAAACATGAAACTACTTCATCCTTATGCTTCATAAAATATAAGATTGTCCATCTTTTAAAATCCTCTATGAATGACACATAGTACCTTGATCCAGAAATTCAATGTTGCTTGCTTGGTCCCAAGACATCTATGTTGACCAACTCCAATAGGTCTCCTTGTATGTAGCCTTTCTTGGTGAAGGGTTTCCTATGTGAATTACCATAGTGATAAGAATTACATTTACATATGGTATGTTGTCTTGATATATTTGGTATCCCAAGTACAATCTTATCCCTACAGATTTGTTTTGGGATCTTTCTCCTATGTGATCCAGCATCTTGGATCAAAAATATAATTCTAATAAATTTTGGGTGCCATAATGAAACAATGAAATGTTATTGGTGTCTTTGAGTTCAACGGTGAATGATCTAATGTAAAGAGAGATGGTGGATGCAATTTGAAGATGAGTTGTTGCTCCTACAACTAGCTTCACATTTAGGTACTTGAGGAATCTCTTGGCTGCTTCCATATGTGGTCTTCTCAGCTTATGCATAAACTGACTCAATATGCTAACACTATAACATATATCCACCCTTGTAAGTGTTGCATAGTTCAAACTTCCAACCAAGCTTTGATAGCTCGTGATGTCTTCAATTGTCTCTCCTTCATAAGCACTAGGCTTATGATTTTTTCTCCATAGGTGTACTTGTACACTTGGTGTTTTCCACTTGAACTTGATGAGCATGTCATGCAAATACTTCCTTTGCATGATGTATATACCTGAACCTGTGTAGATTAACTCCAATCCAAGAAAATAAGTGAGTGGTCCAAGATCACTTATTTTGAAATCCTCCTTCATTTCATTCTTTACCTGTTTGATTCCTTCAAGATCATTCCTTATGATAATAATATCATCAACATACACACACAGATAGATCACTTCAGATCCGTTCCTCTTTATGAACAAGGAGGTATCCACCTTGCTAGCTTTTAATCCTTGGTCCTACAAATAAGTCACCAATCTGAAATTCCAAGCTCTTGGAGCTTGCTTCAATCTATACAAGGCTTTCTTTAATTTGCATACACATTGAGGATGATGTGCATCCTCATATCCAAGAGTTTGTGCCATATACACTTCCTCAGAAATCCATCCGTTTAAGATAGCATTCTTTACATCAAGTTGATAGAGCTTCCAATTTCTAGATGTAGCAAGACTTATGAGAACCCTAATTGTAGGCATTTTTTCAATAGGAGAGACATTATCCTCATAATCAATACCATGGGTTTGAGAAAATCCTTTAGCAACTAACCTTGCTTTACGTCTATTTATACTTCCATCTGGTTTCCTCTTGATTTTGTATATCCATCGACATCGAATTACCTTCATAGATCCATCCAATTACCAAGTGTCATTCTCCTTCAAGGCTTCCATTTCTTCATCCATTGCATCTCTTGAAGCTTTTTTTCTTTGTGCTTCTTCAAATGTGGTAGGTTCCTCATTGGTTGAATCCTTTGCAAAGTAGATTGTGTGCTTGGTGGCCAAGAAAGTATCATGACCATACCTCTCTGGTTTCTTCTTCTACCTTGAAGACCTTCTAAGTGGTTGATGTGAGCTCTCGGGTCCATATGTAGCATCTTACATCTTTGTTTTACCTTTGCTCTTCCATAGCTTTAGTCTTTCCAAGTCTTCTAGGTCAATCTCTGAATCACTTTCTTCCATTTGCTTTGGATTCTTTGTTTGAAGTGATGGAAAATCTTCATCCAAGTCATAAGGCAGCTTCACTTTCCTATCATCATCAAACCATGATTAGTTCTCATAAAATGTTACATCTCTACTCACTTAAAAGCCTTTATTAGTTGGATTGTATAATCTATATCCTTTTTAGTTTTGGTCATAACCAATAAATATGCACTTCTCTGCCTTGGGGTCCAATTTCCCTCTTATTTGAGAAGGAATGTGAGCATAGGCTAAGCATCTAAAGATTTTACAATGCTCTAAACTAGATCTTCTTCCATTCCACACTTCATATGGAGTGGTTCCATCTAGTGACTTAGATGGAAGTCTATTTATGAGATATGTGGCTACAGATACAGCCTCTGCCCATAGGTAGTTTGGCAATCCCTTTTCATTGAGCATGGACCTTGCGGCTTCAACAATAGCTATGTTTCTCCTCTCTGCTACACCATTGAGTTTGGGTATATACTTTGTAGTGACTTACTTTTAATGCCTCTTTCATGCAAGTAGGCATCAAATTCAGAAGAGAAGTATTCTCCTCCACCATCTAATCTGAGTTTTTTCAAAGTCCTACCTGTTTGGTTTTCAACAAGAGCAACATACTTCTTAAAGCAATTAAAAACTTCATCCTTGTGCTTCATGAAAAATAGAATGGTCCACCTACTACAATCATCTATGAAAGACACATAATATCTCGAGCCTGATATAGATGGATGCTTACTAGGAACCACACATCCGTGTGCACTAGATCCAAAAGATTTTGATACACATATCCCTTCCTATTCAAAGGTTGTCTATAAGCCTTACCGAATTGACAAGCTTCACATTTATAAATCATGTGATGCTTTGTGATATTAGGAAAACCTGTTGGAGATAGACTTCTGCAGAAGCACGCGAACAGCACAAGGAAGAAGAAGAAGCTTGGAGCACAACACACAAGACTGAATGTATTACTAGAGAATGTACAAAGATAAAATAGCCCATTAGGGCAATCGGCGTATATACAAGCCGGGGGAAAAAAACCTCCTAAAGAGGGAAAAAAGTGCCCCGACGGTCCTAGAGTGTTCACACACATCACTACCTAAATATATCAACAAATCCCCCCTGGGAGTGATGCGGTGAACAAGGAGCTGGCACTCATGTATAAGGAAGTGCCAAGCTATGTGGAAATCACTCCACAAAAGGAAGTAAGCCCAAAGCTTTGCGGAAAGCTTCAAACTTCTCCCTAGGCAGAGCCTTCGTGAAAAGGTCTACAATGTTCTCCTGCGTGGGCACATATGCCAAGCTGATCTCCCCAGCAGAGAACCTCTCCCTGACATAGTGATAATGCACCTCAATGTGCTTAGTGCGAGCATGGAACACAGGGTTCCTCGCAACTGCCAATGCGCTCTGACTGTCAGTGAAGATGGTGGTGGCAGAAGACTGGCCAACACCCAAATCAGCCATAAGGCGTCTGAGCCACACACACTCAACAGTCGCTGTGAAAGCTGCCCTATACTCAGCCTCACAACTGGAAGTGGCCACAGTAGGCTGCTTCTTGCTCAACCAAGATATACATGAGCTACCAAGCATGAAGCAAAAACCACTAGTGGACACACGAGTGTCATAGCAACCAGCCCAATCTGAGTCAGAAAAAGCATGCAAATCTCGCGGTAGTGATCCCCCCTTGGGATAAAACAACCCAAGTAGCCGAGTACCACTCAAGTAGCGAAAGATGCGCTTAACCGCTTTCCAATGCGTGACTCCTGGGCAATGCATAAACCTGCTCATCTGTGAGACAGCAAACTAAATATCTGGCCGAGTAATGCATAAGTAAATCAAGCATCCAACAGCCTGCTGATAGAGAACAGCATCAAATGCATCTCCAGCATCATGAAGACTCAATCGTAAACCTGTCTCCATAGGAGTGGCAATAGGCTTACAGTCTTCAAGGCCAAAACGCTGCAATAATGTGTCAATATATTTCGTTTGACACAAAGCCATTCCACCATCAACATGCATAAACTGAATGCCCAAATAGTGATGCAAATGCCCCAAATCACACATCTCAAATGAGGCATGCAAATCAGCCTTAAAATCAGCAATATTTGTCTCAATAGGACCAGTGAGCAGCATGTCATCAACATAGACAACAATGATCAGAAGCACATCATTAGCACGCTTAACATATAAGGTGCTTTCAGTTGGACTATTCTCAAAACCATGTGCAATCAGATAGGCATGTATCTTCTCATACCAAGCACGTGGTGCTTGCTTTAAACCATATAATGCCTTCTTTAACCTGCAAACCTGGTTTTCATGCCCTTTCTGCACAAAGCCACGGGGCTGAAAAACATACACTTCTTCATGCAAGTCACCATTCAGAAATGTTGTTTTAATGTCCAACTGATGTACATTCCAACCATGATGGGTTGCAAGTGCACAAATGCTGCGAACAGTAGTCATACGGCATGTAGGTGCAAAGGTCTCATCAAAATCAATGCCTCTTTCCTGTGCATAACCCTTTGCAACAAGCCTAGCCTTATACCTGTCAACTGTACCATCAGGTTTACGCTTCAGCTTGTATACCCACTTAGTGCCAATGGCCTTCTTGCCAGGAGGCAAGTCACATAAAGACCATGTACCATTCTTCATTATAGCATCATATTCAGATTGCATAGTAGCCATCTAATTTTCTGAATTTTGTGCTTCATCAAAAGAAACAGGCTCATTCTCATCACAGAGACTAGATGCAGCCATAGCATAGCAATCTGATGCAAAGGAGGCATTATGAGAGCCTGAACGAGTACGATATGACAAAGGTGCATCTAATTTGCTGTCACGCAAAGTCTGCACCAACCATTTTGGCATAGTTTTTGCCTGCTCAATATCAGCTCTCTCATCAACAAGTGCATCATGTAAATCTTCATCAGAAATGGAATGATCTGCATCATCATATGAAACCTGCAAAGGTTGAGAAGTTGCCTCATTAGGACCAGCACTAGCCTGTCCACCTGTAAAAAGAGGCATCAAAGTATCATACATGTCTTTGGAGCTAACAGATGTCTCTTTAGTACATGAAAGCAATGGCTGAATAGCATCTTCCACAAAGACAACATCACGGCTAACCAGAATGCATTTAGTCTGTGGATGATACAGACGATAGCCTTTACTTTCAGAACTGTACCCAACAAAAATACATTTTACTGCCTTATCATCCAATTTTCTGCGATGTTGTTCAGGCACTAATGCATATGCCAAACAACCAAAAACACGCAGATGAGCAACAGATGGCTTGCGGTCATGCCAAGCCTCATATGGAGTGATAGAGTGCAACGCTTTAGTGGGACACCTGTTCAGTACATATGCTGCACACATGACAGCCTCAAGCCAGAAACTATGTGGTAAAGCCTGACTTTTGACCATGCACCTCGCCATCTCCATGAGTGACCTGTTCTTTCGTTCAGCAACTCCATTCTGTTGAGGTGCATACGGCACTGTACACTGGTGTTTTATCCCACGTTCAGCCAGAAATGCATTAAAATCTGAAGACATATATTCCCCCCCTCGATCAGAACGGAGGGTGCCCATTTTACATGCTGACAGATTTTCAGCCAAAACCAAAAACTGTTTGAAGCACATGAACACTTCGGACTTTGCTTTGAGTGGATATACCCATGCATGCCTGGAAAAATCATCAATGAAAGTCACGAAGTAAAGGTAATTTCCAAAAGAGGGTGTCTGCATAGGACCACAGACATCACTATGTACAAGCTGCAATTTCAGCGTAGCCCGAACTGAACCATCTTTTGGAAAGGAAGAACGCTGCATTTTGCCCAAAATACAGCCTTCACAAACATGTTTTCCAGGTGCCTCAAGTTTGGGCAAAGAGGACACCATTTCAGATTTCTGCAGGCGTAACAAACTAGCAAAATTCAGATGACCAAATCGTGCATGCCAAAGCTTTGCATCTGACATAGCCTGAGAATCATGAACTGCACATGCCGAATCATTCACAGATCTTTCATAGTCTATGAGCTTATACAGCCCACGACATAAAATGCCAGAAGCAATAATCACATCGCCATTTGAGAGATCATGGACTGTACACCTGTCATCAACAAATTTCACAATCAAGCCAATCTTGGCTAATGCAGAAACTGATAATAGGTTCTTTTTGATCCCTGGCACAAATAAAGCATCTGACAAAGTGAAAGAACTACCATCAGCAGTAGTCAGAATGATCTTACCAACTCCCATAACATGATAAGAGGAGTTATTGGCGCATGTGACAGTATTCCCTGTAGGGGCAGGCTCGAGTGAAGAGAAGAAACTACGCTGCGAGGTAATATGTTTGGTCGCCCCACTGTCAAAATACCAAACATCTGAGTCTACTACAGACATGCACTGATCATGAGAAGATGGGTCAAAACTGCATACAGTAGTAAACGCCCATTCTTCTTCCTGCACAAGATTTGCAGACTCTGTTTTTGGTGTAGAGGCCTCTGCAACAACCATTCCAGCCTCTTTCTTCTTTGCCTCTTTAGCAGCCAGTTTTGGACAGTTCTTTATAATATGATCATTTCCTTTACAGTACTTGCAAAACAATTTCTGCTTTTCTGATTTCTTTTCATCTTTATCCTGGTTCTTCGATTGTGCAGCATTTGCATATTTCTGCTTACTAGTAGAAGAGCTCCATTTTCCTTTGCCCTTCTGACTAGCCAGGAAAGCTTGATCTACAACACGCATAATGGACCTGTTCTGCCTGGACTGATCTTCCTGCAACAGAACAGAGACTAATTCCTCAAATGACAAGGCATTTGGATTGCCTTTCATCATCAACCGAAGAGTAGAGGCAAAACTCTGATATGAATCAGGAAGACCATTCAGAACGGTCTGCACAAGTGAGCTATCTGGTATAACCTCATGAGCAGAAATCAATTGTTCCTTCAGGTCTTTGATCTTTGTAAGAAAACTGTCCATAGAATCACCTTCATTCATGTGCTCACTCTCCAACTGTTTTCGGAGGTAAGCAACACGAGCCTCATTCCTAGCCTGGTACAAAGTGGTAAGTGTATCCCAAGCATCCTTTGCTGTTCTGCAAGAGCGAATGTGAGGAATAATGGCACGTTTGACAGACAAGGCTATCAATGCATGTGCCTGGGCATCTCTGCCATCCCAACGAATCTGCTCTGCAGTAGGTGCAACAGAAACAGCAGCACGAACAGGAATCTGCGGAATATCATCTTCGACACCATCTTCATCAGCTCCAACACCTGTATTTGCAGTACCTGTCGTTACAGGTGTAACAGGACGTCTTTCAACACCCTGCACAATGTTCCACAATCCTTTTGCAACCAGTACATGTCGCATCATATAAGCCCATAATGGGTAGTTGGTACCATCCAACTTATCCTCAACAGCCAACATACGGAATACATCACTGCTTTCAGCCATGGCCGGTGACTAAAATACCTTGATGCAGAAAATTGACTGTATCTCAAAAAGTTGAACAGAACTGCCCAGACGAGTTCTGCTAGACCTGTAGCAGACTTCGAGACGCTTAAACTGGCGAACAGAAACTGGCATATACCTTTGGCACAAAAGGACGAAATAGCCTGCACAAGCACTGCGATAGTGCGTTCGGAGGCCGAAACGAGCTCAGATCGCGATTTCGGCACCACAGAACGAAGCTGTTTTGATCACGGAAACACCCTGAGTATGCTCACCAAATTTCGTGCGAATCTGAGACTGCAAACGGAGGAGTGTTGATGGCGCCCTAGAAGAAGCGACGACCTGCTCTGATACCAATTGTTGGAGATAGACTTCTGCGGAAGCACGCGAACAGCACAAGGAAGAAGAAGAAGCTTGGAGCACAACACACAAGACTGAATGTATTACTAGAGAATGTACAAAGATAAAATAGCCCATTAGGGCAATCGGCGTATATACAAGCCGGGGGAAAAAAACCTCCTAAAGAGGGAAAAAAGTGCCCCGGCGGTCCTAGAGTGTTCACACACATCACTACCTAAATATATCAACAAATCCTCCAAGTACACTTTGGTCCCTGCAAATTTGTTTGAGTGTCCTCTCACCAATGTGAGCAAGCCTCTTGTGCCATATCTCCAACTCTATGAGAGTCTGAGATCCATAGCTAAATAAAGCTATGTTCTTTGTATCTTCAACTTCAAAAGTGAAAAGCCTTTCTCTCTTTTCCCCTTTGGCAATCCTTCTAAAGCCTTGTGTTGGGTCTTCAAAATATGCTCCAAATTGGTTGAATCTAACCTGTAATCCTTTTTCAACAATCTACCCAACACTTATTAATTTTTTGGCAATTGTAGGGGCATACAAGACTTTGCTTAAGAGGTTCATATTTCCATCTGATGTCTTCACAAAACCTATCTTCTCCACTGAGTGCTTTGTAAAATCTCCTATTTGCACTTCATGTTTGTTGTGAGGATCTTCCAAATCAAAAAGTAAAGCCACATTACCTGCTACATGATTTGAGCATCCCGAATCAATGTAAAAGATGTGATCATCATCCTTACCCTTCTTCACTGATAGATTCATTACCAATAATGAATCTTCTTGACTTTGGTCGTCTACATACTTATTGTAATCTCTTCTTCCTCTATGGACACTTTGATAGTTGTTGTAGCCTCCATTGTATGCCTCTATTTGATCCATAACCACCTTTATTGAATCGTCTTCCTCTTGAGCTCCTTGGGTTCTTGAAACATTCTTTAGTAGTATGATTAGATAAGCCACATGTATTGCAAGGTAGAGATGATTGGAATCTCCCCTAGCCTTGCTTTCCACCTCTACCTCTTCCTCTAGTTCTTCCTCTACCTGCAAAATTTGTTTGGAAAGAGCTACCTTCATGTTCATTCTTCTTCCTCTTTGACATATTCTTGAACTTAGTTTTGTCAGAATATAAGGGAGAAGTTTGATTACCTTTGGAGGACTCTCCACCCTTGCTAATATTTGCTTCATGAGTGAAGAGTTGTCCCATGAGTGTGTTGAGGTCAGTTACATGCATATCCATGTATAAATCCATGGTTGTTGTGAAGGACTCCCACTTGTCATTTGTTTTGATTCCATTTATGATTTTTCTAATGATTTGCTCCTCTTCAATTACCTTTCCAATGCTTCCAAGTAGATATGAAATTGCCTTCATCTTTGTGACATAATCATTCACACTTTGCTTGGGGCTTTTCTTCATTTTGTGAACTCCATCCACAATTGGTTCTTCCTTGCTTGAGCGTTGGAGAAGAAGAAAGAAGCAAGTGCATTCCAAGTTTCTCTTGATGTCTTGCATCCCTTGACATGAGGTAAAGAAAATCAAAGATTGAGTTTTAGATTATAGGACCTTACAAGTGCATCCTTTGAACACCAACTTGAAAGTCTTTCCTCTTCTTCATTTAATGGTTGCCCTTCGTTTCTCATGGTTGGCATAGCTTCATCTCCAGATGTCTATCCAAATAGATTCCTCCCTTGAAGATAAGCCTCCATCCTTAGGGACCATGCTGGGTAGTTGTTTCTATCCAATTTGATGATTGTTGATGGAAATCCATCTCCCATGATGATTGACTATGCTTTGATACCACTTTAAAGAGAGATGCTAGATGCAATTTGAAGATGAGTTGGTAGTGCTAGAAGCAACTTGACACCAGCCAACTGAGACTTCAAAGTTTGTTAGAAGACCCTTTGAGCTTCCTAAATCCACAAAAAAATCACCCAAGTGTTTCAGAACAAGTATCTCAAAAGTTTGAGTCAAGAGAGACTAGTTGCAAAATGAATAGCTCCCAAAACTTGTTGTTTTTGTACATACACTTGCTGGAAAAAATGAATAGTGCTCTCAATCTAGTAGGAAATAGAGAAATTCCTTTTGGACATAGCAAATAGACTTAGATAACTTGCTAAGACTTAGATAGCAAAATTGGAACACTCCCACCATTTTTGGGGCTTTGCAAAGATTCAACCAATGGGTAGAAAAACACAGATTCCTCACAAATTGTAAAGGCAATGACCTTGAGATTGTGTGAGCATAAACTAGACTTAGAGACAAATCCAAGGCACTTTAAAAGTCTAAAAAAGATTGTGTAGAGGGTAAGTTATGAGCTTCTGAAGTTACTATTCTGAGTGAGTATAGGAGAGAATAAAACAGAGGAGAAGTAAATGATGAATGTATAGATTCACATATAATTACAACCACATTGGCAATGAATACTTGCACAATGGGAGTAGAGTGATAGAGCTATGGATTAAGCTCTTCGATCCCTAGAAATGAACATGAAGTGGGCACGGCTCAAGCTCTCTAATGGCGACATTCTTCTTGCTCTTTTTATAGCTACATTTTGAGGTAGTTTTGAACTTTAATTCAAATAACTTCACCTAAAGTGATGCTAAGAATTAGGAGATATTCTCTCAGCTGATGGATTCATGGTTTTACGTAGTTAGAGCCACGAGTTTCCTTTTTACATCATGGAGGACTTAAGCCATTCTTTCTTTCACATGTACAAGAGATAAAATATATTCTTTTACAAGAGGTGTCCATATGTCTACACATTTGACTACAAATGAACATAGATCAAATCATATCAAGCATGTCGGCTTGGGTAAAATGAACCAAATCTAACCTGCAAGCCCTTCTGAAAAATTTTACCTACATTGATGAAGTTCTTGGTAATAGTAGGCACATATAGTTCTCTTCTTAGTAATTTCATATTACCATTTGAAGTCTTTACATTACCTATAGTCCCAAATTCATGCCTTCTTCCATCTCCTTTTCGGACTTCATGTCTATTCTTTGGGTCTTCCGAATGTGAGAGTAGAGCCATATTGTTTGCCATGTGATTTGAGCATCTTAAGTCTAACTAAAATAGAGGCTCATGTCCCTTACCTTCCTTGATAGTCATGTTCATGAGAATAAGTGAATGGTCTTGATCTTAACCATTTGTATAGTTGTTGTAGTATCTCCTTCCTTCGTATTCACCTTGCTAGTTTTTTTTGTATAAGTTGTTATTCCATCCATACAAATTATTCAATGTTCCTCTTGAGTTTCCATAGCCTCCTATGTTGTATTCACTTCCTCTTTGGCTCCTTGAGTTGCTCAGAGAGTTATCTATAATGTGATTGGTTAGACAACATATAGCACATAGTGATGAGCTTCTAGCTCTCCCCTAGCTTTTCTACCTCCTTTTCCACTTCCTTTTTGAGCCTCTACCTCTACCTACAAAGTTGTCTTGAGAGGTACTTCCTTAATAATAAAACAACTTACCTTTGCCATCGTTATCCTTGCTTTTATTCTTATCTTTATAGAGAGTAGAGGATTGATTACCTTTTCAGTTTTCTCCACTCTTCATAAGCTTTGCTCCACATGTGAACAATTGTCCCACAAGTGTCTTGAATCTAGGAACATGCATGTCCATGTCAAGGTTCATATCTATGGTGAAGGCCTCTCATTTTCCATCAAATTTGATCCCATTAATGACTTGCCTTAATTTTTTTCTTCATCAATGACTTAATCAATGCCTCCAAGTTGGTTTGCAATATTGTTCATCTTGGTGACAAAATTAGTCACACTTTGCTTGTGCACCTTTTTGAGCATTCTAAACTCCATCCATAGTTGATTTTTTCTTGGCCTTCATACTTGATCACAAGAACACTTCAAGATCATTCCATGTGTCTTCTAATGTCTTGCAATTCGTAATCTTGTAATATGAGGGAGTCAAAATTCAAATATAGAGTTGAAAACATATGACCAAAAGCATCCTTTGAGCACCATGCATTCAGCTTTTTGTGCTCCTCTTGTGTTGGTTGGCTCTTGCTTTTGAGTATTCACATCTTCTCATCTCCACATATGTAACTGTATATGCTTACTTATTGTAGATAGGCCTCGATCTTGAGTGACCATGATGAGTGATTACCTTGATCAAATCTATCAGTATATGAGGGAAATCCATCACCCATTATGCTTACACTTTAGCGTTTTTTGTTCTAATACTACTATGAAGCGGTGACAGGATAAAGATGAGTGATTGTCAACAAAAACATGTTCAACACCAGTCAATATAGATTTTGGAATCTTTAATATGCTTCTTTAGCTTCCAAATTATGCATAAAGATCCACTAAGCCCTTTGGGAGATTATTGTCAAATACACATAAGTTTGAATTCACAAGACTTGGAAAACCTTCTATTCTAGGAACTGAAGTTCATAGAAGAATGATCAGAGCTCACAAATTGGTAGAAAATGGCTAGAGATCTTTTTCACACACTCACTTAGAGCAAAAAGTTACCTAAAGCTCTTCATTCCATGAATTTATCTTCTTAGATAGCTTATCATGCATAATTGGTTTTTTCAAATATCTTCCATAAAGCTTCTATATTCTATGAGTTATGAATTCAAGAGTGAAGTCTAATTTTTTAGCATAAATGTGTGTATAGGTAGTCTATTTTGGTTGGCTATGTTTCCCAACCATAACGTATTAAGATTAGGTGATTTTTAGCTTCCTGGAAAGCTCGCTTCTACACATTACGTGTCTTAAACATCTTCTTCAAAGGATCTATTCTTCTGAAACCCATTCTTCTACATACTCATATGAATAGGTAGTCTATTTAGGCAAGTTGAATTTCCCAACCTACAATTATCCAAACTATATGATTATTGACTTATTGGAAACTTCGCTTATGTAGTTTCTCTCCCTCAAATATCTCCTTCAAAGGATTTATTTTCTATGAGTTATTAGTCTAGGAGTGAAGTCGAGTCCTTTAATTACATACCTATCTCAATAGGTAGAATATTTTTCTTAGTTGTGTTTCGTGATCAAAACTTATCTAGATTAAATGATTTATGGTTTTTTGTAAATTTATAGTTCTCTAATTTGATGGAAAAAGCCACATGTCAATTTGATTTTTGAGTTAAGAGAAGTAAGCAATTTAAGGTGTAGTTGTTTGTGCACGTGCTCAACCTACAAGGGCTCACTACACACTTCTCATTACGAATAGGAGAACTCATTCTCCACACTTGGTACAAGAGCAAAATTGCTGCAAAATCTTCATAAAAAAGGTTGGAGCTAAAGCAAAGAAAATGTTAAGCTACAAAGTAAGGGGAAGTTTCAAAAATTCAAGAGCAAAGAACTATTTTACTAATCAAGGTAACTCTCAAAGTTTTTTATAGTCTTCAATGGTTGAGCTAGGTCAACAAGTAAAGAAATTGGATAAAAATCCCATGTGGAAGTTTAGAATGACCAACTTCTGAACGCGCAAAGGGTTGTGAGGTATCATGAGCGGAGATGATGCTCAACCTCAAATCAATCAAGCTAGTACCACCAAGACGGAAAGGAGGCAAGCAAAAGAATGGGAAGAGAGGAATAGGAGATTCATGTTCCTCATTTAACAAGTCATTACGAATGCCATGGCAAGGCATACTCAACATCTAGAAATATCTAAGGATTCTCGAGAAGCTCTTGAAATAATGTATTCAATAGAGAGAAAAGCTAGGAAACTTCAACTCAAGAATGAGTTGAACACTTCAAGAAAAGTTCAAGTCAATCCATCACTGAATATACTTTGAAGATTAAGAGCTAACTGATGCTTTAGATTCTATTGGCAAAGTAGTTGAAGACAAAGATCTTGTGTGATGGAAGACATTTATAGCTTCCATTAACTTGAAAGATGAATATGATGGTTTTGAACAATTAATCCCTCATCTTGTCACAAAAGACGTTAGATTTGGTGGCTCCAAAGGAAAGGAAATCCACAACCAAATGTTTTATGTAAGTTGAGGTAAAGGAATCAACTCAAAGGAGGCTCAAGAGAAACAGGAAGAGGTCACAACATCTCCAACTACAATCAAAAGACTTTGGAAGACAACAAGGATGGATCAAATGGCAACACACAATGAAGAGTCAAGGTAGAAGTAGATTAGGAGGTCGAGGCTCCTCAAATTCTCATGAATATAAAACATGGTATCATTGTGGTAAAGTAGGACATTATGCTACTAATCATTGGTTGAAAAATGGAAGAACAAATGGAGGAAATCAAAGGATTCAAAGCAACTATGCAAGCACCTCAAGTGAAGGAAGCAAGGACACATTACTTGCAATGAGTCATGAGTATACAAGTTGGTATGAAGCTTATAGAAGATCATACATTGATTCAATTTGTAGTGACCATATGTGATGGGAAGGAATATCATTAACTAATCTACAAGTACAAAGTGGAAAACGATGTGTTGAAATAGGTCATGATAAACAAAATGTTGGTACAAATGTCCAAGCCTTCACATTTGGCTAGGCATGAAAGAGAATATGTGCAACTACTTGATGAAGCATGTGAACCATTGCTTGTAATCATTTGATCATTCACCATTGTAAAAGGTTTTAACCTTGAAGAGAATCTTGTAAAGGCTTGAATCTCTTGGAGGTAGGAAGCATATTAGCTATGAGTTACAAATGAGAGAATAACTCCTATTTAGAGGAGTTATTTTAGTTGGAGCCTAGTTTGAAATTAAAATTCAAACTTGAGAAAAAGTTCTCTTATAAAAGAGCTTGTAAAAACTTGCTGCCTTAGAGCCTCATTGATAGTCCTCTTCATCATCATTTGCAGTACCTAAGTGTCTTACACCATAGCTCACTTAGAGTACTATCATTGTGCATCATTTCAGTGCCAATGATCTTGTATAATCACGTGCTATAATAGATATACATCATTGATCATCTATGTCTACTACTCTGCTATGACTACTTAGAACAGTGAACTTTGCTTGATCATATCTCATTGATTTATCAACAATTTTGCATGGTTTATAGCTCGTTGGGACCAGATTGAAGTCTAATTTCCACTCTCAAAGTTTCAAAGAATTTCATTCATCCATTCACGAGAAATCACCATCGAATCGCTCACTGGTAATCTATTGCTCAGTCCCTAAAAAGTCTGGGGTAAGCCTTGGATTGCTAATTTGATTTCTCAGAGTATGGTTTATCATTTTAGATAATTTCACTTGTAATCATTAGCTATTTAAACTAATTTTATTCCCTCAAAAGGAAATTAATCAATTGCTATTGTACTATGAGCACTCAGCAAAAGAACCAGCAAGTGTCTAGACCAAAATAACAAGTTTTGTGAGACGAGCTATTTGTGAAGTAGTGTGTTTTGATTTAATTGTTTGAAGGATCAACTCCAAAGTACTTAGGTACTCTCTTGGTGTCATTTTCAAGCTACAAGGGCCTACAACATAACTCTGAAGCTTGATAGTGTAGGTACAAAGGAGGTTTTAGCAGTACCACCTCACTTTCTTGAGGTATCCATCCATCTCTTCCAACAGTGGTATCAGAGCAAGTTGAGGTAAACTAAGAGATGGTTTCCCTTCTTTTATTGACAAAATGGACAGGAACAATTATCCAAAATGGTCCTTGAGGATGAAGACCTATCTACAAGGAAGGAGTCTCTATGGATACATATTAGGAGATGAGGAGATGTCCATATTTAGAAGCAAAGGTCAACCTACAAGAGAGGAGCTAGAAGGACTCAACTCATGGTGTGCCAAAGATGCTTTAGCAAGGTCATATCTAGTGAACTCTATTTCTGACTTCATTCTTTCTCACATTAGGAATTGTTTAACTTCCCAAGAGACTTGGCATACATTATCTTCATATTTTTCTTCCAATACAACAGCTAGAAAAAATCAATTGTGGATTGAGTTTACTACTCAAAAGAAGCAACCCAAGCCGAATGTTTCAGAGTATGTGACCAGAGTAAAAGATGTGGTTGATCAATTGGCAAGCATAAGAGAGGAGATTGAAGGGGAGCAAATAGTGAGACACATAATCAATGGCATCAAGGCAGATGATAAGTGGTGAGCTTTCACAACTGCTAGCTCATCATGGTTGGAATGTATATCAGTTGGAGATTAAAAAAACATTTCTGAATGGTGACTTGCATGAAGAGGTGTATGCAAATCCGAGATCCTACCACTCTCATGGGAAAACTCTTTACCCATGAAGCCAAGCTCAACAAAAATGGAGAACCATTAAGAGGTAACAATTCTTGTGCCCTCTACACAGATAAAGGAGAGTCTAAAGATAAAGGAAAGAGCAAAAGGGTTAAAGATGAAGGTACTAGTTCTCAAGCTAACTATGCAGGGAGAGGTAGGAACTCAAGGAAGGGGTAGAGGAGGTAAGCAAGGTAGGGGGGGACCCCCATGCAATATATGTGGAGTGTCTAATCACACAACAAATGAGTGCTATAGGAACTTCAAGAACTAGAGAGGAAGAGGATTTCAAAGAGGTGGCTACTCACAATCAAGAGGAAGATCCAACCATAATAAAGGTTACAACCATGGCTACAACAAAAATTACAACAACAATTATCAAGGAGGATACAAATCAAGAGAAGACTTCAACAATTATATAGAGGATTCTCTTCTCATTATGAACATGACGTCAAAACAAGGTATGAATGATGAGAACCTCTTCTATATTGACTCAGGATGTTCAAACCATGTAGCACGCAATGTAGCTCTCCTTTTTTATCTTGAGGAGCCAAAGGGAAAGCACCAAGTGCAGACACGTGATGACACCAAGCATTCACTGGTGAAGGTAGGAAATGACAAAACTTCTAATGGGAATAGGAATTTGTTGAGCAGAGTTCTTTATGTACCTACTATCATAAAGAATTTGACGAGTGTTGGAAAGATAGTGGAAAAGGGTTTGCACGTTAGGTTCAATAAATGGAGCTTTTGTGGAGGAACCCCAACATGGACTCAAGAGAATTGCCAAAGGAGAAAAAAGAGGAAGATTATTTACATTTGAGCTTGAGGACACTAGAAACATTGCACTTTACAATTTTAAGGAACCTTGTCTGAGTTAGAGATTTGGCACAAACGATTAGGGCACATTGGTGAGAGAACCTTGAAGCAGATATGAAGAGATCAATGTGTGATTGGGATACCTAATGTATACCAAGGAACATATGATCTATAAATGTGGTGCTTGCCAATTTGGTAAATCACATACGTTACCCTTTACAAAGAAACGCTATGTGCATGAGGATTATTTGGAACTTGTCCACACAGATGTGTGGGGAACAAGCAAGGATCCCTCAATTTCAGGTTCAAGGTACTATGTGTAATTCATTGATGATTTTAGTAGGTGAACTATCTTATATTTCAAGAAACATAAAGATGAAGTGTTCTGTTGCTTCAAGAAGTATCTTGCACTTGTAGAAAATCAAACAAGAAGAAGCCTAAAGAAGATAAGGTCATATGGAGGAGGTGAGTACTTCTCCAATGAATTTGATCCATTACTACTAGGTATACCCCTGAGCAAAATGGAGTAGCAGAGAGGAGCAATAGATTGATTGTGGAAGTAGCTAGATCAATGCTTAATGAAAAGAAATTGCCTAATTATTTGTGAGAATAGAGTATTTCTACTGACACTTATCTTAATAACAGGTTACCCTCTAAATCCCTTGATGGGATGACCCCATATGAGGCATGGCATGGTAGGAGACCATCACTTGATCATTTTTGAATATTTGGATGTGCTACTTATGTGCACGTTCCATCTCAAATCAGAGGTAAGCTAGACCCTAAGACAGAGAAATGCATCTTTATAGGGTATGATGTAAATCAGAAAGGATACAGGTTTTATAATCCATCCAAGAAAGGATTTATGGTCAGTAGAGATGTTGTGCTTGATGAGAATGATTCTTGGTTTGAAAGTGAATGCAGGAAGGTCAAATTGCCATATGACTTGGAAGAAGAAATTCCAAGCCTCACCAAGGAGCAGCCAAGCATAATTGAAGACATAAAATTAGATGATGAGGACACCATCAAGTAATCAAAGAGAAGTTCAACGATCGAGAAGAAAGATTTCAAGTCTAGAGGCATCTACATCAAGCAAAGAATATTCAACATGGACGGGGAGACTTGGAAGTAATTCTTTGTCTCCAAATTCAGCTTAAAGTAGAGTTGAAGAAGCAAGTGGCGCTCCAAATAGTGAGATAGATGCAAATGAAGAAGAATATGAAAAGTTAATTACAATGAAGGTAAATCTGAACAGGTTAAAAGAGCAACCCTCTAAAGGCAATAAAAGAAGATCTTTAAGGACAAGGTATCCAACTCAAAGTTTGAGTTATGATACTTTCATGGCAAAACATCTTGCATACATGATGCAAGTCGTCAAGGACAAAGAGCCTGAGACATATGAAGAAACTTTCACACAAAGGGAATAGAACCAAGCTATTAAAGAGGAGATCAAAGCTCTCAAAGATAATCACACATGGGATCTAGTGAGTTGAAATATTTTTCATGAATTGAAGTTATTCATGGGACATGGTAGGATCATTAATCTATGCAAACATTACAAGACCTGATCTATCTTATGTTCTTGTGTAATTTCTTAGTTTACACAAGCTCTGAACAAATGAACATTTATATAAAGCAAGAGAGTGTTCAGATATATAAAGCACACATTTATTCATGCTTTTTGTTTAAAATTTTGGTGAAGAACTATAGGTTAAATGCTTTAGTGATGTTGATTGGATAGGTTTAAAGGAAGATAAGAGATCAATCTCAGGTTATGTGTTCATGTCAGATACAAAATCTATTACATGGAGCTCAAAGAAACAACCTATTGTTGCACTTTCATCTGTGGGGGCTGAATATTGAGGATTAGCATTTTCCGCATGTGAAGCAATGTGGATTAAAAATCTTTTGGTTGATCCTGAAGCTCATGTTGGAGCCATTCCTATTATAGTGATAACATGTCAAGTATTCACTTTGCAAGAAATCCCATGTTTCATGCGAGGAGTAAGCACATAGAGGTCCACTACCATTATGTAAGGGAGAAGTACTCAGCAAATATGTGGAGATAAAGTTTATTAGAACCAAAACGCAAGTTGTAGACATGTTTAGAAAGTTCTTGGATGCTTCTAAGCTCAAATTAGGTTTTAGGATGTATTACATTTACAAGACATGGTGGACGATAACTCCCAAATGAGCTTGAGGGAGAGTATTGAAGATAAATGTGCAAGTTCATTTTCACATCAACTATGTTTGAATAAATTTACCAAATATAAAGGTAAATAAAAAAAGAAGTCTAAGGATGAAAAAACTACTCAAAAGTCATGATGAATAAAAGATACAAGATCCACCTTGTAGTGAGTGACATGTAGTGTGCAATCAACTAAAAGTGGTGAGTTCAAAAGAAGTCACAAACTTCTTCACATGTTCATTGGCTATAAAAGTGCAGTGAGAGCATGTTCACAACAAGGGAAGAAAGAGTAAAGAGACTCTAGTAGTCAAAATTAATCTTAGAAGCCATTTTTTCATTTCGTCTTCTTAACATAGACTTTTTCTAGCCATACATTACTTTGTACACACTCATGATGTGATGCACATATCTCACTGTATATGTAATCATTTCTTGTGTTTAAAGACTTATTTATCTTGCGTAATCTCCCTGTGTCAGATATCTCCTTCAAATCTTCTATATTGTGTGAGTTATCTATCTAAGAAGGAAGTCCAATTCTTCAACATATTTGTGTTTATAGGTAGTCTATTTTGGTCAGTTGTGTTTCCCAACCAAAACTTATCAAAATTATGAGATTTTTTGCTTTCTTGAAAGCTTCTCTTGTATACTTTGTTTTTTATATACCTCTATGAAACATTCTATACTATGTGAGATATCAATTTAAGAGTGAAGTCTAGGTCTTCAGCATACTTCTATGGATAGGTAGTCTATTTAGGTTAGTGGAATTTTCCAACGAAAACTTATCCAAACTATGTGAATTTTAGCTTTTTGGAAATCTTTTCATTCTTCTATTTCTATGCCTCAAGTATCACCTTCAAAGGACCTATATTCTCTAAGTTATCAGTCCAAGAGTGATGTCAATTCCTTTGGCATCCATACGTTGACATGTAGTCTATTTTTTTTAGTTTCCTTTCTTGAAAAAAAAGTTATCACAAGCAAGTGATCTATTGCTTGTTGGAAAGTTCTATTTGTCTACCTTGATGGACTAGAGCCACAAGTCCATTAGAGTTTTACATTGAGAGAAAAACGCAATCTACGGTGTAGCTATTTGTCTATTAGGATCAATTCTAGACCCAATGGCTCACATAGAATAGATCCCTTCCACAAGTTAAGAAATCTAATTTTTTTTCTAGCCCTTGATTTAGTTTGATCCTCACTTAGGATCAAGCCCACATCCAATGACTTAGAAGTAACCTTCCTAATTATCCTTCTATGGTCTTCTTTAGACCTCATTTGACCTCAAAACAAGGAACCTACCAATGTCCAATACTCTTACATGGCTTCTCATCATAATACAGGCCTTAAATAATAGACTCTCATGGAGAAATGGTGGTGCTCCATAAGGGTGAGGCATTTAGCATATCTAACACTCCCCCCTCCCTCAATGTCCACCCAAAGGTGAACCTTCTTGGCATGATGCCAAGTCTTCCATGATGTTGATGCATTGACTATGTCTAACAGCCACCCTTGATGTCCACCCAAAGGTGAACTTACCTTCTTGGCCCCATGTGGTCTTTAAAGATTTATCAAAGCTAGATCTTTTGTAAGCACTCTACTAAAGGTACTTGCTACATTCTTCATGGTTGCATAGTAGCATATTTCCACCATCCTCCTCAAGTATACATGCTTGCCAACTCTTTCATGAGGTCTATTCCCAAGTCTTCTCAAAAGTTTGACTACAAAACTGCTATCTTGTATGGTACTACATAAGTAGATAAGACTACGAAAGACCTTAACATAGCTCCCAATGTCTATCTATTGGTGCAATGATCTTCGGGCTTGATTCATCACAATGGATGCCTTCTTCAACTTATGTAACGTGTCCTTTGAATGTGGAGCCTCAAATGTTGGTGGTTGAGACACATGTACCTCCTCCTTGATTTCAATATCCAAGAGTTTTGATTTCACATCTAACACAAAAATTTGCCACTTCATATGAGCTGCTAGCATTAGTATGATGCAAACACTGTTCATTAATCAAAAGAGTCTTATAAACCAAAATTTTTTGCTAGTGAAATTCCTTGTGCTACCAATGTGGCTTGATAGCATTCCAAAACGCCTTGTATCATGTACTTCACATGCCACACCCAGTTCATGCTAGTGACCTCCCACACTTCATTCTTCGTTGCTCTCACAATAGGCTTGCATAACCTCCTTGCATGTCAGATCTACAAGTGCTTCGCTTCATTAATTGGTGCAAAATCGCAACCAGCATGGCTATACTTTCTATGTGAGTAGAAGCCCGCATGTGCTACTCTATTCTTTGTGATCTCCTTGGTCCTTCTGCCTTCTCTTCAATAGTTGTTGGCATAGGATTACTTTGAGCACAGAGCTTATTCTTCACCCATCACAGTGACAACCGAACTCTTTGGGTGATTTTAGGTTGCCACGCTCTCTTCTTACCATTTGACAATGGTGCTTTCTCCTAGTCATAGGTAAAGATAAATCTTCTGCTATGTACACTCTCTTCTCACCATTTGACAATGATGATAAAGTGGAGAATCCTTTGTTTTTCTTGACTACATGTGGTTCGTCCATGGACAACACATCATGAGTCCCATTGATTTTCTTTGCCTTGTTGTCATACAATATGAAAGCACTCTCCTTTTCATTATGACTAAAGAAGATGCATCTCTTGATTTTTGGTTCCAACTTGTTCTTTCTTTGAGCTGGGACAAGAGCATAGCACACACTCTCAAAAATTTTTAAGTGTGAGACTATTGGATTCTTACCCATGTAAGCTTTGTGATGGCTCTTTTTTATTTGGTTAGGGAATCCCATGCCTTCCCTCATACACAATGCTATCATAAAATGGTGTGCCTCCTGCATTCCATAATGCCATCTTGATGTGATGTATGAGGTATAAATTAATTGACACTTTACCCTTTGCACTTGCAAAAGCCTTCCAAATCCTCTAAGTGGAGCTCAACACCACCTCCTATTCCAACCTTCTTCAGACTTTTCCTTGGTTTATAAGCAAGAATTTCTAGTCTTTCTTTAATCGTGTCAAAAGCTTGAACCTTATTATGAAGAAAGTACATTGGCATGTCTTCCTGTTATAGTCATCAACAATCACAAGGTAGGAAGATCCTCCCAAGGCCTACATACACATCTTACCACACAAGATAACATATACCAATGCTAGAGGAGCCTTTCAACTACTCTTGCTTTCTTGTGGGAATGTCTTTCTATGCCACTTGCCCATCATTCAAGGTGTGCAAGATTCCTTCATTCCATTCACTATACGTAAGCGACGAAGAAAAATACCTTGCTTTTTCATATCTTCCCATATTGTCCCTGTCAGTGTGATGGATTCTTGTTGAGGCTACATAGAACTAGAGTGAGAGTGTATTTGCTTTTTCATATCTTCCCATATTGTCCCTGTCAGTGTGATGGATTCTTGTTGAGGCTACATAGAACTAGAGTGACCACTCTCATTGTCCATGTGGCAAGATGCACCATTTTCTAGTATCCATGAGTCCGCAATTGACTCTTCTTGTGTTGAGGAGCATATCAACTTTGCTTTAGCTATATTTATTGTCTCCTCCTTACACTCTCCATCTATTCATGACAATCTGCAATCATGTGTTTCTTGCTTTTGAAATGGAAGAATTGTGCTTGAATCTTCTTCTTACTACTTCTCCTCTTTGCACCTTTACCTTTGATTGAGGAATCATCTTTACCTAATGCATTGGTGGAGAATCTAGCATCTTCATTGCTACTTCTTACTTGGCCTTTAAGCTACAACTCCTCTTCCATTGGTATTGAATAAAAATCCTCAAATATGAAAGCTTTGGTGGAGAATTTTGGAGACACCTTTGAGCTAGCCCCTTGCTAGTCTTCTCTATCCCTTCACCAACCATTCCATCAGAATGCTTCTTGATCTGATTAAAGGATGCCTTAACCTTCTATCCTTCTCCAAAATTCTTTCCTTGTAATTGATTTTATAAATTTTGAATGCATGTTTGGTTTCTTACCCCATATTGACTCCACAGTATACTCCATGCCTCACTTGCATTGGATGTATGCTGAATAAGAGGTAGAATAGATTGCACATAAATTTTCACTATATAATATAGTGCATTTGCATTCTTAATCTTCCAAGCTTGAAGAAGCTTTACATCTTCGAGCATCACCATACTCAGATCCAATGGGTCAAAATTATGTTGTGGCTCTTGCTCACTTCCCATCACCATGTCCAAAAGTTCATAAGAACAAGGATAATTGTAATCTTGAACTTCCAAAGAAAATAATTTGTACCATATAACTTGCCTTCACTAAAGCTAGTGGATGAATCTATAGAGTTTGCATTTCCAAATCCATTGCACAAAATCCACTTCTACTAACACCTTCCTTTGCGAACTACCTTTATATCATGACTTTTATTGATGGTCTTTTCAAGCATGCATGGGTATATCCATTGACAGCAAAGTCGGAAATGCTAACACCTATAGTGTTGAAGACTTTGTGTCCCATGAACTTGAATCCTTAAATCCTTTTGCTCCCAATAAGTCTCACACAAGATCTTTGACTCTTGAGAACTCTAGCATTGAAGCCTTTGCCTCCCAAGAGATCCAATGTTGAAGGCTTTAACCATCCCAAAATTTGGAGTTTAATCATTTACCTCTCACAAGCTTAAATGTTGAAGCCTTTCTTCCAAAAATGCTAGAGTTGAGTCCTTGCCATCCATGATCTTTGTAATCTTCTATACCTAATGAATCAATAATGATGGAATAATGGTGCAACTATAATACCATGTAGTATCTAGCACAAAACACACACACACACACACATATACATACATACATACATACATACACACACACACACACACACACACATATATATATATATATATATATATATATATATATATATATATATATATATATATATATATATATATATATATATATATATATATATATATATATATACACACACACACACACATATATATATATATATATGTATATATATATATATATATATATATATATATATATATATATATATATATAGGATCAAGGTTGGAGAGAAAGAGAGATATTCCTACTCATTAGTATAACACAAGAGATCATCTGTTTATAATGGAAAGTGGACTCAAGATAAGTAGAAGATGAACTCAACTAAATTCAATTGAAACTAAAAACTTTAACACAATGGAACTAAAACACTACACAAGGTATATATGGTTCTATCCACAAATGCACACCCTATATGGAGCTTAGATGGTGATCTAAATAGAAGCTAGGTGAAGGGCTATAGGCCAATACAATGAGTTATAAGATGGATACCCTAACGGTTCCAAACATTACAAACTATGATCTTGCTTGGGGAGGGGAGACTCCTTATAATATCCTCTAATCCTAAGTCAGCCTACTCATGTTAGAGGGTCTTCGTAACTTGATCCATGCCCAAAATAATAACCATCATTGATCTATGGGGTAAATCTAATTGTAGAGAGATAAGATCAAGAACCATTTCTTTCTAGCCCTTGATCTTACTTAATCCACATTCAGGATAAAGTCTAGATCTAATAGCCCACATCAAATAGACCTTTCCCCAAGTTATGGAAAATCATTTTTTTATTAGCCCTTTCTTTACGCTGATCCTCACATAGGATAAGGCCCAAATCCAATGGCTTAGCAGTAACTTCCTAACTATCCATCTATTGTTTGCTTTAAACCTCATGAAACCAAAAGCTAGGAACCTACAAATCTCCAATACTCTCACATGGATTCTCCTCATAATGGGGGCCTTACAAAATAGAGTTTCATGAAGAAGTGGTGCTGCTACATAAGGGTGAGGCATTGAGCTTATTTAATAGGCAACTCATCACAAAGGTGGAGAAGTGTGTTACATATGTGGAATGTTTGACTCTATGCTGGAGAGTGCTACCAAGGAGGTAATCAATGGAACTATAATCAAAGTTCTTCATACAAATTCCAATGTATTCATGCTTCTAAAATCATAGAGAATGGTAATCTCTTCATGATGCACAAGAATGGAATTTCAACCAAAGTGGATAACACTTGGTACATCGATAGTTGATGTAGCAACCATATTAGTTGCAATGAGTCTTTGTTTACTAATATACATGCTCCCAAAGGTAAAAAACATGTAGAAACTCGTGATGATACACCATGTGAGATATCCCATGTTGGACATGTAGCTTTGGATGACAATGAGGAAGGAAGATGTCTCATGGATGTCTTTCATGTACCTACCATTACAAAGAACTTGTTGTCCATAGGTCAAATGGTTGAAATAGGGTATCAAGTAAGGTTCAACAAGTTAAATGCTTTGTGGAGAACCATAAGCAAGGGTACAAGGTCATAGCAAGACAAAGGAAAGAACAAAAACTCTTCACTTTGGAGGTAAGATCTCATTCCACTCAGCATGTCTACTTCATATATAGCAACAAGTAGATTTGGTAGTTGGACTTATGGCACAAGAGGATAGGTCACATCAACATAAGCAAAATGAAGGAAATGCAATTCAAGGGACTACTTGAAGCACTTCACAACTTCCACTGACAAGGTATGAAGCATTTATGTGAATCCTGACAATTAGAGAAGTGAGTGGGACTTCTATTCAATAGGATTGGCTACATAAGAATATTTCAATTTACTTTCTATGTACATGTGTCAAGGAAATCGAGGCACATGCTACAATGGAAGGCAAAGAAGCATAATTTTATAGGATATTCAAATGATCACAAAGGTTACAATTGCTTCAACCAAAACACAAAGTATTTGAGGAGATCAAGGGATATAGCCTTTGACTAGATACTCCCTTGGTATAAAAAAATTTATTATATGGTGGAATATGAAGAAGAACACATGGAGAGGATGAAAGATGAAGTGACTTAGAGCTAAGGGGCCCAAGGAGTTCCATCAATGAAGATAGTTCAACAATGAACCCACTATGAAGGGGGAGATCTTCATCACAATCCATAAACAAAGGCAAAGCAACATAGGTAGAGTTCAATGAAGATGGTAATGAAGTTGAAGACGATGGACACATGATGGAGTGAGAAGCCACATCAAAGAAAGAGATCAATTACCCAAGTAAAAGGAGGTTTATTGCTCCAAAAGAGGAAGAAAGAAAGTTTTCTAGGACTAAGTATCCAACTCAAAGGTTTAATTATCATTCTTACATGGAAACACATTATGCATATATGAACAAACTAGTAGAAGATCATGTAATAGGCCTCTTTTCTAGTGAAATAATTCATTTTGAATTTCTTGACTTTCAGTATGGGGATAATGCTTAGAATGAATAATTAGGTCATTTTATGCATGTAGGAAAAATTTTGGGATGACAAGTATCATATTCTCTCTCTAGATCTTATTCACATCATATTTTGTAGTTGGAATTTGAAGGTGAAGATGAAAGAATTAAGAAAAACTTTGTATGAGGGAAGGGTAGACAAAGTATAGGAGAATAAAAGTGTCTGAGTGAAATTATTATGAATCATGTTTTAAGCACCTCGTTCAGGGCTCTACATTTTAGTTTTTCTAAGTAAATGTCTTGATTTTACTCTCTCTATAATTTTGAAACTTGTAGAGCTCAAAAGTGGCATTTGGAGGCGGATTTGGACCTAGGTCATCTCTAACACTATTGTGTAGATTGAAAAATTAAATAAAAGTGTCTGTCACAAGCTTAAGCTAATTCCTCACCATTTCTGAGTTACAGGGCTTTGAAAAGTGTCGTTTCCCAACACTTAAATAAGAAGAGAGAGGGCTTCTCTAATTCTATTGGAATCCATGATTCTAATGCTTACGTGTCACCATGTCTAATTATGGATATTTTTTAATATTTCTTTTCGGTGCTTCTCTCCTATTTTTGGACAGGTACACAAGAGAAAAAAAAAGAAAGCACGCTACGATCGCACGGTGTGGTCGCGATCCGAAGTTGAAGCTTGCAAATCTTTTGGAACAACCGCGATCAAATTGTTCTTAGATCCAATATTTTTTTGAGATTACCCCGTATCAATGAGAATAGCTACTAGGAGCCGGCTTCCATCTTTTACAGAAGATGATACAAAGGAATTTGTAAAAAGTGTAGATTTTATAGGGATTAATTATTATACAGCAAATTATGCACAGAACTCAGATGAAGAACTGGATCCAAGTCTTAGATGGTATTCAACAGATCACCAGGCCTCAGTTTCAAGTAGAGGAGCAAATGGAGAGCTGATTGGAGAGGCCATGGGTCCATCTGACGGTGGGTGGATTTATGATTGCCCATGGGGATTACGTTGGTTACTTGCTTGGATGCGAGCAAGATATGGAAAAGAAGAATTTCAAGATTGTCCCATACTCATAACTGAAAATGACGACTATGTGCAAACCTTTCCAATATGCAATGAACTGCTGATGGAAGTTCTTTCCTGCCAAGAGTAGAAAGGTTGTGGCTTGACGTTTCTATTGCCCTATCAAGGAAGGCTAACCTTTGCAGAAAATATGCTAATACTTTTTACTCAATCGAAGGATTTTAAGATAGCATATAGTACCTCTTTACTAGCAATAACGCACATAATAAGGGTGTAGCGGTCCTGAACTTAATTTGAGAGTGAAGAAGTCTAAGCAGGATAAATGGGGGATCAGATATCTACATAGGATACTTCAACACCTACTAGACGGTATTAGGAAGGATGGATGCAATGTTCAGGGTTATTTCATTTGGTCCCTATTCGATAACTTTGAATGGGATAAAGGTCAGGTGTTCCGTTTTTGGAATTTATTGTGTTTATCAATAGTGGAATCTTAATCGACATCCCGTAGTAAAAGGAGATCTTCAGATTTGGTAGAGGAAGAGGAGGAGAAGCCACGGGAAAAGAAGGGTGACATATGCTCCGCTATGAGGAGAAGGGGGAAAGATTGGCTGAGGATCAGCGGTACTGAACTACAGGGCATTCAACACTCGGAAGAGGTCGATGTAAAGAAGCATAGAGATTGGAAAAGAAAAGGGACAGTGGAAGGAAATAGATGGAGGCGACCGATAAGGGCTATGGATGTATCTCATATGGGATGGATGCTTGATAGAGTTGAGAGTTCATGGACAGGCTAGGGGGGTAGAGGAGTTGAGGTCTCCGAGATTCAGCCTTTTCTTTGATCGTTGATTGCGAGAATTCTAGGACTCCGATCTGACCATATTAGTACATAGAGCTCGACTAATGGGTGCTTTTGTTCAACAAAACCATGTAGAACGAAGGCTAAAGTCTAGAGGGATGTCTCCTCCCTCTTTTCTTGCGGAAATTTTGATGTGTCAGTTAAGATGAAGATGCAAAGAATTAACAATATAAGTCTCAAGTTTTGAACGTGAAGAATTCTTTTTCCTCTACTTACTGGCCTCATATCTTCTACTAGTAAGCATGGAAAGATTTGACAAGTAGAGTTTCTTGCACTGAATATCTAGAACTAAAGCCTACAGTGCAAGCCAACATGTTTTGTATCGAATCTTGACTTACTGGAGTCCCTACAACAACAATGAAAGAATAAATTTTAACGGAACTCAGAAGGAAGGAGCAAACTCATGATTGGTGGGGAATTATGAATACAATGCAGTGGTGCAAATACATGAGAAGCTGATGGAAGTTTAAAGCTTGTGGATTCAGAAGATGAGAGATCATCATCTTTATCCAAAAGAGTGTCAACTGGCATAAGATACTAGGAAATAATGCCAAAGATGGTGAATCGAGTATGCATCAAGGCTTCAGAGAGAATTGTGTTGGGCATGTGAAGGATGATGGCATCGAACTTATGAGACAAATATTGTCTTGTGGTCCTGCATAGTGTTGTGCTACAGAAGGAGTATTATCACATGCATAATTTCAAACAGCATGGACGACAAATGCAAGGCATGAGAGAACAAATGAACATTTTATACTAGCTATGCTTACAGTGCTTGGAGTGGACCTGATCGTTCAAAGACCATCTTTGTGGATGAGAATTCTTGTATAAGTGGTTGTGGTTCGAGGAGGCTCTTTTGGAACAACCATGGCGATGTTATTGGCAAGAAACAAAGGTGAGATGAAAAAAAATATTTTCCAAGACATGTCCTGCCAAGAAATATCATTGCAACAACTGACCCAAAAGAGGCATTCAAGGACTTAGACTAGTATTGTATCCATGCTCTGCCTATTCAGCATAGTGTAGACTATCTCAAGTGCATCACCGAGTATGTTTCTCCTAGTATTCCATTTTTTTCAATCAACAAAGGCTTGGAATTGTCTTCCCCATAGATGATGTCACAGGTTATTCCCCGAGCGCTTGATAATCCACATCAGCCTTTAGCAGTTATATCTGGTCCGTCGTTTGCAATCAAACTCATGGATGAGCTACCTACTGAGATAAGAAACTTGCAAATGCTGCACAACAACTTTTCGCCTCTCGTTATTTGAGGATCAATACATCTAGTGATGTTATTGGTGTGGAGATCGCTGGAGTATTGAATAATGTTCTTGCAATTGTTGTAGGAATAGTGGAGGGAATGCATCTTGGGAATAATTGCTAGCTCTGGTCGCTCAAGGGTGCTTCCCAATTGCTAGCTTTGGTCGCTCAAGGGTGCTTTGAAATCAGGTGGCTAGCTGAGAAGGTACAGGTGATATCATGCTGACATGCTTCGTGAGTCTTTCAAGGAATTGGAGTGCTTGAATATATGAACATTTGTTTTGGAGCATTTTTTTAGTCATTAAAAAAGAAGGCTTGTTATTGAGTGGATAGTGCCTTAAGAGAGTAGGGAGTTTTTCTACACGATGGGTTTGTGTAATCTAAACCTTATCTTGATCTCGTAAGCTCTAACATCACTCTATTGAGACTTCAACATCGGGTTTTGTGCACGAGCGGCTTATTTGTTATTTCATAATAGCATTTCTCTTATGCATCTTCCCAGTAATGTGTGTATCTTTATCAATCTACCTTTCTAGCTGCACAATAGTACGTGCAACTTAGTGAATCATGTCTGTAACCCATTTGTACCCTTTGCGTGCAAGCTTTCATCACCCAATGTTTGCTCTTAAATGAGTATGCCCAAATAAAAAATATGCCATGCTACACTTCACAAAGCTTATATATTAAAGAGATGCAATTAAATCATTCATAAATTACCAAATAAAAGTCAAGCTCTTTGCTTACTTGCAACCTCCTCGCCACGATCTCCACGACATACCTAGTGAACCCGACGTGAACGGAGGGGGTGAGTGAAATATAGACCTTGCAACTTGATCAATCGAGTTGATGTCTAAGACTTGATTAATCTATGACATCGAACATGGATGACCTTTTAGCTTAGTTCTTATGCTTTCAACAAGAGGATAGGCATCAAAAGGCCATCCAATGTCTCCATGAAGGACTAGTAAAGCGGTGCAGGTTTTTCAATGGCAAAAATATATCTAGATTTTGTAAAGAGTATGAACTCAGGGCCAAATACCTAGGTGTCTGATTGACTCCGATAACAGATATGGAAATATGCAAAAACATTGCCTATGTGTGTGAATATAGTTTATGCAACCAACTCCTGCAAATAATCCATATTACATGGTCGCAATACAAAGCAATGCTCCTCAAGAAATTCATGCTAGAGGACATAGACAAAGTGACTCATAAGTCCTTCTTAAGGTGGGTTCATATACCCAAGAACCGGCCGATCCTAGAAGTTAAAAAAGAGTTCGAGCAGCAATTTGAAGATATGTCTGAGTATGACCAGAGATGTATTAATGCATGAAAGGATGTTGTTAATCCTACGGGAAATAGGTGTTAGAGCCCGAGAGGAACTTATTTCGTTTCTGCAAGACCTAGACGCCTAATCCGGGCTCACAGAGGATTGGAATGTTCATGATGCTATAACAAGATATGTTAGAAAGCAGCAAATGTTTGAGAAATTCCAAAATGATTGGAAATTGGATCTTCATGCGGATACACCCGATGCACATATTTCATGCATGCCAAACCTTGAGAATAATGTGCAAAATCGAAAAAATTTAGAAAATTTGATGGAAAAAGAAAGACATACCTGGAAACCACATATATAATCATGTTGAGGTTCATCAAGAAGAACCAATAATAATAAATTATACAAATCCTAAACCTTTATAATATCATGGGATAGTAGATGTCTTTGTAATAAATACATCTTTAAGTGTGCCAAAAGTAAAAACCCTAATGAGGGAAGGAGTAAAGGACCTAGGAGAAGCTAACCAAATACCAATGAACTAAAAAACAAATCAAATTAAAAATCAAGATACTCAAACAAGAAATCAATATGAAGCTTCTTCCGATCCAACAAACTCCTTACATCTCATAGGAAGTAATTATATAAATATTAAACCAAGATATACAATAAGCCAAAAGCCAAAGATTTCTACAATGTCTCAAGATGAACATGAAGAAACTGTCAATGGAAATGATGTCAAGATCAAGGAGATGTCAATAACTAGTTCTCTAAAAAGTGATATGCATGTCAAACATGATGAGTGTGATGCTCATCATGAGGGTAACTCAATTACAGATCAAGTTTCTGATATTCCTCTAAGTAATACTACATTAGATATATGTCCTGAGATGTAGGACAATGATCCTACTTATACGATAGAGGATAAACCTCTAATTGGATTTTTAGAGAGTGATATGTATGTAGATGATGCCACACTCCACGAAGAGGGGTATGAGAACGATCATGAGAAGGATGAAAATAAGTCGTTGATTACTCATTCATACTGTGATATGTATGCCAATAACAATCATGTTGAGTTGAGTTCCTATGAGGATGAGATTGAGCATGAAATGTCAAATGAAACACTCATAGAAATGCATGACAAATCTGATGAAGAATCTTGATCGAGTGAGGGTGAGTATGAAAAGATAGAAATTTATGACTCCACTGAAGAGGCTAGATTTAGCCCATATGAATCGAATGAAGAATTAGTTGATTCAACTATAGCTGTAGAAGGATTGGTATGTGAGGATGCACTTGACCAAGAGTCGATGATCAACAAGATGGATGAAGAACGTGATCTAAGCATATCCTCTGAACAGAATAGGCAAGAGAGAATTGAAGTAGGTATAGAACACTATAGGGAGCTTTTGAATGAAAATTTCAATTGATATCACACAACATCGAAAGCCTTAAAAAGGTGTTTGAGGATGAATATAAAGTCTATAAAGATTCCTACATAAAGGGGAAGTTCAGTGATTTAGATGAACATGATTATCTGAATTTTGATGACATTGAATCACTCCATGAGGAAGAGCGAGTGGATTTGGAAAGTGATGATGATGGGGAGTTCCTAGAAAGGTTGGAGAAAGAAGCATACTTCATAATTTCTGGAACTCACTTAGAAAGGAATGATTTTACCATGGAGAATAAAGATGACTGTGTTTTGATGTTTGAGCATGGTGAACACTTCCGTTTAAAGTGGGATTCAAATGATTCTATTCAAAAACCTCATTTTAACGGAGATGGAAACATGATAAAAGATAATGAAAGGGATAAAATTCCTATAAATGATCTCAAGCATGAAATAAAAGAAAATACATGCTTGCAAGAAAATTTTGAGTATGAATCAAACATATGCAAATTTCAAACTTCATATACATGTGTTCTTGACTCTACACATGATGAACTTAAAAGAATCATAAATAAAGATACTTATGCTCAGATAATTGAAACATGGATGTCCAAATTCTCTGAGAGTTATAGAGAGCAAACAAGTCGCCAAGAGATAGACAAGCAAATAAGATGGCTTATATACATAGCCACCATATTTATGAATGTGATTCATATCAATGCGATTCAAAGATGGTTAATTTTTAAACATAGTTTTTTTGGAGAAAACCTAGCCATGAGAATGTATTGGGAAGGAAGCCCTAGAATCTCTAAAAGTAAATTCTGTAAATATAAATATGTAAATACTTAATAATCATATTTTTATTTTCTGAGATAGATAAAGGTAAATATAAAAATAAATAAATAAAAAAATATATATATAAATATATTTATGCATAAATAAATAAAGAAATAAATAAATACATAAATGAAATAAATAATAAATATAAGTAAAATTATAAATAAATAAATATAAATATAAATAAAAAAATAAACAAACAAAGAAACAAACACACATATATATATAAATTAAATAAATAGATAAATAAAATAAATACATAAATATATAAATAAATAGAGAAATAAATAAATATATATATAAATAAAAAACACATGATTAAATAAATAAATGCATAAATAAATGGAGCAAGAAAATGCATCTAGTTTTCAAGAAAATGAAATTTTTTGAAATAATCTTTTTGAATATAATGCTACTTATGTGTTTTCTGAGTTTATGAGTACACGTGATAATTTGGAACTAATTTTGAATTAGGGATTTGAATGGATTGTAAGAACAGCAACGGTTTTTGGATGGTCTATATGTACCCTATTAACAAATAGATATTCGTGAAGTTTTATCATGGATTTCATGTGTATATATATGAATATTTTGATTTGATATTTCTTATCACGTGTTTCGTGTTTGAATGTAGGAGAAGATCGAAGGAAGGCGATGGAAATGGGAAGTGAGATGAAGATCAGAAAGCCTTGTCTTTTCTCTTAGCTCTTCTGTTAACCTAAATCTTTTTTTGCATCTATTTTTGAGATGCATTGCAAACCAAATATGCATGTAAAACTGTATAGAAAACATGTTTTCTGAATCCTGTAGAAGCACGTACATCTTCACACTAAGATAGGTAAATATTATTGAAGAATAATAAATCAAGTTTTGAGTGAATAAAAAGAGTATTTTTGAGTAAGGAAGAGTGATTGCATCTGTAAGTGAGAGGAGTTGTGAGAGGATAAAAATGATTGCATTTGAGAGTGGAATTCATAAGTGGAGAGATTCCTTTAGTAGAAATCCTGAAAAGCATTTCCATAATTGCACCATAATTGTGAATTGTTGCATCTAAAGTATGCATGCATGAATATATATGTGCACAATATTTTCAAGCCCATAGATGCACATCTAATTGCACATGAGCTAAATTGAGGATGCATGATCAAAATTCAGTTTTAGTTCGAGTGGGAAAAACTCGCCATCGGAAGCTTGATATCTCCTCTTTGCACCATTGTGTTCTTTTTCGATCCATTCCAAGTATGCATGTATAGGGTCCACTACATGGACGTGCATAGATAGATTCTTTATAACCTATGCACTTGATTTTATTCACCATACTTGAATTTTTATATGAGTTTTAGAGAGCATGATACTCGATGGTGGTGTGTCCAAAGGCCACATAGTTTAGCACATCCGAAGGATGCACAGGTTTAGAGGGGGTAGATGTGGTCACGGTCCAAAGTTGAAGCTTGCAAATCTTTTGGATCAACTGCGATCAAATTGTTCTTAGATCCAATATCAATGAGAATAGTTGTTGGAAGCTGCCTTCCATCTTTTACAAAAGATGATACAAAGGAATTTGTAAAAAGTGTAGATTTTAAAGGGATTAATTATTATATAACAAATTATGCACAAAACTCAGATGAAGAGCTCGATCCAAGTCTTAGATGGTATTCAACAGATCGCTAGGCCTCAGTTTCAAATAGAGGAGTAGATGGAGAGCTGATTGGAGAGGCCATGGGTCCATCTGACGATGGGTGGATTTATGATTTCCCATGGGGATTACATCGGTTACTCGCTTGGACGCAAGGAAGATATGGAAAAGAAGAATTTCAAGAGTGTCCCATACTCATAACTGAAAATGAGGACTATGTGCAAACCTTTCCAATATGCAATGAACTGTTGATGGAAGTTCTTTCCTGCCAAGCGTAGAAAGGTTGTGGCTTGATGTTTCTATTGCCCTATCAAGGAAGGCTAACTTGTGCAACAAATATGCTATTAATTTTTAGTCAATCGAAGGATTTTAAGACAACATATAGACCTCTTTGCTGGCGATAAGGCACATAATAAGGTTGTAGCGATCCTAAGCTTAACTTGAGAGTGAAGAAGGCTAAGCATAGAGCTGAATTCTAGGACTCCGATCTGACCATATCAGTGCATAGAGCTGGACTAATGGGTGCTTTTGTTCTGTGAAACCATGGAGAATGAAGGCTAAATTCTGGAAGGATGTCTCCTCACTCTTTTCTTGCGAAACTTTTGATGTGTTAGTTAAGATAATGATGTAGAGATTAAGAATATAAGTCTCGAGTTTTGAACGTGAAGAACTCTTTTCCCTCTACTTACTAGCCTTAGATCTTCTACTGGGAAGCATGGGAAGATTTGACAAGCAGAGTTTATTGCATTGAACATCTCGAACTAAAGCCTACAATGCAAGCGAGCATGTTTTGCATCCAACCTCGACTTACTGGAATCCCTATGACAACAATGAAAGAGTAAATTTTGATAGAATTGGAAAGGAAGGAGCATGCTCATGTTTGGTGGGGGATTATGAATACAATGTAGTGGGGAAAATACATCAGAAGCTAATGGAAGTTTAAAGCTTGTGGATTCAGAAGGTGAGAGATCATCATATTTATCAAAAAGAGTGTGGGACCGGCACAAGATACTAGGAAACAATGCGAGAGATGGTGAATCAAGTATGCATCAAGGCTTGAAAGAGAATTTAGTTGTGCATGTGAAGGATGATGGCATCACACTTATGGCACAAGCATTGTCTCTTGGTCCTGCATGGTGTTGCGCTACAGAAGGACTATTATCACATGCATAATCTCAAAGAGCATGGACGACAGATGCAAGGCATGAGAGAGCAAAGGAACATTTTATACTGGCTATGCTTACACTGCTTGGAATGGACCTGATCATTCTCAGGCCATCTTTGTAGATGAGAATTCCAGTATAGGTGGTAGTGTTTGAAGGAGGCTCTTTTGGAACTACCATGGCGATGTTATTGGCAGGGAACAAAGATGAGACGCAAGAAAATATTTTCCAAGACATGTCGTGCCAAGAAATATCTATGCAACAATTGACCCACAAGAGGCCTTCAAGGACGCAGAGTATTGTATCCATGCTCTGCCTGTTCAGCATAATGCAGACTATCTCAAGTGCATCACCGAGTATGTTTCTCCTAGTCTTCCATTTTTTCCGTCAGCAAAGGCTTGGAATTGTCTTCCCTTGAGATGATTTCATAGGTTATTCCCTGAGCACTTGGTAATCCACGTCAACCTTTAGCAATTATATCTAGTCCGTCCTTTGCAATTGAACTCATGGATGAGCTTCCTACTGAGATAAGAAACTTGCAAATGCTGCACAATAGCTTTTCATCTCTCGTTATTTGAGGATCAATACATCTAGTGATGTTATTGATGTGGAGATCACTGGAGCATTAAAGAATGTTCTTGCAATTGCTGCAAGAATAGTGGAGGGAACGAATCTTGGGAATAATTGCATGGTAGCTTTGGTCGCTCAAGGGTGCTTTGAAATCCGATGGCTAGCTGAGAAGGTACAGGTGATATCATGCTAATGTGCTTCATGAGTCTTTCAAGGAATTGGAGTGCTTGAGTATGAACTGTGGTGTTGGAGCATTTTTTTAAGTCATTAAAAATGAAGGCTTGTTATTGGGTGGATAGTGCCTTAAGAGAGTAGTGAGTTTAGGATTCTACACGATGGGTTTGTGTAATGTAAACCTTATCTTGATCTTGTAAGCTCTAACATCACTCTGTTGAGACTTCAACATCAGGTTTTGTGGCACGAGTGGCTTATTTGTTATTTCATAGTACCATTTCTCTTATGCATCTTCATAGTAATGTGTATATCTTTATCAATATACTTTTCTAGATGTGGAATAGTACGTGCAACGTAGTCAATCATGTATGTAACCCACTTGTACCCTTTGCATGCAAGCTTTGATCACCCAATGTTTGCTCTTAGAAGAGCACGCCCATATAAAAAAGATGCCATGCTACACTTCACAAATCTTATATGTTAAAGAGATGTAATTAAATCATTCATAAATTACCATAAAAAGTCAAGCTCTTTGCTTCCTTGAAACCTCCTTGCTATGATCTCCGAGACCATGGCTTTTGTGAAAGTTTTTGAGAAACTCAACTTTTTTCTAAATTTGGTGGATCACACACTTCTTTGGAGGGGCAACGATCAAACTTTGATATAGGGAGACCTGTGCATCAACAAAGGGGACTCAAAGAAATTAGAGAATAACCTTGTGATTGAGAGTTAGAGTGAGAGTGAGAGTGAGAGTGAGAGTGAGTGGGTGATTGAGAGTGTGAGTCTGAATGAGATTGTGATAGCTTGGGGGTGGTCGGGAGGTAGATGCTTCATCAAGAAGCTATTTTCCAAGGCTGTTGTAACCATTGATTCTCATCTATAATATTAGAATTCTTCTTTCTCTGAGCCATATTCTTCCGTATCAGAGTTTCTCTTATCCTATGCAATATTTGCGTTTTCTCTCCTCTCTTATTATTGAATGATCGAAAGATTGTGATTGGGGATAGACTATGATTGGAGAAATGCTACAAGCGGTATCAAATTGTGATTGGGGATAGACTGTAATTGGGGAAATGCTACAAATCATGAGTCTGATTGTTATGAAGATGCAAGCAAGTACACTAAATGGAAAGAGTAAATGCAAGAAGAGATTGATGCACGGGTAGAATCAAACATGGACTCTAAATCCCAATAAGGATAACATGAGTTTAATAGGTAACAAGTGAGTGTATAACGTAAAGAGGAATTCAAATGAGTCTATTTCTAAGTTCAAAGCAAGACTAGTGTCCAAGGGTTTTCCTTGAACCTATGGAGCAGACTTTGAAGAGAATCAACCATGTGGAAAACATGAGCACCAATAGTAAGCTCATTGCAAGGATGGAAGCTCTTTGAACCGGATATCAAGAATGCCGTTCTCAATGGAGACTTTGAGGAAGAGGTATACATTGAGAATTGCCTAGGGTTTGTTCATAAAAGTTTTTCGCATCATGTTTGTAGGTTGAAGAAGGAAATTTATAGTCTAAAGCAAACTTCAAGGACTTGGAACCAAACATTCATGGAGTAATTGATCAAATGTGCTTACAATCGAAGTGAGGTGGATCCATCTCTCTTCATCAAAAAGTAAAAGGAGAACTATAAGAATTATCACAATAGAGAGAAAGTTAGATGACTTCAAGCTTCCCCAACACTTCAAGAAATATGAAGTTGAAAGTTGATAGGTTTTCTTTGAGATGGGAGCATAAGTCCAAAGTAGGAGAATCATATGACAATCAATAAATGAATAGGTAGTTACAATAGAAGAGAGGAAAGATAAGTGCATTCACATTGGAAATGATATACTAGACATAGAAGAGGCCTAATTAAAAGAGTTGTTCCAACAATATTGAGATGTTTTTCATTGGTTGTGTAGAGATCTAAACGTCTTTGACCCTCATATATGTGCCTATAGAGTCCCTTTGGCACGAAATGAAAAGCTCTCTAAATAATTTCCTTAAAATGATGTATATTCAACCAAAGTCAATGATAAAAAAGATAGATCTTGGAAGCGAATTTGTACATGAGATTTTGGATGTCCAATGGGTATCCCCATAGTTGTGGTGCCCAAGAAAAATGACAAGCTAAGATTTTGAATAATCTAAAAAAAAGGTTAATACATCTACCATTAGGGATAGTTATTTGCTTGTGATCATTGATCATCATTTAGAAATGGTAGCATGCAAAGAGGTTTAAAGCAATTGCAACTTGAATTCAGCCTAAAAAGACAATTAATTTAATTGTCTTTTTAGGCCAATTTCAAGTTGCAGTTGCATCTCAAGCTAAACAAATTCTATTCAAAAGGGAATCTAAAGAAGTAATTCAATCAAAGAATATCTAAAGATTCCTCTTCGTTGTACTCAAAGTGGAAGATGAATCTAGTTTTTGGTATTTTCAAGATAGAGGTATGACATTTATTGGATACTACTAAAATTATAAACTTTTAAACAAGATACAAGGTGTACGGAAAGTTAAAATTGTATGGAGTTTGAGATTTGTGAAAGTGCCAAAGGGAAACAATCAAGCTAATACCACTAGAGAAATCCACCCATTTGACTATTCCATAGGTACAAAGCATGCATGTAGGTTTAGATGAGCTAAGGAAAAGTGTTTTGGCATCCTTTTGTTTCTCAAGATTCAAATGTGTTAATGCTAGGGTCTCAATATAGTGAAGAGCACAACAACATGTTCAATCCCAACAACATAACCTTTGTACAAATCACTAAGTCTTACTAGACGAAGAGACTTTGCTGCCTAAGTAGAGAATCATTCTCTACATGGTGTCACGTGGAATGAAACACCAAAATCTAGTAACCATGCACTGAAAAGAGAATGAGCCATAAGATCCTTTATACGCACATTATTATGAAGTGTCAACATATCAAAATCATCATATTTAACATTAGTTTCTTCTATCTTCATAGTCAAAGTAGATGGTGCAGCTAATTATATACCATGCTTATCAACATGTTGTCATTTACCTTTAGCATTCTTTGACACATTGTAGCCTTTCTTCATATGTTCTTTCTTATGATAATAATAGAACTCGATATCCATCTTCTTTTATTCATTCATACTCTTATCATTGACCATTCTTTTCCTTATTCTTCCTCTATTCACATTGTTGATTCTTTCCTTGGTAAAATCTATGAACACTATATGCATTTGTAATCTTTGTGCCCACCTTAGACTTTCAATGGATAAATTCACTCAAGAGTGCTCCACATATGTGATCACATACTATTTTACCATCATAGGCACTATTTCTAATAGACATGCAAAATGCATCCCATGATGATGGCAATGTGCATAGCAACACGAAAACTTTCATTCATTATCCATATCCATTTTCTAAGTCTCTAACATAGAAAATATAGCTTCAAAATCATTTAGATACAAAGCAACACTATTTGTTTCATTCATTACAAGTTCATATAAATTTCTTTTATAGAAAACACCTTATTTGATACCTTTTATGTTTTTAAAGTTTTACATAACTTTTTCCAAAGCTCATATGCACTTCTATAGTCTGAGATAACTTGGAGAAGCTTGTAGGAGGTAGAAAAGTGAGTTCCCAAGTAATAAAGTTTGGTCTAGCCAACTACCATAGGAATAGCCTTGATATTTTTGAGAGTCAAATAGACCTTATGGAAATGTGATAAATGCATTAAAATCCACCATGTACTTTAGAGCATCAAGGAGAAATAGTTGTTACAAAAGAGATAAGTTTGCACTTTGACAAGCTTAAAAAATTATTATCTTTGGATGAAACAATCAACTTCAAATGCTCATAGCAACCACATGATTACAATTGGAAACATTCCTTTTGGAGAAATGTTACATATAGGGTTTATTTTGTAAAATCCATAAGATTACAAATTATATGCAATATATGATTCTCGTATGACTTAACATGTAGCAGAGGTACCCTCGATTTTTCAAGGTTGTGTAGAGATAGACCCCGCGAGAGTAAAATTGTGATTTCTCCAAATCTACTAAAATTTGTATGCACAATTTAGAGAGGTTCCTTTCCATGGAATTCTCATTCATTCAATTTTGATCTCAGTAGATACAAAAGGGGCCTCTCTAAATGCCTTTGACCATACTGCATCTTGAGGTGCTATGGTCAAACCTCTATACTTTGCTTGAGTTGAGGATCAAAACACCATTGGTTACATCTTGGAGCTCCATGACACTAGCTATAAACCTCCAAATGCTTAGTAATCAGAGGTACTTCTCCAATCATCCTTAGCTCCTATCCAATTTGCATCTGAATATATCTTGCAATCAAAATTTAAAGAGTAAGGAGAGAATATACCTTCATTCACTATACCTTTGAGGTACTTAGCTACTCTCTTAGCTATATCCATGTGTGGTATTTTTGGTGATTTCATGAATTGGCTTAGCGCTACTACACTATATGAGATATCTACCCTTGGATGAGTAGCATATATCAAGATGCCTCCCAAGTTGTGATACTATTTAATGTCCTCAATTTTCTCATCTTCATAAAAACTAAGTTTAAGATTCATCTCCAAGGATGTACCTTTAGGTTCACTGTTCTCCATTTTGATTTTTAGAAGTAGATCCCTAATGTATATCCTCTTGAGTCAAATACATTCCTTCATCCATGTATATGACCACCATACTTAGGAGGAATGTGAGCTTACCTAAATAACTAATTTTGAAGTCCTCTCACATATGGCTTTTGATCCTTTGTATGCCATTAAAGTCATCTCCTATCACAATTATGTCATCTACATATATGCACAAATAGATATATTCATTGTGATCCTCCTTGATAAACAAAGAAGAATCTGCATTGCTTGATATGAAACCATGATCTTGAAGATAGGTTACCAATCTAAAACTGGAAGCTCTAAAAACTTGTTTTAATCCATACAATGACTTTGTGAGTTTGCATACATAAGATGTATAATTAGGGTTTTCAAATCGTGGAGGTTGTGACATGTATACATCTTCACTTGTCTAGCCCTTGAGAAATTAATTCTTCACATCTAGTTGAAGTAGTCTCCAGTTTCTTGCAGCAACTACACTTAGCAATGTCTTGATTGTAGTCATCTTCACAACTGGTGAGATGGTCTCCTTAGATTCCATACCATGAGTTTGAGCACATGCTTTGGCAACTAATCAGGCTTCATACCTACACATCGATCCATATGATTTTTTCGTTGCTTGTAGACCCATATGCAACCTATTACCTTTTGATTATTTTGCATTCCAACCAACTCCCAAGTATGCATTTCATTTAAGGATTTTATCTCCTATTTCATAGCTTTCTCCCAATTAGCTTTACCTTTTTCTTCTTCATATGTTGAATGTTCTTTTGAAATTGGCTCTTTTTCCAAGTAAATTGAATGCTTTGTAACGAATCTAGATTTATATCCATACCTTTTTGGTTGTTTCTTCTTCCTTGTTGAACTTCTAGGAGTATGCTTTGAGCATTCTGCACATTCTTGCATCTTGGCCTTTCCTCTTGACTTCTAGAGCTTGTAGTCTCTTTCCTTCTCATCTTGATCATCATCTATATCACTTCTAAGATCTTGGACATATGTATTATGCTTGCTACCTAATGGATGGAAATGAGAATCAAGATCATATGGTAGACTTACCTTCTCTTTATATTAATCATACCATGAATTTACTTCAAATACAACATCCTTGCTTGTGGTAAGTTTCTTGGTAGAAGGATTATAAAATTTGTAGCCCATCAAAGTTGAATCATAGAGAATGAATACTACCCTGGTTGCCCTTCCATCAAGTTGGCCTCTGATTTTTGAAGGTACATGTACAAAAGCTAAACATTTGAATACCTTGCAATGACCTAAACTTGGTTTTCTACCATTCCAAGATTCATAAGGAGTCATACCTTGAAGAGATTTGGATGGGAGTCTGCTAAACAAGATATACAACTATTGAGATTGCTTATTCCCATAAGTAGTGTGGCAATGTCGTTTCTTCAATCATTATTCTAGCTTATCCAACTAGATTCTTGTTTCTTCTCTCTACAATTCCATTCAATTGATGGAAATACATGCTAATCATTTCCTTTTTGATGCCTTCATCCTCTAAGAATTCATGAAACTATTTGGAGAAGTATTCCCCCCCTCCCTCATATCTGAATTTGTTCAATGATCTACCTGTATGGTTCCCCACATGTGGTAGGTACTTCTTGGAACATTCAAAAACTTTGTTCTTCTTCTTAATAAAATAGATAATGGTCCATCTAATATGATCAGCAACAAAGAAAACATAATACCTTGATCTTCTCAATGAAGGTTCTTTACTTGGTCCTCACACATGAGTGTGTACTAAGTCTAAGAGGTTATTGTGGATGTAGCCTTTGTGGTTGAATGGTTGTCTTTGTGGCTTCCCAATCTAACGTGCATCACATCTATTTATCATGTGTTGCTTTGATATGTTTGGCAGCCCTAGAATACATTTATCCATACATATATCCTTCAAGGCTCTTTCATTCACATGAGCAAGTCTCTTGTGCCACAATTCAGTTCACTTATGGTTTGAGACCCAAAGTTGAATAGACCTATGTTCTTTGTTTCTCCTAATTCAAAAGTAAAGATCCTACCATGCTTCTCACCTCTGGCTATCTTTCTGAAGCCTTGCCATGAATCTTCCACAAAAGCTCCATGTTGGGTGAACCTAACTTGCAAGCCTTTTTCACCTATTTGGCCTACACTTATTAGGTTTTTAGTGATAGTGGGTACATAGAGAACCTTATAATTTTTTTCCTACCACTAGAGGCTTTGATCTTACCAATATTCTTCACATTGTGCTTGGTATAATCCCCTTGTTGTACTTCATGTCTATGCTTTCAACTTTACAAATTAAGATAGAAGAGCAATGTGGCCTACAACATGGTTTGAACATCATGATTGTATGTAGAACGAATGATCATTTTCTTTACCTTCTTTGTGGCTCAAATTCATTAGAAGCTATGAGTCTTCCTATGTTTGATCTTTTGAATAATTTTTGAAGTCCCTTCTATGTGAATCCTATTATTGTTGTTGAAGTTTTTTCCAATTCTACCTCTTCTATTGCCAAACCCACCTCTTCCACCTCCTTTTTGAGTCCTTCCATTGAACTAACAATTTCAAGTGATGTGGTTGGTCTTCTCATAGATGGAACAAGGTTAAACATTTTGAACTTTTGATTTTTCATGCTTTGTTCCTTTCTTGTTCCCTTTCCACTTGCTCTTGCTTGCATAGTTGGATTTGGAAGTCTCTTCTTCATCATCTTCATTCTTCTTGCATTTGTGCTTCTTGTCTCTCTTATTTCCATAGAGAGCACTTGTAGTATTACCTTGATAAGAGTTAGTTTGACTATTGTTGGCCTCTTGGTTGAAGGCTTGTCCAAGGAATATGTTGAAATCTAGGATTGGTACATCCAAGATGAGGTCATACGGTGAAGGATTGCCATTGCTTTTAACTTCTAATCTCATTTAGAATTTGCCTCATGATGGCCTCTTCTTGAATTAGCTCTCCTATGGATGATAACTGATCTGCAACCTCCTCGACCTTTGTAACAGAATCTATGATACTTGCCTTGTATCTTCTTTATTTGGTTGAACTAATTCCAAAGATGGTTCTTTCTAGCCTTGATACTAGCTGAGAAAAAGGTCTCAAGTGCATCCCAAGTCTCTTGAGATGTTTTGCATCCTCTAATATGTGGCAATAAGAAATAAAAAATACAGTTTATCATGTATGAACTTTTGTGAGCATCTGTTGAACACCAAAGTGTGAGTCTAAATGTCTCCTCCTTTGTAGGTCCTCTTTTGGATCTTGGATTGAGCATAGCTCCATCAGCTACCAATTCCATAAAGATTTCCACCTTGCAAATAGGCCTCTATTCTAATTTATGAAGTAGCATAGTTGTGTCTATCAAGCTTCTAAATCATTGAGGGAGGGCCATCACCCATCTAGATCTAGCTCTGATACCACTAAGAACTTGGAGAAGCTTGCCAGAGGTAGAAATGTGAGTTCCCAAGTGATGAAGTTTGTTCCAACCAACTAGCATAGGACCAGCCCTTTAGATTTTGGAGAGTCAAATACAGCTTATAGGCATGTTATTAGTGAAAGAGATTCCACTACATAATTTGGCACATCAAGTAGAAAGATTTGGTACAAAACGCATAAGTTTGCACTTTGACTAGCTCAAAAAAATTTATATCTTCGAATGAAAGAATCAACTACAAGTGATGATATAGCTAGCATGATTACAATTGGAAAATTTTCTTTTGCAAGAATCTTATACATAAGGTTGAGTGTCTAAAATGATCAAGAGTACAAGTAATAAGCAATATATGCTTCTAGAATGAACTGAACACTTAACAAAGGTACCCTCGATTTTCAAGGTTCTGTAGAGATAGATCCCTAGACAATGAGAACCTTCAAATGAGTGCTAACACATTGAATTTGCAGCTTTGTAGAGAGAGCAACAACTTCTATACCTTTACTATTGTTGAAGAAGATGGTGCAGAGAAATGCAACAACATAATGATGACCCAAAGTGTATGTATAGGCGGGATAGATTGTTGAAGAGAATTGATTCACTTTCCTATAATCTAGGAGAAGTGAAAATCTAATTTGATCTACTTTTTGGTGATTGATTGATCGATTTATTTTCAAGATCGAACACCTAAAATTTGTGGAATTGGATCTCTCCCTTTGTCCTTTTACAAGTATAAAGTTGTAGGTAAAGGGAACATTATTAGTTAGGTGCACCTAGCCATTTCATCGAAATCATCCAAGTCATCATCATTCATATCACAATGCTTCTTAAGATTCCTTTAGTAGCGTCCATTGTGTACTCTAAATTAGCTCACCTTTAATTTGATTCTTCCATAAAGCAAAATTTGTGCCATCAAATTTCAATATCTCAAAACGATCTTTGGCGTAAGAGTTAAAGCTTCTCTTGGGAACACTAGTACTAAAATCTCATCCACTAGATGTGCCTAAGATCTTTGATGCCATGATGATAGAGAAATGACTACAATGATAATGGATCAATGAATAAAAATGGCCAACAAAAGAGGTTATGTGAGAATGTATGTATTCACCCAAAAACATTTATCAAGGATTAAAGTCAACCATTATATAGTTGAAAATGTAAAAGTTGGAAAACTTTTGCAAGAGTATCCTCTACAAACCGATCATATGAATAGTGTAAAAACCTCATGAAATAGTGATTAGTGATATCTAAACTTGCATAGTGAATCAATGACTCTACTCCATAACATGAACACCTATGAACAACTAGCAGACATCTCCTATGGGTAGGGTAGGTAGGTGTTCCAATTGCATCACCAAAGGGCCCTTGACATCTAGGTTTCTCCCACTTAAGAAAACATTACCACGATCCTCTTTAAAAATGTCCAAGGCTTTATGAAGAAAGGTGATTTTGGTATCAATGAGCACATGGGTGTACATAAGCAATATCCACATAATTACAGATAGTGTGTATGTACTTAGTATACACAATTAAATGGTGCTCAAATATTGAAGTCACAACCTAAACACTTCCTTCAGGAGGTTTGATTACTGTTTGTTTGATGTGAAATGGTTCAAAGTAGTCACCTTTTGAAGAAACGCAATAGTGAGGTAGGATAAGAGTGGTTTTCTTCAAGTAGACTCCACAAAAGCTATGGACAGATGAAAGAGATAAATTTGTACTTTATTGGGAGTAAGTTGTCTTTATGCCAGATTTGAAAGAACCAAAGTGGCTATTTATTTTACAGGTCTCCCCACATAGAGAAAAGAATTATGAGAACATATACATAGAAGAAATTCCATCTCTAGTGGATTTGAGATTCATTCGATAGTCGAGGAGGAAGAGATCATTTTTTGAGATGAAAAGGCTTCTAAAGAAGATGAGATACATGATCAAATAACAGACAACATGTTGTACGAGAACCATGATAAAAAAAAAGCTAGCATACCAAGAGACCTAGAAGTCTTCAATGTAGAGATAGATATCCTCTGTGCATCAGATCTCTAAGAGGATGCTAGAATGGAGGATTTCTAAAGCAAAGACTTGCACATACTAATTTGTGTTTATTTTTTTGCAAAACTCTTTTGTACACTACTATTTTTCTATATTACCATTATTATCAAATGCTAACTAAAAAGAGCTTTTTTGTTTCAAATCACGATGTGAGAAACTCCTCAAGTCACTCCACATTCCATGGCAGAGAAGTGATTCTTAGAGTCTATATCTCATGCACCTCCTGCTTATATGGTCCCTGCATCATAGTACTAGATCACTCACAAATGTCAGGGGAGCACTAGATTGTGCTCTCTGACTACACTAGACAAGATTTCAGAAATATACTTTTGATTATAAGAACACCCATGTAGGTAAAATGATACAAGAATACGTAACTGATACAAGACGTCCCACAACCCAGGACCAATAGGTATGGAAAACAGGACTAGAGATGATATAGGAGATCCCACAAGCCGCGATCGTAGGTATGGAACAAGATATCAGGATAACAAGAACTCCCTTCTATGAGATGAACTAGATACAAGAAAGAACTTGAAAAGATCTCGTACTACAAGACTACAAGAGGAAAAGGCTAGATATCAACGATACACGATTAGACAAGACTAGAGCAAGAGAGAAGACTAGAACTCGAATTGGAACTTGAAAGTACTTACTTGGTGATCATGACTCCTTGAGCTCCCAAGACTGGCATTGGCAAGACTGATAATGAATGTGGCCAACCCCTCCTTATATGGTTTTCCAAGGGTGCTTACGAGTTGATGATGTCATTGATGATATCATCAACTAGAAACAAGACCTTTGGGTGTCAGAATTCAGCAAATAGATAGTTGATCTTGGGGTTTTGGCACATTTTGCATGCAATGAAAGCATTAGTTGGTCCAAGATCTTGACGAAACATGATATATAAGAAATTCACATGGATTCTAAGGTTTTACATGATTTTCTTTGTGTCCATGACCACCTCCTCCTAAAGCGACGAGTTCCAGGAGGAGCAGCCATGTTCACTAGCTTGGGTTTCATTGGATTCTTCTTATGGAATTTGTGAACCTTGATTTTTTCTCTATGAAGATTTTCTGTAAGTTCCAAAGTACGATCACTGATGTCATACACTTTCCAATGAATAAGGCATTCCAATTTTTCTCGAGAGATCCTTGAATCTAATACATGCATGACCTTGAATTCTTCATTATCTTGAATCTTGATAAGGATTGGATGTCTCTTCAACTTCCTTGGGTTCTTTATGAAATATATCCTTTGAGCTTATAGTGGAATGTTGTAGCATTTCCAAGATTTTTGATGGAGTGCCTTGAGTAAACACACCTCCTTGATTGAACATGAACTCCTCCTTGTCCTTTATCTTCTTGTTAACTTCATAATTTTTTTGATCCATATCATTCATAATCACTTCTTGGTTTTCAAAAGTTCTTGGTTCAAATTTTTGAGGAATAGTATCATGATTATTCAACACTTCTACCTCTTGGACTTGGCTTTCTTTGAATAATTGATTCTCACATTGAACTACATGATTGATAACATCCTCCAAGGTATTTGCTTGAGGCATGGATGGCAAGAGATATTTGACTTTAGGATTGAGGCCACTTCAAAACTGATTAACCATGTAGTCTTCTTTATATGCAATTCATCTTGATATTCAAGGCATAGCTTGAAACTAATCGATCATCTTGTCATAGAAATATTTTCATGTCTTGGACATGTTTGATCAAGGCCTTTATGCTAGATTGAACCTCCTTGCATAGGGAATCCATGGTGCTTGGACTTGATGAAGATAGTCTTTCCAAAATGTTAAGGGAGCACTAGATTGTGCTCTTTGACTACACTAGACAAGATTTTGGAAATATAGTTCTGATTACAAGAACACCCACGTAGGTAAAATGATATAAGAATACATAAGTGATAGAAGACATCGCATTACCCGAGACTGATAGGTATGGAAAACTGGACTAGAAATGATACAGGAGATCCCACAACTCGGGATCGTAGGCATGGAAAACGATATCAAGATTACAAGAACTCCCTTCTTAGAGATAAATTAGATACAAGAAGGAACTTGACAAGATCTCCTTCTACGAGATTACAAGAGGACAAGGCTAGATGTCCAGGATACAAGACTAGACAAGACTGGAGCAAGAGACAAGACTAGAACTCGAACTCGAACTTGAAAGTACTTACTTGGTCATCAGGACTCCTTGAGCTCCCAATACTAGCATTGGCAAGAATGATAATGAATGTGGCCAACCCCTCCTTATATAGGTTTCCCAAGGGCGGTTACGAGTTGATGATATCATCGATGATATCATCAACTAGAAACAAGACCTCTCGGTGTCAAAATTCGGCAAATAAACACTCAATCTTGGGGTTTTGACACATTCCGGATGCAATGAAAGCATTAGTTGGTCCAAAATCTTGAAAACACATGAGATATAGGAAATTCACATGGAATCTAAGGTTTAAGATGGTTTTCTTTGTGTCCATGACAGCAATAGGACTCCCTCAAACTCAATCCTACTAGCATCACTCCCACCCCCCTCACTCCTACCAGCCTCACTCCCACCAGTTTCACTCCTGCGGGTGAGGCTATTTCCATTGTAGGTACTCTTGGCTTTATGACTCTACCATGAATGCCTTCTCATCCATCCCCTAGTGGCTCTAGTAGTCAACATATGCATTTGATACCTTAGTGCAATATAGGTGTGTGTTCATCTTGTTGCCGGAGGTCACACTCTGAAGGGGGAGGTTTCAAAAGAGGATCGAAAGGTGGCTCTTGAGGAGCTGGATATTAGGGAGGTGGTGCACCAGACCTTGTGTCTTCTACTTCTACTCATAGAGCGAGTACCTTAGATGCAGGTATGCCATGTGGTACACGACATACACCTTGGGATGCTCATGACCATGATGACTCCAAGGTGTATAGTATACCTGATGGAGCTCCAATGATGGATGCAGCTAGAAAGTCTAGGCATTAGTGCATACCACAACTTTTTTCCATACAGTTTGGACACTCTATCATGTTGAAATGGAGTGAGTAGGATAAAAATCACAAATTTTATGTCACAGAGATGATCTATCAGGAGTACCGGCCACCACTTGGGTATCCTATTGTCAACTCAAAGTGGATTCAACACATAGCACGTGAGGTGATGTCCCATCAATGATCTAAGACTCTGATGCTTTTAGAGAAGGCTTATCGAAGCCTATATGGTTAGATGCTGACGAGTGGAATATGACTTGCGATGAGCAGTAGCAGACTCCTAACTGATATCGCCAATAACAAGATGCCATAGCCACATATCTAGATATGGTTGGACCATCATATTTGGGTAGCATCAAATAAGACACTTTGCATCACAATTTTCTAAGTATCATTTTGATTATTGAATTTGCTTGTGTTAAGCATGTCATGTATATTCATCTAACATTTTTCATATTTATTGCCAGAGTTGGCAATGGGTCATCTTCCAACATGAATCGAGGCTTATGGATATCATTACGGATTGGTTGCAATGTGTGGAGGACTTGGAGGGGTGCCATGCGATCATTTCATGGGAGCATCTACGATGAGATGAGCTTATAAACTTGGTTTGTTGTTTCTAGTTATTGTTTATAACTATCATGTCAATTTGTCTCATTTCAAAAATGTGCTTTGTTCTAGGATTGCCGATATAGATCTTTTGATCCCTTTGTGCATGTGTATGCCAGTGGTATGCCAGATTTTGTATTTGACTCATATATGGCAGTGGTGCATCAAGATTTTGTATTTGGTTCCTATATGGCAGTACTTTGCCACATTTTGTATTTGGCTCATATATGGCACTGATTTGCCAAACTTTTGTACATGGTTCATTTATGAAATATATATATCTTTTATACATGACTCATTTATGGGATATTTTTTCTGTACATGGTTCATAATCCATTTTGTTCATTTCTTTTGTATTGAACAATGTTTTTCTTTATCAAATCATGTTTTGATTGTTGGTAATGTAAACACTAAATCGGCAATCACTAGAGTACATGCCATATGTACTCTGTTTTTTTTTTTGGGCAGAGTGCATTATCATTTGCTACACAAAAACATGGTAGTGCTGCTACAAAAAGAGACAACATACTTTGCCCAAAAAACATTTTGTAGATATGTTTATCAATATAGGTGCTGATATAAGCATCAATATGCCCAGCTACATACTTACGCTTTTGCCCAATGGAATACTGAAGCTTATACCGGCTCTTAAATTGAGCCCTAAACTAGCACGTATATTAGCTCTTTGGTAACAGTGCATATGCCAATGCTTACAAAGCATCGGGGCTAAATGGCACTCATGCATTTGCAATGATAGAAGCCCTAGTATACCCCTCACTGTTTTAGTGAAAGTGAGGTGGTGAACTCCTCATTATTCTAATTCAATTGTCTTCTTATGTGGGGATCCTTGGAGATCCCTACTAGAGACATTTGTATGCAAAAGGGGCCTTAAGGATGAGGGAATGAGGCAATGAATATGGTTCTATATCTTGTTTCCCATCGTTTTCTCTTTTGCTTAGATTGAATAATGGGCCACTTGGTTGTAAGGTTAGCCTAATCTACCCAAAGTCTATTGAGATTATTTTTTTTTTTATGTTTAACTCATTCCATATATAAGTGACTGAAGCAAAAGTTATTTGCATACACTTATGGTGGAGAGTCAAAGATAGAGAGAGTGAGAGAGAGAAAAAAAAAAGACAGAACATATAGGTAAAAACAAAATTTTCTATTAAGCAATGTATTACATCGCAAAGTATGCCTATCAAAGGGTACAATATACACATGTTATGGGTTATTTCCTCTAATTCCTCTTGCTAGGTGAATGTCCTTGGGTTGTATGGTTACTATCTTGGCATGGATAGCACACAGGTTAGAGTCCTCAAGCATGGAGATGAGGTAGGCCTCAGCTCCCTCTTGAAGCGCTTCAAGTGTTATCCCTTGTATTCATAAACCTGCACACTAGCTTTATAGTTCTTCTTTTACTACCCTTGCAAAAGCTCTTCACGGTATGAGTAGTTCAATGAACTTTTGGTAGTGTCGTATCTCTGTGAAAGCCCTATAGTGCCTCCTTCGTCTTTGTGGAACTCTTGCGTTGGGAGGTATGTTCGGCTCTCCTTGAGGTCTACATCCTGGTTGATAGTTTTTCTTTCTCCGATGTACACGATGTGAGGCTCCAGCTTTATCTTGCACATTTTGTTGTCGATGTGGTCATTGACTTTGCTCCCTTTCCTCCTTTGTTGGTATTTGCCCTTGTACTTGTGGAAGTGTCTTGCCTCCATGTGTCACCCTATGGCTCGTTGGAATGTGGATATCATTCCATGGTGGTTGATTGTTGCTTTCGTCATTCGAAGATGACTCCTCATTGCTCTCTGATACAACCCTTCTCATCACCTTTTGTTTGGGTCTTGCCTTGATGGGTATCCTTGTTGGTGGCTCATGATCTGAATCTGACTCTGATCGTCTTGGAGTGAAATACTCTTGTCTATTGGACACTTCATGTTCTCACGATGGATTGCTCCCCGGTGGTGTGCCATCATGTGACACGAGCACAGATGTGCTATGGGAACCACTTTGGGGTCTTTGGGTGGGTTGCAACCATGGTAGGGATTGCGTCCCTAGATGAGGGCTAGGAAAGAACACGTGATATTTCCTTGCAGTTTGCTTGGTGCATGCCATTCTCTTGAGTTGCAAACAGTGTGAAATGAAGTGAGTTCTCTCTATTTATAGAGCTTTTTTTAATTGTTTGTTCACACTAGAATGGACAAAACCTATTTAAAAACATATAGAATATTATATTATAAATAATAACACATTGAAACCAAGATTACAATAATCATAGGTTTTACCACATAATGGGAAATAAGGAATTCACTTTACTTCCAAGTAGAGCCTTCTCGTTGTCTCCTAGCATGCCACTGAGCATGATGGAGAGGTCCTAATGATTACTTCCATTTCTCACTAGAAATGTTGTGTTGCATCCTTCTTGCAAGTTTTGCCAATTTTGAATCCCTAAGTTGTTCCACAAAAAACTTTCTCGAGAATGTAGTGCGGTAAAACCAATTAAACATCTCCTCCGTGTAGTTTGATTGCATTAGACCACCACCATGTCACGTGTTTTTGAAGTAGACACCCCTCGCTTTGTAGTGTGACTTCTCCATTCCTTGGGTACTGAAAATCTCTAACGACCCACATCGATGCATGAAATAAGCTCCATGTGCAAATAAAATATGCAAAAATTTTTAAGTACATTGGAAAAAGGTAAGTGCAATGAACACTTTTAGATGAAGATTACACGTACAATGTAGTGTGTTATATTGCTCTCTCCCCAAGATTGAATGAAACACTTTGTGAACTCCACTAATGTCTCTTGAAACAATTGACGTCGAAATCTGTTGTGATCATGCATAGGTCTTTCCACAGCTCATAATGTTCATTATTTTGAGTGCTAGTATCTCTTCTAAAAAATGTCTTGTTTTATTCCCTATCATTCACACTTGTTGCAAACTATCTTAAGATTCTCCAACTTTCTTAACAACTAGGGTTACGTTTCCACCATGACAACCAATTGAATTAAGTAGTCCCTCCAATTTCTTTAAAGCTTGAATAGATTTATCAACTTGCTTCATGGAAAATGTATATTCTATATGGAGCTTCACTAGTCTATCGAAAATTCTCATGAAGGCATGCAAGGTGCAAAAGTGGACATTGACTAAAGGGAATGGAATAATGGAATTCCAATCCTTATCTGAGATGTCACGACTAGGTGTACCTAACATGGGACACCTCATTAAAGGTATATCCCATTCAGTATATGGAGATGCATCTGTGTCATCAGTTAAATCATCTATGTTGTTTTTTTTCTCTTTGTTTGTTTCTAACCTTGTGTGCAATATGGACAAGGTTAGAGAGTAGATGCACCTTGTTTGCACCCTAACATGCATTTGATAGTCTTTAAGTCTCCACCTAAATGCCACTCTACTTCAAAATCACCTAGGCTTTCTACACTGATTTTGGCACCATGAATTTGAGAAGTTATCACCTTTGTGATCCATGGGGTCCTACTGAAATCCATGTAAGAACATCATTTTACTCTTTAGATACTTCAATCGCACCTAACCACCATATATCTTTCTCTGATTGGACACTATATGTAAATTGATGGGTAGATTCTTCAATTTCATCAATAATGGAATGTGCCATAGCTTTGTTCATGAGTGTCACACTAAGTCTCTCCATACGTCATCCCTTTATGATTCGATATTCTTCTAGCATCAATACAAACTTGAGTTTGGAACCACAATCTACATAAAAAAACAAACATTATATTAATAATAATACTTTCAATGTCATTATCACAACAATGGATATACCTTCAATTGTGGATTTGTAAAATTTAACCATTTCCTTTTGAAGCCTCTCCAAATTGACAAATATATTGTTGTACTTTGTGTAGATGAATTCCTTTCTAGATGCATTTTTCAACTCTTTCTTTGATGTAGATGAATGATAAATGGATGCAGGCATAACATCTTCTATATGCAGGTAATTGCCAAGACTATTGGTTACATCCTGATTGGTCATCTTCTTCTTTAGAGATGCCTTGTAAGGGCATGGAAAAATGCTTTGGAAAATACCTTTGTTTTGTAGAGCCTACTTCAAACGATTGTACAATGCATTATATGCTCTAGTACTAACACCTGCTTCGCCACATAACATCTGTACCTCACTAGGACTAATAATATCTTCTAAGTTGCCTGTAAAATCTTTAATCACTTGGGTTTTGATGTGATTTCCTATTGGTCAATCCAAAATCATAAGCACATGTTTGTTGCTAAGACAAGAATTCAGAAACGTCAATTGATCCTTCATTGTTGAGGAAGCATTGACATCCTCAACAAAGGACGTGCACAATACAAAACTCAATCTAGAAGTCTTTTAACACAAATAAACAATCAAAACACATACCTAAGTGCATAAATACGTTGCTTCCGTGTTCCACCACCAGTTGAAAGAGCTTGAAAGGATGATAATGGTCGTTTCCTATATCTCATCCCAAGTGGAGTCTCTTTTAGTTGTGTAAGGTTGGCTTTTAACTTTGTAATTGTGCTCTCCTTTTCTTCCACATCTTGTTGGAGTATATTATTGTGCTCATCCAAAGATTTGATAGCACTTTCTAAAGTGTGTATAGCACTCTCTAAACTGCGTAACTTGAAATGGTTGTGATGACATTGTTGCATCCAATAATTTTCTATAGATGTAGAATGGTTAGACAATCGCTTGCAATAGCCTAAAAGTCCATCTTCATCCCTACCAAGGAATTGTAGAAATGTGGAAATACTTTGGAATCTAGGATGAACATTAGACATTGGATCTAAGGGATACAAAGCACCATTTACCCAAAGATCAATATTCTTCTCTCCAGCTGCACGTCGTTCATTTTGAGAATCTATGTCATTGCTACCTATAGTCATTGGTGCAAATTCCGTTGGAACACGAACATGTACACTCTTTGAGTGAGGACCACGTGTTGGTGCTAGTGTCATGTTTGTAATACATGTGAGCACCATGATGTTTTAAAACTCCGGCACCAAATAGGAAGAAGCATAGAGATGGCTAGAATGGCTTGTACAGTAGCTGCATGCAAGAAAAAAAAAGCGTGTTTCGGTATGTGGATACGTCAAAATGACTTTTTTCAGTGTGTAAGATGGAAAATAAGTTTTTTTTCAAAAATTCATATTTTGGGGCAACCAAAGTTACGAGTTTGATGATATGGTACTTAACTTTTGGAGGGATTTTGAAAAGTATGTTTTTCTAAAGTATTTTTTATAAAAACAAGACTAAAAAAAGTAACTTCTGACATATACATAAAAGTATGGGCCATTTTGAATAAAGAATAGCTAAAAAAGAGACTTTTTCAAAAAAGTCATTGTTTTATTCATAAAGATGAACGGATTTGATGAGGTGGAAAGTGGTTTTTCTCTCTCTCTCTATGTGTAGAAGAGAGAGAAGATCCTAGCTCAGCCTAAAAAAAAGCCTACTTCAACCTACCAAAAAGTGATCCATTGAATGCACTTTGTCCCATTAACAAAGTACAAGATGAAGCTTAATCCCTAAAAATTAGGAATCCTTACAAGGCCCATGCAGGGTTCACTTTTTTCGCTAATGGGTTCACATGCTTTTCATTATATAATGACCATATTTACTCTCAAATGTCATGCTCTGTGAGAAATGTTGATGAACATGTTTGAAATAAGTTTTTAAGCTGACTGAGTAAAGATATTTTGAGTACTTTGAGGTGTTGATGTAATGATCTCTTGTGGTAAGTTAATGTATTACCCTTGCTGTTTATGTATCACTGGTAAGTGAATGTATTGCCCATGTGGATTATGTATGAGTCCTCAGGATAAAAATAAGCTTAAAGTTTTTGCACCCAAGGATCTACAAGTACAAATGAATTAAGTAATAATTTGGTAGTGTAAAATCTAGATTCAAATACCTTGGGTTGTGGGTTCACCATAATTTTGCATACAAATCCCAATTCTTAACATCTTGTAGGATGTCAAAATGAGATAAGCTTCTGTAGCATGCATTCACTCTACCAATATGAGCTTTAAGATCTAGCACGTAACTATTGTGGATACCTTGTATCGACATAGACAACCACAAGCCAAATTTCTTTTCATTGGTCTCAATGACCAGTAACCTTCAAAGAACTTGTAGTTACATCGCCCCAACAATGAATTAGTTTCTCAATGGAGATGGTTGACTATCGCTAATACGCTCAATTGGATTGTTTACTTCTGGTTACATTAAAACCAGTTATGATGAAATGATGCATCCAATGTCAGATCCTCGTTAGATTAGTTGGTTGATCTAGTTAGAAACTCGATTCATTCACTTAGATCCAATTAGTATCTCGTTCAAGCAACCCAAGTGCCTATAAATAGTAGAGGAGGAGATCATTCTCATTTCCAAAATCCACGAGCGAGAGAGAGCAATCAAGCAAAGAGAGCAAAAGCGCACAGACCTCAACAAACCATCAAGGAAACTCTGATGGAGAAGAAGAATGTTGTCAAGAGTACCTAGAGGTAGAGAAAATCGCACCACAAAAAAAGATTCCTAAAAGATTCCTTTTTATCTTCTAGGAAGTAGTATCTCTTATAGAGATTTTAATTTTATGTGTTCGTGAAATCTCGATCCATGATGATCAGATTCAATGCTAGGCATCAAGTTGGAGGGCAATTCGGTGTTAAGCATTGAATTCGCTACATAAGTTGATGCCACGCATCCACTTTAGGTGACAAGTCAATGTCTGGCATCGACTTTCACCCCAAAGTTGATGTCAGGTATCGACCTGCTTCGAACTAGAAATTCGATGCCTAGCATCAAATTTGGCCAGAAACTTGATCCCAGGCATCAACTTGGAGCCCAAGGTTGATGCTTGGCATCACTTTTAGGGTGCAAGTTAATGCCTAGCATTAATTTTGGGGCACAAGTCGATGCCAGGCATCGACTTTAGCCTGCACGTCGATGCCAGCCAGGCATCGACTTTAGGATGCAATTCGATGCTAGGCATCAACTTTGTGTGCAATTTCATACCAAGCATCGACTTTAGGGTGCAAGTCGATGCCAACCATCGACTTTGTGTGCAACTCGATGCCATGCATCGACTTGCACCCTAAAGTCGATGCCTGGCATCGACTTGCACCCTAAAGTCGATGCCTGGCATCGACTTGCACCCTAAAGTTGATGCCTTGCATCATATTGTGCCCCAAAGTCGATGCCTAGCATTGACTTGCATCATAAAGTTGATGTTTGGCATAGACGTGCACCCTAAAGTCGATGCATGGCATCCACTTGCACCCTAAAGTCGATGCATGGCGTCCACTTATGCCCCAACAAGCATCGACTTGCACCTTGAAGTCGATGTCTGGCATCGACTTGTGCCCTTAAGTCGATGCGAAGCATCGACTTGCACCCTGTAGTCGATGCCTCGCATCAACCCTTCTGCTTGAAAAGCAGATTAATATAAAGAGCTAATGCTTCTAAGGCCATTTCAAGGATACTGAGTGAAGAGCGGAGAAGTCCGTCAAGAAGCTCAAAGTGATAGTGAGCTTAGTGGATCATCAACATGACAGAGGCATCGGTCACCAGATAAAATCCAAAAAAAGCCTTGCATCCTTATCCTCTGAGAGGGCAAGCAACCCACTTGGCATGTCATCTGGTGGACAAAGCAACATCAAAATAGCTTAGGATGATGCAACTAGGAAGGAGAGGTCAAAGGAGATAGAGTTTATAAGCAATGTGCGTCCACTCCAGGACATGACAAACCTAGAGTGGTGCCTTCAGTATGTTGAAGAGAAGAATGCAGTCCTCCTTGTGTTTGCAGGGGCCTATGGGAGAGACAAGATCACGACAACACATGTCTTTTAGTATGGCCTTGTGTTCAAAGTGGACTATGAGGATGAGGATGAGGATTCAGACAACCTCCTTTTCCTAGTAGATACATTGAAGGGCTTATGAAATGCAATCTACAAGATGGATCTCTTGTGCCCGGAGTGTTGTGTGCCAGAGAGGCGTGGATAGATCTGCATAGACTCAATGAACCTAATCAGAGACTTGATGCCATGGATCTAGGGCAACATTATGCCAACATAGTAGAAGAAGACAACCCCTATAAAGGCAAAGGGTAAGCAGTGGGTGCAAAAGATGCCATTGAAGAAAATGAAGAGAGTGGCTGATGAGGAGTCATCTGAGTCAAGCTCTAGCTCTAATGATATTATTGTTGCACCTGGTGGTGAGCTTGCATCAGGAATTCTAAGTATCGAGCAAAACAAGATGAGGGATGATATAGCTCGGAGAAAGCTTGTCAAGAAGGGGAGTTGTTCCACCTACCAATCAATATCTAGAGGCCCGTAGACAACTAGTGACGGAGCACCCCACCACATTCTTCTTTAGGTATGCAGTGCCAGAAATCTATGTTGGGCTTACAACTGAGGAAGACAAGCTTCTTGCTTAGGATCACAACATTGATAATGACTATAGGCAGAAGATGGAGAGAATTCGGTTCTTCCACCATGAATACGAAGATTGCCTAAAGAAGCAGGCTATCATAATACATCCCAATCGGATGCATGGTTTGAGCTTGCATTTAGCAGGTGAGATCTAGGATCTACACAATAAGATATTCACAATGTGGGAGAACAAGGAGGTCAAGGGACAGAAGCAAAGATAGTCGAGGCCAGACCCTCAAGTTGATTTGAGGGGAAAGGGAAGGAAAGTTGAACTTTCCATTGATAAGGCTCTTGAGGACATGAATTTGAAACCATGGAGAGCCCTTCAAGGAATCAAGGATGATACTTTGATTATATCAGTGTTTTCAAGGGTAATATCCAAGGAGTTAAGCCTAGAAGAGATGGTGACTCAGCTTAATAAGTATGTATTTTATTCTGAGATCCTTTTCCCTACTCCCATATTTCTAGTCTAACCTACTCTCCTTTTCATGTTTGTGATTGTAGTCATAAAGTATACATGAAAATTCACAAGGTGATGATGAAGATGCTAGGATGCTTCTCTTGGACAGAGGTCCAAGCAGAGTATCCAACCACCTCATCGTACAAAGCTTTATTGGAGTATTTTATCTTGTTATGTGACAAGGTAGGTTCTATTCTAAGAGAGGATGCCTAGTTTTTTGTCTGGGTCGATGCTTGGCATCCACTTTCTAGTGAAAGTTGATGCCTAGCATCGACCTATGCCACTAAGTCGATGTCAGGCATCGAGCTTAGTACTAACTCAATGTGCATCATCAACTTGTTGCAGAGGTCGATGTCTGGCATCACCTTATTGTTGAAAGTCGATGCCTGACATCGATTCACTACTTAAACTTGATGTCTGGCATCAACTTAGTGGCATATGTCGATGCTAGCCATCGACTTGTGGGAGAGGTCGATGCCACGCATTGGCTTTGAGTAGAAAGTCGATGTCTAGCATCAATCTAGACAAGAAATCGATGCCAGGCATTGATTCCTCATGTTTCCACTTCTTTATAATGGAGCTCGTTTAATTTCCTTTCCACTTGCTTTTGTAGAAACCGAAGAAAAGTAATGTAAGGAATTGAACTCACAACCTCTTGGTTAGGAATGTGATGGGCTAACCACTTGCCCCAAAAGCCATGGTTGAGGATTACTTCCTAATCCTCTCTCTTAGAGTGTGGTTCAACCATCTCCTACTAGGATTATGTTACATTCTTCCCCCCTTGGTCAATCATTGTCCTCAATGATCTACTCTTGTATCCCTCTTGCCTCGGTGATCAGCCCCTTGAACTCCCTAGGTGCCCTTGAATTGATGTCCCTCAACCTTGCATAGTTTCTTGAACCTTGTTCGCAACCTTGGTCTCTTGAACCCTTGCTCTCAACCTTGGTGTCTTGAACCTTCTTGTTCGCAACCTTGGTGTCTCGAGCCCCTTGAACTCCCTAGGTGCCCTTGAATTGATGTCCCTCAACCTTGCATAGTTTCTTGAACCTTGTTCGCAACCTTGGTCTCTTGAACCCTTGCTCTCAACCTTGGTGTCTTGAACCTTCTTGTTTGCAACCTTGGTGTCTCGAGCCCTTGTTCTGAACCTCAGTCTTGAACCTTCTTCTCACCCATGCTTGGTATCTTGAACACTCAATCAAGTGCCACCCAAGGATTCCCAAGGAATTCACACTTCCAAGCTAGCTCATTGGAAAGGATTCCCAAGGAATTCACACTTCCAAGCTAGCTCATTGGAAATTTCGTTCCGAGAGCTTTCCAACGGTATATTACATGCCTCAATCTGACCTACGGATTGAGAGATACACCCCAATCGTTGTAAGGTCCATCCATGAAACCGACGTGCGTGCCCTCCACAATTCCTACCCTTTCACATAGAGGATGCCCAAGCGCCTTTTTTAGAGGCCATTGGATCATTCCACCTTGCCCAAGCCTACTTCCTAAGCTCTGATACCAATGCAAGGAATTGAACTCACAACCTCTTGGTTAGGAATGTGATGGGCTAACCACTTGCCCCAAAAGCCATGGTTGAGGATTACTTCCTAATCCTCTCTCTTAGAGCGTGGTTCAGCCATCTCCTACCAGGATTATGTTACAAGTAAGTCTACAGAGGCAAAAAAGATGATTGTCCTCCTGCATTCTTGGCTCACATTCAAAGGGCAAGGCATGAGAAATCCAGACTAAAAGCCAAGGAGATAGATTTTGATGATGAATATGATATGAAGTGTTTCTCGAATTCCCTAGACCCACTTAGACCTCTATATTACAATGTATTCTATAGTGATGTAAATAATATTTGTACTATTGTGCCTAGAAAGAATTTCTCCCTTCTTTTAGCAGACATACCCTATGGATTTAGAATGTTGGGATCAGTGAATGACGATGAGCCTTTCAAGCACCCTCAAATTTGGAAAATGGTCATTGATTTTGCGGATTTGACTATGTCTCCTCTTTGGAGGATAGTAATTTTCCATAGCAGAAACCATTCTTTCTCTGTTTAAACCACTTTGAAGTCCAGATGCATGCTTTGGAGTGCCTCACCATGTATGTGATCTTCTTTCTATCTCCCTCGTTTCAATGATGCTCTCTCTCACTTATAGTTCTCGTTGGCAGGGTGAAGACAACGTGAATCATACTCCTTTGCATAGATTTGTGAGCTCCACCGAATGCATTACAGTTGGCTATTATGATGAAGTAAGCAAAAGAAGAGTCTGAGGGCATTCCAGTGAGAATAGGATCTCCAATGTGCTCATGTTTCGAGCAGTTACCAAGAAACTTCATCATGTAGCTGGGGATAGGACATTGGTTAACCCATATTAGAAGCCACAAAAGCTTATTATGAGATTGATTCAACTGTTCTCCAATGATGATGATTGGATCCTAGAGCTTTTTTGTGGAACAGGTAATTTCAGTTGTAACATTTCTCATTAGCCATGATAGTGATCAGCCTCTAATTGGTTTTCTTCTATTTGAGGAACAACTCTCACTTGCTCCTTAAAGATGTTCAAGCACTGCATAGCTATGCAGAAGGATGATGCTCAAGGGAGCTTCATAAGAATGAGAATCAATGGGTTGAATGAATGCCTAGATGAGGACCAAGAGGTTGGAAGGAAGCACATTGCAGACACGGAGAGATTCCAACCTGCTTCAAGGGAGCCTATTCCCCCACTTGGAGATGAACCGGAGACATGGTTGACCTTGAAGAGCCAATCTTGGAGCAAGAGAAGCAGGAGATGAGTTCTAGGGTTCCAGAGGATGCCATTATGCATGAGCGTGAGGCAACCTATGATCAGCTTCTATTGTAGAGGCTTATTATTCTTCCAAAACATACATGAAATGTAAACATCATTTTAATAGAAATATAATGCCAAGTTTTGCTTCCATTTTGTGCAAAGCTATACTTATCTTTAGGAAATTCTATATTATGAATCTCCAAGCATGGAAGTTGTTCTTGTCTAGATTATCCCTCATCTACTAACTCATTCTATCTCCATTTGCCATTTCTGCAGCAATTCGCAACACCATAAAACACTAAAAGCATCAGTTCTGCTTGAACACTATTACACTATGACGTGATATTTTGATCTGAGAAAAACACAGTCTTTGTGTATCAACAATACATGGAATCCCTTGAAATTCTAGATCTGGAATGTATGACTGTTTCCAAACAAGAGGCAAATTACAGTTTTGCAAAACGACCTGGTTTTTCTATGGGCCCCACCTTGCAAGCTCGAAATGGAGGCTGAGATGATGAGCTCCCTACAACCACACTAGCTGTGATACCATGTCACGAGGAGGGAGATAAGCAAGAGAGCTCACATGCACAGTCTCACAATCAAAGAGGATAGCACAAACAGATTGCGAGAAGGAAGAATAATCTTCTTCTTCTTTTTCTATTACATAAAAGGAATGTACAAGAATGACCTAAAACAAGAATACAACAAGAGCTATATATAAAGAATAGCACATAAGCAAAATCCTAATGTTCGTGAATGAGTGAGCTGGCAAGAAACAAATGTGCCATCAATCTTGGTAGATAAATCTAGTAAAGCTCAATGAAGTATCTATGACGTATACTGGCGTGACTACTATACATGTGAGAGAAATGAAAAAGTGATACGTGTCATCCTGGATCATCACATGTTGAGCTTGATATCTCAACACGATATAATGCATGAAGGGATGAGCTAAAGATCCCAAGTTAATTCCATGGGTAAATCTTAATGAAGGACGGATCTAAAGGAGAAGGTACTTGATCTTATATCAAATGAACTTCGCTAGAGGAGTTTTGGGCAACCCAAATGATGTACATTGATGAAAATAATCAATGACCGAACGATTGGAAGCAGAGAAGGATATGATGTTGGAGAGCGGATGATCTATGGCTACCGCCGTGATCCATAGGGAAGCTTTGTAACCTCAAAGCCATAGCTGCTAATAAGCATGCCGTAAGTCATGCGGTGCTCAACGGCTCTCAATGGAAGGAGTTTCTCCTTCACCATCGAAGGGGGCTTCCGTTCGGAGCTCTTCCACCTCCTGTACAGTACCGCATGCATCCCGATTCGTCCTCTTTGCCCTCGATCACTTCGCATATCTCTGCATTCTCATCCCAGAGCTTCATCTGCGCAAACTTCCCCAGCATGTCCCATATGTCATCTGCACGTGCATCGATTTCCATCGTCACGAGCCCCTCCCATACTTCATGGTCATTTCTCGACGCTCCTGCAATCTTTGTGTCGCTGAAGCTTCCACAATCTTTCTCTTGTGAGTTTTCGAAGTCTACATCTGCAGCTCCCCTTTTCGATATATACGCAAGATCTTCCGCCACAATTGCACCGCTTTCCTTCCTGCAATCATTATCAGCGACAAAACCACTCAGCATGCTCCAAAATATTAGTTATTCATTTCAAACATAATCTGTACATTCACATTCATTTGTATGTTCATATATTTCATGTTCCATACACCCACAGAAATTTCATACAACCATTTGAAGACGTCAATCACCGGGAGGAAAGGGCAATAGTAGGAACATCCAAGTAATTTGCACAAACCATCGCTAAATACAGAGAGACAATAATTCAATGGTTGTGCCGAGCACCGAGCATGTAGTTGTAGGTCAACGGATCCACAAAGAGTGTAGAAAAAATCTATTAAATATTTTTATGAAATATGTAATCCTATTGTAAAGCATTTATGTTTCCCAAATATGGTATTTCGTTTGCATGCGAAGTATGAACCATTCAAAGTACTAAGAGAGTGTTCTTTTGACGACAAAATAGTTGTAACTCTTTAATGTATATCTAAATAAGAGGAAAAATAAAAGGGTTAGAAGAGACTCTAAATACCACTAATATATAATATGCTTTATGAACAAGGGACAATTCACCTTCATGGTTATAGGGATGACCATTTGGATAAGTTAATGATGCACACACCACCATTTCCTTTGAGACAAACAACTTGTTATGTAAATAAATAATATCTACTGTGAGAATGTGAACTCTATTTTTAATTACATTTGATAAAAGAAATATTTCATTGAAAACGCATTCTTTATTAAAGAACGAGTCTTTTCAAAGTATAAATATAGAATTGGTAAGTATAAAAATTTGAAGTCTTTAGAAGCATTTTTCTCCATGCTACTTGATTAGAATAAGAGGAAGAAATACCATAATATGAGGTAAATTTGTCTACTCTAAGGTGAGAGCGTACACGGGATGGTCTTGGACATTAGGTTTGCATAATCACTAAAGTGGATTTAGTAATATTGGATACCCAACTCAAAGATAATGGAAGCTTGAACTCAAGGATATTCAACGAATTTCTTGGTCAACTAGGAATAAAAGATGATCGAGCATAAATAAAGCTCAGATTGGGTTTTTACTAGCATATTGGACGATCATCAACTTCGTTAAAGCCTACAATTTTTTAGGATAAAAACTCTGAAGGGATAAGAAAGGTATCATTGATATGACGCTCCTAAAAAAATATGCGTTTCTTGTTTCTTTGAGGAAAGTTGAGTACATTTGATATCAAGTACTCCATGTTTGAGATTTAAGATAAAGAAAAGTAAGAAGTAGACATACAAAGATGCAATTCATAAGAAAACGCCAACTTGGTGGTAGCCAAAAGACAAGCTAGTAAAAAACTTGAAGCATATACATAGTAAGGTACTTGAAATGGATAAGATTAACTCGAAAAGATTGGTTGGAGAGCATGACATAGTGCTTAATTCAGAGGTATGGTATAAAGTTATTGATCTCTCGAAGAAGAATAACTAAATGTTCTGAAAGCATTAGTAGGATGTTGAAAGACTTAAGAAAGATATAATGCATGAAGGGATGAGTTAACGATCCCAAGTTCATCCCATGGGTATATATTAATGAAGCATGGATCTAAAGTACAACGTCTTATCTCCAACTAATTTGGTTAAAGGAGTTTTGGGAAAGCCAAATGATCTTGATTGATAAATAGAATCAAATTATTTATGATTTGATGAAAGATCTTAAGTAACCATCTTTTCCTCTTTGATATAGGTTGTCTCCTACTAAGGCGTAGTCTTGAGCTCTTTCTCCATGCTTCATCTTCTTGCTAGACTAGCCTCACTCGGTAGTGTTCCCAATGTAATAAATTCTACCAATGGAGCACTTCATTCTAGAATTAATGACAGGTGATAGAGGGTAGTATACTCCACTAAGGGTCTCTTCTAGCACACGGGACAATTCTTAATCCTATCCTATATTTCTTTGTCCACACTAGACCAATACACTCCTAAACGTTTGAGATTCTACAATGCTTGTTGTTTAGAGTAATGATTTCTTAGCAATCCTTCATGGTCTTGTTACAACCAACTGCTATGTTCATTCTCCCGGACACAACAAGCAACTACACCCTCTGTATATTGTTTGTACATATTGCCTACCAATATTTGATATTTTTGTGATTTTATTAGTTTTTCCTTGTTCGTTTTCACATTCTTATTTGCAGGTCCAAAGGTTAGAAAAAGTACTTGATTTTATGTCAAATTAACTTGGCTAGACGAGTTTTGAGAAACGCAAATGCTATATGAAAACAATCAAATCATTTGTAATTTGATAAAAGATATCAATGAAATGTAAGGATTAACAAAAGAAACATTTAAGATATAAGATTAACTCACTTCTCATGTTATGTAGACACCCTAGTCCTTGCTCTCATGTATATGGCACCAAAGAAAGCAAACTCAGAATACAAGATCATAGAGAATGATACGAGATCATTGAGAGGACCAAGAAGGTGTAAAGATAAAAGATTTCGTTTTATTGATCGGAGAAAGAACTCATTATCATGGGATAGTCGGAACCAACTGTCTTTGATAATTTTCTTTAATGGCTAGACAAGAAAGAGACTCAAAATTTGATAAAAAAGTTAAGTCTTAAAAATAAGATCATTGAGAATAAAGTCTTAGGTTCATATAGAGGTAAATTCATGTACATATTGAACCAACTAAGTACACAATATTGTATTTACAAGAAGATAAATGGAATAGTGTGACAGTTACCTCCAATATGTCTACCCTCAAATGTGAGGAGTTAGACTCCTTATTATTCTAACCCGATTGTCTTCTTATGTGGGCAGCCTATGAGGTGACTACTGGAGACATTTGTAAGCAATAAGAGCCTTAAGGATGAGGCAATAAACACTTAATATGGTTTCATATCTTATTTCCCATATTTTTCTCGTTTGCTTAAACTGAATAATGGGCCACTTCGCTAAAATGCCAGCCTAATCTACCCAAACTCTATTGAGAAGATTTTTCTATTTACCTTCATAAGGAGAAGAGTTACCTTCTTTAAAATAAGTAAAAGCTCAAATCTACTTTTGAGTTAACTAGGAATAAAAAATGATCGAACATAAGTAAAGCTCTGATTGGGCTTTTCCTGGGAAACTAGATGATCATCACTTTCCTTAAAGCCTACAATTCTCGGGGATAGAAAATCTTAAGGGGTGTCAAAGATATCATTAATATGAAACTTCTAAGAAAATGATGCATTCTACTTGAGGCAAGTGGACTACATTCGATATCAAGTACCCTATGTTTCAGATTTAGGATCGACGCAAAGGAAGACCTACGCATGCAAAGATGGAATTCATAAAGGCCTTCCAACCTCGTAGTAACCAAAGATTAGCTAGTCAACGACTTCAATCATATACATATTAAGCTACTTGAAAATGGAGGAGATTAATTAGCAAAGATCACGTTTAGAAAAAAATGCGAGATAATGACCAAATGATTAGAAATAGAGGAGAATATGGTTTTGGAGGGCAAATGAAGTACAGATATTGGCATGGTGAGAAGCTCCGTAATTTTTAAAGCCATATTTGCATAGGTCATAGAGTGCTTAACATTGCTCATTATAAGGAATGTTTCCTACACCCATTGCAAGGGGACTTTGTCAAGATATCTTGCATCTTCTACAGAATAAGGGAGGAGGCAAAAGTAGAGGCTATCGACAGAATCAAAAATATCAAGTTTCAACGTCAAGGATTGCTTACAGATATCCATACTGTAAGTATGGTGTAGGAGTTCATCCACATAAATAATCTATATGGAAGTCATATTCGACGTGTCAAAAGGCGACACGAGAAGGAATCGTGATCGATTACTGTCATAAGAAGCCGACGAGCATACTACCTCACATACCTTCGCATAAAGAAGAGGAATAGAGAATAAATTATAGATAGATGCCCATTCTTCTCAGTTAAGCTAGGAATGGCTGCTAGCTGTGTACGACAATGCTAGGAAGTAAACAATATTGACATCGAACTCGGCATTGAAACAATTCAAAGCATCAATCTCTCTAATAGTTCTCAGACCCAATTCAGTGAATTCGCTCTACAAGGAACCAAGGTTGTGACAATTAAACCAAGGTTGAGACAATTGACCAAGGTTGACACTATTAAACCAGGATTAAGGCAATTGAGCCCATCGTACTGTGTAAAAATTTCCTTGTATCATGTTCGTATGGTTTACAGAAAGAACGATCTACAGATCATCTCCATAATGGTAGTATCGTTTAGGAGGTGATCCACGTAAATGATGTATATGGAAGTCATAGTAGATGTGTCAAAAGACAACACGAGAAGGAATCGTGATCGATTGCTGTCATACAGAAGTCGACAAGCCTACTACCTTCAACAGCGTTCTGCGGTATTTTAAAATGGTCTGGGATATGGCTCTAGCTGGGGGCGGAGTGTGCGCTCTAGGCTACACATCATATTGTCAAAGATGGAGCCCATGGAGTAGAGGAGCTCGGAAGGGGTAGTGTTCGGAATGGCATTCAAATGAAAGTGCCAGACGATGACCGAACGATTAGAAGCAGACAAGGATACGATGTTGGAGGGCGGATGATCTGTAACTACCGGCTTGATCCGTAGGGAAGCTCTGTAACCCTCAAAGCCGTAGCTGCTATCAAGCATGCAGTAAGTCATGCGGCGCTCAGCGGCGCTCAGTGTAAGGAGTTTCTCCTTCACCCATCGCAGGGGGCTTCCGTCGGGAGCTCTTCCACCTCCTGCGCAGTACCGCACGCATCCCGGTTCGTCCTCCTTGCCCTCGATCACTTCGCATACCTCTGCGTTTTCATTCCAACGCTTCATCTGCGTGAATTTACCCAGCATCTCCCATACGTCATCTGCGCCTGCGTCTATTTCCCTCGTCACGATCCCCTCCCACACTTCATCGTCATTTTGGGACGCTCCTGTAATTTTCGCGTCGCTGAAACTTCCACAATCTTGTCTTGCGACTTTTCGAAGACTACATCTGCAGCTCTCCTTTTCGATATACGCAAGATCTTCCGCCACAGTTGCACCGTTTTCCTTCCTGAAATCATTGCCAGCGACAAAACAACTCAGCGTGCTCATAAATATTAGCTATGCATTTCAAACATAATCTGTACATTCACATTGATTCGTATGCTCAGATATTTCCTGTTCCATACACGCACAGAAATCTCATATTGGTAACACAACCAATTGAAGACGTCACTCACCGGGAGGAAAGGGTAATCGCAGGAACATCAGAGTAATGTGCGCAAACCATCGCTGACCGAATGCAGAGAGACGAGAATTCGTGGCTGTGGCGAGCACCGAGCATGTTATTGCAAGACAAAGCACAGGGTCAACGGATGCACAAACAAATATAGGCAAGTCGGCGACGTGCCGCTTGCATGTGCGATGCAATGACTTACTTCACCGTGTATGAATATAAGAATTCTGTGAGCAATGACTTACTTCACCGTGTATGTGCGAATGCAATGACTTACTTCACCGGCGACGTTTTGAGGGAGAGAATGAGAAAGAGTGGTATTCCATGACATCACCACATCGTACTGGCTTTGCACGTTGTTTGTTCCGACGTTCTTACATGAAGAAGAGCAAATTCTATTTGAACTGAAATTGAGAATTAAAGGCACATTGGAGATCACATGCTAACGACTTTCTTGGTCGTCGATGCTGACTTTCCATCTTTAAGTACTGTAGTTTGCACTGACGTTGAAAACATTTTTCCTATTACTGACGTTGTGTTGTTTGTATTATTGATATTGTTGGATGTAAGAGACTTTACCGCAAGAGAAGAAATGCCTGCGCAAAAGCAGCAGACTAATTGTAAGAATTCAGATCTTTCTCTTCTCGGGGGAGAGGCTCCTCATTGAGTTGTATCATAATTTCAACAAGTGGTGTATCAATTGCCTTGGAGAAGATGGGATTTCAGTTTCCAACATATTCAACATCATTTAGTGCAAAGTAAAAGAATTGTCCGACTATGGAAAATCCTACATCGTGAAATATGGACCAATGCTAAGGCAAGCAAAATCTGTGAATCTCCCGTGGTGAAACGGATGCTATGGAGGAAAAGTGCTCGAGTTTGAGGTCTACGGAAGCACATGAACGACACAAAGGGGAAGAAGAAGCTTGGAGCACAACACACAATACTGAATGTATTACCAAGAGAATGTACAAAGATAAGTAACCTATTAAGGTTATAGGTGTGTATACAAGCAAGGGGAAAGAAAACCTCCTAAAGAGGGAAATTTGTGCCCCGGCCGTCCTAGTATGTTCACACACATCACTACTGAAATATATCAACAAATCCCCCCCCCCCTAGGAGTGATGCAAGGAACAAGGAGTTGGCACTCATGTATAAGGAAGTGCCAAGCTATGTGGAATCAATCCACAAAAGGAAGTAAGCCCAAAGCTTTGTGGAAAGCTTCAAGGTATGCAACGTTCTTTGGTGTGGGCACATATGTGAAACTGATCTCTCCAATAGAGGGCCTCTCCCCGACATAACGATATTGCACCTCAATATGCTAGTGCGAGCATGGAACATAGGGTTCCTCGCAACTACCAATGCACTCTGTTAGATTTATTTAGAGGTGTTAGATTTATTAAGACCTCCATGGTCTACCATTGGTCTACCTACATTTGGTCGAGGACCCTAGCTAGGTCAAGGACTAGAGCTCGGGGGAGCCAAGGCTCTAGCACAAATCTTTGAGGTTATTCCATCTCCTCCGAGTGGCCATATGAGGAGTGTTTGGACCTTAGAGAAGATTCTAGATGTGCCAAGAGCAAGGGCTATTTAAGGTTGGAAGGAGAGTGGCAGATAGCTAATTGGGATCTTCCATTTGGTATCAAAGAGCTTGAGAGAGAGAGGGAAAAGTCTCTCGAAAAAGGGCCACTTCACCATCTTCTTCAAACATTTTCGTGGGGAAAAGAAAAAATCTCACGTGCGTACATTTTGGGACGATCTCGAGATTCATGGAGGTTTGACCGTGGAGTTTTCGAAGGCGATTCCAAAACAGAGTACTATATGTCTTCATCCACACGTGCACATGCGTGCTCATCCGTCAGGTATGTCATCAGTCTCTCACGAGTTGTGAATCGGGGCTCACATTCACGTTAGATGGAGGAGGCAAGAGCATACGTTTGCTCTCTTTTTCAATAGACAAGAGTAATATGAGGTCTAAGCGCTTTATAAAGCCACATCACATGCTAAACTAAGTCCATTGTTTTCCTCTGATTTGACCATCAATCTCACTACCTAGGCTCACTAATTTGACCATAACTTTGTCTAAGAATGTTCAAATTGAGAAATTCAAAGTGATATGGATTCCTTGATATGGATTCCTTTACATCCATAGGTGAGTTGATACGTTTTGTTTAGATTTGGCCATCTGTCTAGAGCTTTCAATTTGACTAAGTGGAATTGTGAGAAACTCTTGAGGTTTGAATTATTCTCTTATATTCTCATAGATACTTACGGAAGTGATTTTATCTCATTAGAAATATTTTTTCCTCACTTTTCTCTTTATTTAGAGTCATAACTATCATTTAATCTTTAAGATTTTCATAGGAAATGAAGTAGAAAACTAAAAAATTGATATTGATAGTTAGTCTATTATGCTAAATTCGATTATGAACTTCTTCTTTTATTGCTTTTGTTGAATGGATTTCTTGAGAGATTAAAGAATGGGTGATTTTATTCATGTATTTTCACATGGAAATTCAATGATGAATTCATTAAAAGTTTTATTCAAAGAGTTATTTGTAAAGATTGGAAGATATGCATGGCATTATGATTTGATTTTCGCAAATAAGCGTCCTCTTCATTGATAATCTAATGCAAATTAATGACTTGATTATTTATGAGGATATATATATATATATATATATATATATATATATATATATATATATATATATATATATATATATATATATATATATATATATATATATATATATATATATATATATGCATACATATATATATATATATATATATATATATATATATATATATATTCATGCATACTAATCCATTAAAATGTTTTTCCAAATGCGTAGAAAGAATCATCAAAGTACATTGAATTTATTTTTTTGCATCATGAAAGGGTATGGTTGCATATTGTTGTATTCATAAATTTAAGTAGAACGATCCAATTAGCATGAAAATTTGTATGATGGTATATTATTAAGTGCTTAACATGTGCACCAATTCTCATGGCTTTTGAGGTTTGTTTGATAGGTCAAATGGTGGAAAAACTTTAGACCTATTGTATCAAAAGTTACGCTCTAGAAGGTGTACAGAGGTACCTTTGCAGGGCCATATCTCCTCATAGGAGTGTCGAATTGCTGCTTTTCTTGTTTGGTTTTGAAGCCTATATTTTTAATTTTTTTTCATCTAATTGTAATAAAATGGAAATTTTGAGCTAAGAGAAAAATAAAAATCTCTCTGATCATTGTGCAAGGAATTTTCTCTGTCAATTTATTGGAGCTTCATGAACTTGGGTGTTTCTCTCACATCACTTGTCCAAATAATATGAAATTTGGATATGTGTTGGAAACTAGTGTTATCATGAACATTTATAAATTTCATATAATTTGGATAAGATTCAAAGGGTGTAAAGGCTATATTTGCTCTCTGGTCCCTCTGCCGAGGACTCGCTAGAGAGGTGTGTAGAGGTCTCGTGATTATGCCATTAATCTTTATTAGAATGTACACTTAGGGTCCATTTTTTTGGACATGTTGTGTAGCTATGCTAGCTTACTGCTCACCAACTTTGAAGTCATTTGAAACTCATTTGAGGAGTCTATGATTATAAGGTTTTTTCTTGTCTACTTTCTAAGTAGTGCAAAATGTGCAGGTATTGTAGACACTAGTTTGCTTGTTTCTCTCATTTGGAGAGTGTTATTCAAGTGAAACTTGTTGTCCAGATAGATGATTAGATAATCTTTCCAATGACCCAAATTTCACTAAATTTTGAAGTCATTTGATTAGTCTACGCAGTGGATCGTCGGAGCTATGTCTCACTCCCAAGACCTCCTATACATGGGTATAGGTTTGTAGAGTTTTGGTCATAAATTCATGACCATAGATTCAATTCACTTGATTCAACTTGGAGGTAAAAGATAAATTTTAGAGCTCTGTGGATACCAAAAATAGAATATTTTTTGATATAGTTATGCACTTCTAATGTTCTGGTCTTTTTGCAAGTACTGCACTTTTTGACACAAGAAGTTAGAGGAAGTTATTAAAGACTTTAAATTGTATATTTCTAGGGAAAAGCACTTGAATTTAACTTGTATTAGACTTGTAGTTATTATAGGCTCATTAATAATAATTTTGAAAATTTACAAAGCTTGTATAGCTTGTTCATGGCCCTTATCGCCGGATGTATTTTAGGATTTTCCATAACTTGTATAGTTATCATGTAAACTTGTATAGGACATGGGGATTGAGTGAGGTTTGTCTTTTGTGTATACATGAGATTGAGAGAGGATTTAGGATATATCCTACTAGTTCATGTTTTTGTCATGCACAAATCATCAATTAAGAGCATTGTTAGTTAGGTTTGCATTTTACATTCAAATGTCTTAGCAATTATACTGTTTGTATAGAATGAGTTTGGACGAGACTGTAACTCCCATGGATGAGGTTGAGCTTGAGTGACCTTACACTATGGAGATTACAACTCTTAATGCAAAGGTTAGAGGCATGGAGGATACTCTTAAGATGATCCTCGACGCAATAAAGAAACCAGACGTGCGACCAGTGGCTACAAGAATGCAGATAGAAGTTCCATCTGCTGAACCATCTACTCCACAGATACCACTTGAAGATGTAGGGGTGTCTCCTAGTAGAGAGGTCAAGTGGCAAGTAAAGGACTTGAATCCACCAAAATACCACGGATAGGTTAGTGGCACGATGGCAGATGCGGTAGAGCAGTGGATAAGCAAGTGGGAGCAATGATTTTAGCTTTGTAATATTGAGGATGAGAAGCAAATGATCCAGCATGCCACCTACAATTTAATGGATGTTCCTCATCGCTGGTGGAGGAAAATAGAGCAAGATAAGATAGAACCGGCTACTTGGGGAGATTTCAAGATCATATTTAACAATAATTTTGTTCCTCCAAATGAGCGTACCAGGGCTCTAGATGCATGGTTTTTCTTACAATAGAGGCAACTTTCAATGCAAGAGTATGGAGACAAATACAGGGAAATCTTATTGAAGATTCCAGATCAAATGCCTGATTTTCTTCAGGTGCATAAATTTGTTCCTGGGCTTAGGGAGATGTTGCGTCCACTTGTGCGCAAGGAGCACTAGCACACCTTAAATGAGGCAATAGAACTTGCCTTGGTGTTGGAGGATGGGTGATGCTCCCAATTGCATCCTTCTGGACAAAAGAACACTTGGACAAGATTCAAGAAGCCCATAGCTTCCATCTAACAAACAGATGAATGACATTCAGACTTCCAACCATGGGAAGATAAAATTAAGTGCATCCATGGCAGATAGAGCTTTTCAGAGATCAAGTTTGACACAAAAACAGAAAGAAAAGGCTCGTCGTGATGGTCTCTCTTATGAATGCCTAGGTCGGCATGCTTACAAGATGTGTCCTAAGAAAAAAGAAGAAGATATCTGCAACAATGGTGGTGGAGAGGTAGCAGTGCTCACCGTCCACTCCATCAGTTCCTTCCAATTTTGATCTTCTAGCTACAGACACTAAGATCGATCCTCCATCTAAAGATAAACAATCCACTTAAATATGACAGTCACTAAGAAGGTTAAGAATGTTCCAAATGTGGTGTTATCCATATTTGCTCAAAAAGGGTATCAGTTTCCAAAAACCGAGTTGGTTGTCATGAGTGGGGAAGTTCATGGACGTCTCGTTAAAGTTCTATCTGATACATGATCCACACATAACGTTATTAGCTCTTCTTTAGACAAGAAACTAAAGTTGAAGACTACTCCATTTGCATACACCTATAGAGTAGAGTTGGCAGATGGGAAGGGATCTGAGACCAAGGATCGATGAGTTGTCAGATTACGAGTCCAGATACAGCCTTATAGAGGTGAGCTAGATTTTGAGATCACTAGGTTGGCTAGATTTGATCTTCTCCTCTGTAAACAGTGGCATGCAAGAAGAAGCCAACTATTGATTTTCAAACTCACATATATCAGTTCAATCATAATGGTCATCGTATCATCATCCGTGGAGAGCCCAACGTCAAGGTGTACAAACGAGCATCTACCTCGGTGATGGTAAAAGCAGAGTGTAAGTATTTGTATTTCTTATATTTTGAGCATAATGAGTTGTTACGTTTATAGATTCAAACTAGTTTGGAAGCTCAGTTAGCTTCTAGAATGAAAACTGAATTCCAACACTTGTTTCTTTATGAGTTACCTTCAGGTCTTCCTCCTCGTAGAAAAGTGGAGCATAAGATTGAGCTAGTACCACGAGCGCATCCACCACCTAGACAACCGTATCGAATGAGTCTGCAAGAGGAGGTAGAAGTACCTCGTACAGTCGAGGAGTATCTTAACAAAGGACTCATCAGATCCAGCTATTCACCTTTTGCAGCCCGAGTGCTTTTGGTTTCCAAAAAGGATGGATCTTTCACGATGTGTATAGATGGTAAATCAAACTATCTTTTGATATGCTCCCGCCATGAACCCATGCATGTACGGAACTACCACATACCCTACATAGAGAGATGTGTTTTCGATTTTCAACCCAACCGCCGATCTCTTTTCGTGAGTCTCATTCATGAGACTTCCTTGTACGATTCTTCTGAGAGTAATGATCAACTCTCCCCTCTTCTCTTCTACCCAATGTGGTATATGATACCCATATGTGTCATGTGACACTCTCCTCATAAGAGGAGGCTCGCTCCATGAGATATTGTGACATTTCCTTCCCCTTGAAAGCATTTTCGTCCTCGAAAATGTAAATGAAATGTCTGTAATGGTAGAAGAAAGTGCTTGGACTCCCCTGAACCCCATGCACTCTATGCACATGGTCATCTTTTTGTGTTTTTTCCCCATATCCTTCTCCTTGAGAAGCCTCATATGAGATCATCTTAAAGGTGGAAAACCATCTCAGTGGTGCCTACTATCTCCCATATACAGTCCACTTTCCAAACCTTCACTCCCATGACATACAACATCATCCAAATGACCTAAGTCCATTTGATGTATCCTCTAAGGAGTAATAATATAAGAAGCAAGTGTAAAGTCCAAAGCTTATAAGCTTGACCATACAATAATGGAGATAATAACCATAGAATCCTATGAAATATAGAACAAAGTCCCATAACAAGTGACTCCAAACCCATCTAAGACTAAATCATAGATTGCGTTCATAACACTCCAGCTCTTCCTAACCTTGCGTGTGCTCACAAGTAATAGTTTCCTCTAAACTACTTTGTGACTATGCAATTCCATCATCTAGCTCATATATAACATTTCTTGGTAGTAAAATGCAATCTCTACATTCCACCAACCAAGAGGTTTTTGGTTTGTTAGCCATTTCCTTTGGACTTAGTTCTATTGGAAGAGCATCTATTGGCACTAGTGCAAACTCTGAAATTTTCTCTTCCCTTTAGTTTGCCATTTGAATGCAAAAAGCATTCCTTTTGAGATTCAGATAATCCCTAAGTACCCAATTTCCTAATTGATGCTCACACATCATGCTCATGATGAAACACCAACTAAGAGTTTGGTACCTCAATAAGTTAGATTTATCCCAATCTCGTATAACCCTAAAGAAAGGAATCATAATTGTATTCACATTCTAAATGATGTCAATAACTAGACCATCTCATCTAGTCAAGGGCTATCATTGGAAATACCATAACTACTTCTCTCTAGATTCTAGAGGTGAGACTCAATCTAGCCATCATGATTAACTGACCTTCGTTTTGTCTTGATAGAGGAGTGCCACTCCTAACAAGACAATCTAGAAGAGAGAAAGTGAAACTCTCTTTCTCTCTCTAAACTCTTCCAAGGAAAAGAGCTATAACAGTGGAACCTATTCCACTTTCCCTTCCCCTTTGAAAGAGATTCTATTGAATCCAATTACTCTACTCATCCTTAATTGAGAACATGCACATAAGTTCTCCATGTCTTTTCCTCCCAAAATAGTGGAGAAAGAGACTCCCATGTGAACGAAAATTATATTGAAAGGTAGAATAAATGAATTTCTTCTGGAATATAAACTAAGAGATGTTTTCTAAACACCTCTTCTCTGTAAAGGAAAATATGCTCTATTCTTCTCCTATGAAGAAATAATATTTTCCTTTCCTTCATTCTCTCTCAAAGAACATGACTTAAAGTGAGAATAGTGAGCTAAAGTGAGATCTCTCCTTGATCTCTAAGCTAATTCCCACTTTGTCCTTTCCTTAAAAAAGAAACTTATGAATTCATTTGCTCCTCTCTTCCATGATTGATGCATAATCCCTCATTACAGACATTACTATAAAGATGGAGAACTAATCTCCCATAACTAATGAAGGTGTATGTAGTCAAGAGTAGAGAACATAAATTCCTTATAAGGATCAAAGCCCTCTACCAAAATGGTCAGCAATGATATGACATGATACCATAAACCCACGTGTATCCATACTAAAAAGCTATCTCTGCCAACTGTCCTCTATGGATGGATCTATATGATGCCATGAAATTAATGGAATTATCCTTCTTAAAAACCTCAAAATAAGTATGTGACATCTTGCTTTATCTCTAACCACCATTGTCTAATCATCTCAATGATCAAATCATTCCCAACTAGGAATGAGGTGTTTCTGGTAAGGACCTGTAATAATCTGGCACTCCTCATATGTAATGAGGATCATAATGTGAGTCTAGTAAATATACTTAAAAATGGTAAGTAGATGTGTGCACACTCATAGCCCATTATGCTAAGCATCTAGCTCACCTCATACACACTATGTAGGAACCATGACCTATTCTCAGGCATATCAAATAAAGTAGTACATACTCTATGACTTTCTTCTTAATGCGATTGCCTACTCATAGTTCTTATGTGCAAACCTTGCCTTTCCACTTCTAGGCTACTTGCCTGTGGACTTGCCTTCTTTGCGATCACATACAAAGTGACTATCTCAACTGCCCCTCTGTTGTGTAATAATAAGAAGATCATATGAATGAACTCCAAATCATATCAAAAATACAATCTTAGAGACTTCTCTCCCATACCATTTTTCCTACACCTAGGTAGAATGCAAAGTTTGATGTCTCATCCCACCAAACTATATACCCCACATATATGCATGCATGAGTTTAAGTCAAACACTTCTCTCAAAAAGATAAGAATAAATGGGTGAGTACTCAGAACCATAAATAATAATAATAATGAAATCATGAAGTGTTTCCTTCCCTCTATGGAAAGAATAAAGTCATTCCCATGACTCTATCACTCATAACTATCTGTAACATCAACTAATCTTGAGTTGAGAAATGAGAAACTATGTAATAAATTAACTCAACTAGAGTTGTGAAGGATGTGGCTTGCATCAAATATCAACTCATGTGACTTGAGTCAAATATAAACTCACACAAAATTGGAATTTATATAGCTTGTATCAATCGAAAATATATGAAATAAGAACAACTATTGAAGTTCTCTTGTTCCATGCTCTCATGGAACTATATATATTATTGAAAATTTGACAGAGTCTCCTCTATCCTATTGAAAATGGTCACCATAAACCAATGATCAATAAACAAGTATCTTGGGCATGGCTAGCCCATGGTGATCATACCATATCAAAAAGGTATTATAAAAACATGTGGAAAATCTTTTCCTTTAAACAACATCTCCTCCATAAATAATTTTCAACAACAGCCGATTAAAGCTCAATTTTAACTAACTTTTAACTCTCTCTCTCTCTCTCTCTCACCTCTCTCTCTTTATCACTCTCTTTCTCTCTCTATCAATAGACAATAAAACAATCACTTACAAGTATGTCCCTCTTTTGGATCATTGTATAAGACCTAAAGCATAGAGAAAGACAAAGGCTAACAGTACGCGCACCACTTACCAAGATGTGAGATCTAAATCGAGAGAGAGTGTGTGTATGTGTATAGAGAGAGATCTTTGTGTGTGTGTGTGTGCACAAGACAATGCAGTTCACAATTTGGTTCACGTGCGCAAGTTCGACAGAAGACAAACAGTACTCAAACATGCGCAAAAATGTGAAGTTTTGCTCTTGGGTTCCCGGTATGTTTAAAACTCGGCCTCGGTATGGGCGTCGGTATGGACGTCGGTATGGGCGTCGGTAACTTCCAGTAAATTATCGATGCTTATACCGACATCCATACCGACGCTTATACCGATGCCCATACTGATGCTTATATCGATGGCCACGGGACACACCAACAATCCATTTAAAACGGTCATACCGACGGTCACTTGACGGTCGGTATCTTTAAGTGAGCTTTTCCAATGTTTATACCGATGCCGAGAGTGACGGTCGATATAAGCAGCGTCGGTATGCCCCTCATATGTTGGAGTGTTTGTATGTGCGTCCCAACTCCGAAGTCACTCTTATGTCATTTTATGGTCTTGTATATAGATGGGGAGATCAGAATTTACTTACACATTACATTCAAAGCATGAATACTTATGGATTATGTGAGAATGTAGTTTCTCTTGTCAAAATAGGGATTACACATGCAAAAAATGAAATATTATATATTGATGGAAGGCTTTACATTCATGGAAATATACTGGGTTTAATAAAAAGTGTATGTCGATATAATGGCTCAAACTAATTGCACATTTGAAGATACACAGTTGATCATGCAACTACTTCATTACATGCCCCTGATGAATTATTAGTGAATTGTGGATGGCATAGACCGTCACGAGCACATTTTATTGAGTATTAGAAATGATAATGTTCTGTGAAAATCTTCTAATCAAATTCAAGCCTCACAAAAAATTATTGTATGTACTTATGTATTTAAATATGTGTTTAAGAGTTATTCTTGATTCATGTATGGAATACTGATTATGTTTTTAATATATGTAGATTTTAGTATATGATATTGATGATCTTCCACCACATTCAAAGTTATCTATAAGACCTCATTTATCAGAAGCATCCAGAATCATGCTATGCAAAGGTCATCATGTAGAATTTGCAATATTGTAGGAACTATGTTCAAAAGAAGACAAACTATAGAATTCATTCGATTATGATGATGGCATGGAAGATTTTATTGAGGATTTGTATCAAAATGAAAGCAAGGGATTTGATATTTCTAGAAATGAAAAATGTCTTCAAAAATAATGTCTAAAGCAAATCTATGAAGGAAGTCTCTTGATGACACATATCAGTTTTTTGTTTCTCTGACATGTATAGTGGTCACGCCAGTATATGTGAGGGGTACTTCATTGAGCTTTATTAATTTATCTATTGAGATTGATGGCACATTTGTTACTTGCTAGCGCACTCATTCGTGGACATTAGATTTTTCCTTATGTATTGATCTGTATATATTGCACTAGTTGTATTCTTGTTTTTAGGTCATTCTTGTACATTCCCTTTTATGTAATAGAAGAAGATGAAGAAGAAGAAGATCATTCTTCCTTGCCTCAATCTGTGTGTGTGGTTCTCCTTGAGAGTGAGAGTGTGTGTGTGAGCTCTCTTCCTTATCTCCTTCCTCATGACATGGTATCAGAGCCAGCGTGGCTGTAAAGAGCTTGTGGAGAAGGCGACAATGAAGAGTATGTGGCAAGGCATGGAGAAAACGCAATTCACAAGCGAGCGTCGTTTGCTATGAAAATCGGTGTGATGGTAGAAGACCTTCATTTGGAGCTCGCAAGGTGGGACCCAAAGAAAAACCACATCACTTTTGGAAACTATAACTTGTCTTGGGTTCGAAAACACTCATATATTCCAGACCCAAAGTTTCAAGCGATTTCGTGTACAATTGATACACGAAAACTGTGTTTTTCTGAGATTGAATTGTCACGTCATAGTGCGATAGTGTTCAAGCAGAAGTGTTGCTTGTAGTGTGTGCAATGTTGAGAATTGCTACAGAAATAGTAAACATAGATGGAATTAGTCAGCTTATCAGCGATGAGCTGGACAAGAATAATTTCCATGTTTTGAGATTCAGAATGACAAATCTCTTAGTGGGAAAAGGCTACTGGAAGTACATCAAAGGAGAGAATGAAAATGCTCCACGGCTACCAAAAAGAAATCGGACTGCAAATCAGTTAAGATCATATGAGGAATGGAATCAAGGAGCACAAAAGGTAATGTACTGGCTATCCATTAGCATACAGGATAGCATGATTGGACACATACAGGATGCCAAGATGCCGAAAGAAGCTCGAAACAGTTTGATCACATTGTATGAGACCAATACAAGGGCATGAAAATTGCAACTCAAGAACGAGCTGCATACATTAGAGAAGAAGAGCATGTCAATAAGTGACTACACCTTGAAAATCAAAAGCATATGTGAGTCACTTGCATCTATTGTTGTGAATGTAGATGATGATGATGATAAGGTGGAAGTGTGCCTTCGTGGTTTAGGAGCTACATATAAGCAGTTCAAAACTTCTATACAGACCAGGGAAAATATTCCAAATTTTGCTGATCTGGTATCTATGTTGATTATTGAAGAAAAGAATCTTGATGAGGACTCAAATTCCCAAGGAAAATCTAGTTCTGAGTAGGTATTCTTCTTTGGCAGAGGAAGAGGTAGAGGTAGAGGTTTCAAAGTGGAAGAGGAAATAGTAACCAAGATCAAAGTCAACAACAAAATCATGCAGGAGGAAGAGGATAGTTTCGAGGCAGGGGGAGCCAAAGAGGCCCCAGAAATTTCCAAAGAAATGATTCAGGTAATGACATTAAAGGATGTTGGAATTGTGGTAAACCTAGATGCTTTGAACATGATTGCAGGTTGAAGAATCAAAATAACAGAAGGCATCAAAATAATTATGTATCCACAAGTGCAAATGATTCTGAGAAGTTGTTCATGGTTCAACACCACATGATGAATACGATGTCTGCTGGTGTTTCAAAATTGAATGATAATGTTTGATATGTTGATTCAGGTGCTTGAAATCACATGAAGAGTCATGCAAAATGATTTAGTAGTTTGCAAAAATTGTTAGTTCTTGGATATGTTGAAATAGGTGTTGATCCATCGCATCCTATCGAGCATACAGGAAACATAGCATTGTCTATGGAGGATGGGAAGGTAAAACGTCTTGCTGATGTGCTGCATGTTCCAAACATAACAAAGAATTTGGTTTCTATTGGACAAATGGTTGACTAGGGATTACAAGTGAGATTCAATGCTGATGGGTTATATGTAGAAGAATACAAACATGGTGGACGATTGATCGCCAAAGGAAACAAAGTGGGTAGGATGTTCACCTTTAATGTGAAAATTCCTGAAATGAATGCAGTCATGTTTGCAAAAGGTGTAGGAGTTATTGTTGATATAGAGATCTGGCACAAACGAATTGGACATGCAAATCTGCAAAGGCTGAAACTGATGTAGTTAAAGGAGATCGTTCATGGACTACCAAATTTCAAGGTTTCAAAGATGCAAAAGGTATGTGCAGCATGTCAATTTTGTAAACAGTCAAGATCATCCTTTCCACATGACAAGCATGTTAGTGACAATGTCCTAGAAATAGTGCATACAAATGTTTGGGATCCTGCAAAGACCATATCTATGGGCCGTTGCAAGTTTTATGTTACTTTCATTGATGACCATACACAGAAAGTGTGGGTATATTTCATGAAAGAGAAGAGTGAGGTATTCACTTGTTAGTATATGATCAATGTCTACCCCTCATGATTGTATGCACATTTTGTAAGGCCCCCTTTATGAGGAGAAGCCAAGCGTGCATTACCCAATTGATGGGAATCCCAACTTGAATGTTGGATGAGGGTCATATTGGACCATGTAAGATATTATAAGGAAAGGGAGTTACCAGGGTCCCCAATTGTGGGGTCCGCGGCAGCGGTGAGCAGCCCCGGCTGGGGGGTCCAAGGGGGCCAGCGAGCCCCCTGGTGGGGGTCCGGGGGCAGCACCCCTGGCGCGACGGTAAAGGGAATATTCCATGGAATATTCCCTGTCGGAGTCAGAAATCATTTATATTTGTTAGGTCGGTTCAACCAGTATAAGCCGTGTATGGCAATTACGCGGGCGGTGGCCGCCCACGCTCTACCGCCCATGTATTGCCATCCATGGCAGGCCACCCATGATCCTATATATACATGACTTCTGCACTACCTAAGACACCGAGTTGAGCGAGCATACCTCTACCTTGTATCTCCCTATCTAGAGTTGTCTAGATCACCATTTAAGCTCTACCTTGAGAGCGCACGGATGGACAACGCCATCATCTTTGTACTTGCTGCTAGTAGAAAATTGTTGAGATTCTCCTATATCTGTTATCTTCTCTGCTATTGCTCCTGTGTTATATTGCGTAACTATTGTCTTACATCACTCACTTCCAAAATTTTAAAGCTATGGTGGAAAAGCAAATAGGAAAGTATATTCAGACATTGAGATGTGATGGAGGAGGTGAATACATGTCAAATGAGTTCAACAATTTGTTTAAAAGTCATGGAATTCAATGTTAGTTTTCATGCAGGTACACACCATAACAGAACAGTGTTTCTGAACACAAAAATAGATATATTGCAGAAATAGCAAGAGCCTTGATGGCTGAAAAGAATATGCCTCATTGTTATTGGGCAGAAGCTTTGCATATGGCTATATACATCATGAATAGAACTCCAACTGCTACTATACATAAAGTTACACCTGAGGAAAAGTTTACAGGTAAAAAGACAAACTTATCACATATGAAAGTTTTTGGTTGTATTGCATATGTACATGTTTCACACGACAGGTGAAGGTGAGTAGAGATGTGGTATTTGATGAAATGTCAAGCTTCTATGTAGATGCCAAAGAAGGATTGAATCTTGAACCAAATGACCAAGAAAATGTTGAAAAATCAAGTGCAAAATCTCAAGTTTTGAGTGGACCGGATGCATCATCAAGAAATAGTTCCAACTCAAATCCATGGAGTGGAAGATTGCGTGGAAATTTTAGTCTAGCAAATTCATCAAATACATCCAAGAAAGGTAAAGAAAAGCTTTTTGCTAGTAGCAAAAGATGTGCAGATTTTGAAGACATTGATGGAGATTCAAGCAGCTTAGAAAAGATTCTTGATGCTTGGATTGTCATTTGTGAAGACTCAAGGAGTAAGAAGGGCACATGCAAATGATACAAGGAGAAGTGACCCAGGACCAAGAAGATCTGGGAGGATGCGGAATTCAGTGCAACGATTGACGTATGATAGTTATATGGCTCATCATTGTGCCTACATGACCAAGGTAATAAAAGATGGTGAACCTTCTTGTTTTGAAGATGCAATCTGAAATGAAGATTGGGAAAAAGCTATGGATGAGGAGATGGCTGCACTTTATGGGAATGATACATGGAAGCTAGTTCCATCGCCGCAAGGAAAGAAACCCATAGGCTGCAAATGGTATCATAAGGAGGTATAAAGCATGATTGGTAGCTAAAGGATATGCACAAACATATGGCATTGATTATGAGAAAACATTTAGCCCTATAGCTAAAATGTCTATTGTCAGAACACTTGTTGCATTAGCTACAGCAAAAGGATGGACTTTGCATCAGATGGATGTGAAGAATGCTCTCCTACATGGTGAGTTACATGAGGAAGTATATATGGACCAACCACAAGCATATGAAGATTCAAGGCCTCGAGAATATGTTTGCAGGTTGTGAAAGGCTTTGTATGGGCTGAAGCAAGCTCCTTGTGCATGGCATGCAAGGATTGTTGATTACTTAATGAGCATTTGGTTTTCTATGCGTGATGCACATCATTCACTATATGCAAGGAAGGCTGATGATGGCATCACGATTGTGGCTATTTATGTTAATGGCCTGATTGTAGGTGGTGATAATGAAGCAATCATCAAAGAGGTAAAGCAACTTCTAATGCAGGAATTCGACATGAAAGATCTTGTTGTGCTACATTATTTCTTGGGCATTGAGTTTATTCATACAAAAGCAAGTATACGGATGTCACAAAGGCAATATGTCTTGAATATGTTACAAAAGTATGGTATGGCTGATTGCAAGCCAATTTCTATGCCATTAGATCAAAATTTGAAGTAAGATACTACGTCAGGTGAAGCATTGGAAAATGCTACTATGTATAGGAAAATTGTGGGAAGCTTGATATATCTCACAATTACGAGGCGTGATCTTAGCTACATTGTTGGACTTGAAAGTCAGTTTATGCAAGTTCCTAGGAAGCCACATTTGGATGCTTTGAGACACACTCTACGTTATGTGAGTGCTACTTTGGATTATGCTTTGTTTTATGAGGCTCGTGTAGATTTGTAGGTTTATGGATACATCGATGCAGATTGGGCTGGTAGCATTCCAGATAGAAGATGTACTAGTGGTTTTCTATTCTCACTTGGGAGTGCAACTATTACATGGAGCAGCAAGAAGCAACCCACTGTTGCTTTGTCGAGTACAGAGGCTGATTATAGAGGTGTTGCAATGGCAGCATGTGAGGCATCATGGCTAGAAATGCTACTTGCCGATTTAGGTGTGGAAGTGCAAAAGCCTATCACTATTTATTGTGATAATCTTAGTAGCCTATAGTTAGCACGGAATCCTGTGTTCCATGCTAGAACAAAGCATATCAAGGTAAATTATCACTTCATCAGAGGGAAGGTATTAGCAAGTGATATTGATCTTGTTTATGTGAGAATAGATGAGCCGGTTGCTGATGTTTTCACTAAAGCACTTGGAGCAGAGAAGCTGAAGAAGTTTCGGAAGATGCTTGGATTAGGGGACATGGGGTTGGGCTTGAGGGGGAGTGTTGAGATATCAAGTTCAACATGTGATGATCTTTCGTTTCTGTAATATGTATAATGGTCATGCCGATATATGTCAGGGATAATTCATTGAGCTTTATTACATTTATCTACCAAGAGTGATGGCACATTTGTTGTTTGTCAACTCACTCATCGGCGGACATTATATTTTTCCTTATGTAGTGATCTTTATATATTGCACTGGTTGTATTCTTGTTTTTAGGTCATTCTTGTCCATTCCTTTTTATGTAATAAAAGAAGAAGAAGAGATAATTCTGTCTTGCCTCAATCTGTGTGTGTGCTTCTCCTTGAGAGTGAGAGTGTTTGTGTGAGCTCTCTTCCTTATCTCCTTCCTCGTGACAATAAGCACATTCATAGATGTTTACATACATATCACATATACATGACTATACATAGACACAAGCATTTAGATTTGTACACATCATACTCAGTAAGAGAGATTATATAAACAATAAAAAATTATCATAAAAGCAGACTCAACACATTCTTAAAATTTTTTTAATTTTCCAAATGGAATTGGTTTGATGAAAGCTGCCCTATGGCGGAGATGCATGGGGTCTTCATGAAGTTTTCTATGATTTAGAGACCATGGGAAAGATGCTCCAAGAGGATTTGCGAACTCCTAATTATCATTGAAATTGATGAGAGTTAATGGAAGGTATGTATATTTTCCTTTTGTCTCACATGTCTTTTATGTTTTGTTGTAGGATACTCTCTAGTGGAGATTTTATTTTGGTAGAACTCCCTTTTTTGGCATGTTTGGATGGAATGTACTAACTTTATTTTTTCATACATACGTTGTTGTAGAAATGGATATACCTCTTTTTTGGAATTAGAATGATGCAATTTATGAGCGATGCCCTCATAGTGGAATAAGAATAGATACATGCCCAAGTGGAAAGACTCCAAAGAAAGGTATTTGAATATGACCTCACATTGACTCTTAGGCAACAACATCTTGCTCCACCCCTTGAGCATCGAGAACATGAGGAAGTGTCTAGACCCACCCATTCTCAATATTGAGGGAGATAAATATGATGCAAGAATTGTTAATGGAGGTCACGTAATAGTGGAAGGGCAAGGCATATATGAACTTCCATTACTCGAATGTCTTAAAGCTACATAAGATTTGGGACTAATTCATTAAGCACATGTAAAAGTACAACGAAAAGTATATGCACTATTCGAGGATCAAATACTCAATTCTAAATTTTAACAAGAAGTGAACAAAACTATCAAGTAGATTGGGTCAACTACACAAAAGTGATAGACAATCATAATGCTTTGGCTCTTGCTTTAGTTGAGAATGAATCTGCATGTATTCAAGACACATCCCATAGATTCAAACCTTCAATTTCTGAAGTCATAACTTTCGAATTTTTTTTATGTTAATGACTTGTGTTATCTATATTATTATCTTGGCATTGAGTTCATTCACATGGATAACTGTATATTTATGACATAGCAGAAATACTTTGAGAAACTTATAGAAAATTTTGGAATGTAAGATTCAAATCCTATGCAAACTCATATGGATGCTAATGCTTCTTTTATAGTTCAAGGAAGATTCAAAATCATTTGATGTAATAATGTATAGTCAAGCAATAGGATGCTTGATCTACCTTTGTGATGATGCTAAAAGTTTCTTTATAGGAAGAAGAGGATTCAAATCATTTGATGCTACAACTTATACTTAAGCAGGAGGATGTATGATCTATCATTGTAACACATGTCCAATATAGAGTTTGCAGTCTTTTATTTTTGGAGGTTCATGCAAAGACCCAAAAAATTCATTGAAAAGGATTTCTATGAATATTCATAAATTTTAAAGGGACAAAGAATTTTTCTATGGTATTTCCAAGGTCACTATATTTTATTCTTAATGGATTTGTGGATTTTGATTGGGCATGTGATATGGACAAAAGAAAATCAATAAGCGGTTATTGTCTATTTGTTTGAGAATGTTTGATTTCAAGAAGCAAACAACAATAGCTATAGCTTCAAGTAAATAACAGTATAGGGTGGCTTTTAGAGATACTTTATTAATTGCCACATCTTAGTCACCAAAAAGTTGTTCTACATGAGACATTCCACCCATGGTAGATAATCTCTAACTTGGCATGGTGGGGAGCACGTAATCCTAACTCCTAGTTATTCATATACTTTATAAGTGTAACTGTTAAGTTCGTATTTTGTTGGATGTTGGTTTGTTGTTCCTATCTCTCACTCACACTCTCAAAGTGTGTGTTTTAGGTACTTAGTTGTTGACGCCTTATTCCAAACTCCTCTTATTGTTAGTAGTCCTTGATGTTTCCTATCAAATGATGATATGTATCTTTTGATGTGATGAGGGTTGTATTAAAAATGTTTAGGAAAGTCCACTACCTTCATGTCAATGTCCTTGGGTTTAAATTTGGCGATGAAAATTTGATATATGACCTCAACATAATCCCAAACTAAAAACAAATATATGTGTGTAATTGTAAGACTAGTTATCGCACAGAATTCTTCAAGCATATCTTCCAAGATGCATGCACTATGGGGTTCTAGGAGTACCATTCCAAAGTCTTCATTTCACATCCAATAAATATCTTGCATCTTTTTGCCTTTAACAATATTAATATTTGGAGCACTTCAGTTTCCCCAAGTTTCCTATAGCCCATGCCATGGACTAGAAATGATTGTATTACAACATGGTACATGGAATCAAAATTGATGCGCATACAAACACCCTGACCTCATGTAGAACTACATTGATAATGTTTGTCCACAAACATTTATTAGAGAAGAAAGACATGAGAGCACGGGAACGCTCAAGGAGGAATAAGAGGAGATCAACTAGGACCAAGCTCAAACCATCACAAAAGATGAGGAAGTACCTAAAAGAGTCCCTTATAATTTTTTATTCCACCCTTGTGATGCCAAAATAGTGATATTTAACACTATTTTTTGTGTTAAAACCTAATTTTATGATAGAGGATCATTTTTTCCAAGAGCAGTACTTAGGCTTGAGGAGCCTAGAAAAAAAAACCATGGTTATTTTCCATAATTTTTGGAGCTTGTTTGGATCCCAAGTTAGCTTGACCTAATTTTAATCATGCCAATCACTAGATGTTAACCCGATCAGAGCTAGTAGGAAATCTATAAATAGGAATTCTAGGCTCATTTTGAGAGGTTATGAATTTTTAAGTAAAGAATTGGAGATCTCTTTTAATCATTTGGTGTTCTAATTAGAGCTTCCATTTTTACACTCATTGTTCCTCTTCGTTGTGTGTGTGTGTGTGCAATCATTTTCTTGTTTTCTTGAGATTGGCACTCCTCATATCCTCACAATTATCATATCACTCCCTAATATCCTCTCCTCGAAATTGGTGTGTTCATCATTGTTTATATTTGAGGACATCAAGGATTTATCAAATGGATAGAAAACCTTTTGTTACCATTAGAGTCCATGTGAAAGGCCAAATGGCCACCGGACACTTCTTTGTATATGTTCTTTAATAAAACATATAGTGGACTGGTCAACCACACACCGCAAGTTCAACCACCTTTGTAAGACCTAAGAAATTTGTCTTCATGCTTCCTTTGTGTAGTGTGTTTTTCTATGTATTCTGCAGTCTTTGTGCGGATAAGTGTGTGTGGCCTCAAGAGCTCGGTTTTCTACTCTGAGGATATCATCGTGGAGCTTACAAATAGGAGTGTTCACTGTGGTGCATTGCCATGGAAATATTTCACTGGTATCAGAGCATTTTGAGGCAAAAGCTTTGCTCCTTTTGTGTGAGCGAAGCAAGCATCCCCCCTGGATTTCTCTCAGATGTCTCCAAGGTTTACGAGTAAAGTGGCGACCAAGGCATAGACCTTGGCATACCTTGTCAACCGAGTCACGGAAGTCACCATTGGTGCTATTGGATGCACATGAGGGAGGACCTCAATGATCAAGGAAGATAGAGGTTCTCGGTACTTCTCAGGAGGTCACCCATCCTAGTAGTGTTCCCCCCTAGCTCGCTTAACCATGGCAATCTCTCGCCACTAAGCTACATCCTTGTGGGATCTGAAGAAGGGGAAAGACTAAGGTTGACAATACCTTGAACATGTTTTGGTCCCTCAAAGCTTCATTCTTTGCTTTCAAAGCCTACTTTTGAAGCATTTTTGGGATGTCTTTTGGAGCAATTTTGGAGTACTTTTGCACATAGTTCTCTTCACACAAGTCCAAGAACATCAACAAGAGTGTTCTTTGTAGTTCCCTAAAAATAAATATCAACCTTTGGGGCTATGTTTTCAGCCACACTCGTAAAACTACACGTTTCTTGCAAGGTTTTTAGTTTTGATGTGAGCGGCTGCTGCAAATTTGTGCAGTTTTGTTTTGGGTCTAAAACATCAGAGTTGATAGACCCTTGCACATGTTGTTGGCTAGTTTTTGGGCTATGCATTCAGCCTTTTTAGTATCATTTTATTGCATATATTGAGCACATACACACCACGTATGCTTCTGTGGATACCGCTTATGTACATCCATGTGGTCATTGATATAGCGGTTATGATTTTTGCATAAAGCCTTTTATGTTTGATAAAGAGGGTCATGGTGAGGTTTTCTTAACTAGGAGACACCCAAATGATGGGGTCTCTTCGGTGATGCAAGTGGAAGGCTTACCCAGCCTGGCCATACGAGATGTATGATATTTGTTTATGCAAGTTACCATGTAAGTACTTGCTGTTTTATGATATTTTGACACTGGTCATATACTCATTTTGCAGAGGATACTCTAGCAAAATTTTTTAGATTTCTAGTTTAGTGAAGTATACAGTAGTCAATTTACTCCTTGATACACTTATTTGCTCGCGTTTGGACTCTTCTAGCTCCATTATTATTCCATTTAGTTCTCTACCATCATGGCATTAGAGGTCTCCGGCACATCAGGTGGATCAGGGTCTAGTGCCAGTGTTCCGAGGAGGAGCTATAATTTACAGGGCAAAGACCATTTTGAGATCCAAAAAATTTAATGGCACAAACTTTGCTCTATGCAAGAATCTGATTAAAGATGTGCTGATTCAAAGGAGGTAATGAAAGCCAGTAAATGGGATTTCAAAGAAGCCTACTGACACGGATGAAGATGATTGGAATGAGTTAGATGAAATGGCCAAGTCTATCATTCACTTGCACCTAGCAGATAATGTTTACTTTACAGTATTAGACTATGAAAGTGTAGAGGAGCTTTGGAAGAAGTTATGCAATACATATGAAAAAGAGACAATATCAAATAAAGTGTATCTGATGAGAAAATTATATGACCTTCATATGAAGGACACAGATAGTGTTGCTGCTCACCTAAATGACTTTGATGCCATATTCTCCTAGTTACCGGCTCAGAAAAAATGGATATGGATAATGAAATGAAAGCCATATTGCTGTTATGCACCCTACCATCATCATGGGATACGTTTTGCACAGCTATTAGCAATAGTGCACGTGCTGGTAAACTCGTCTATGATGACATATGTGGAGCACTCATGAGCGAGGAGATTTGTAGAAAATCTATGGTTGGCACTCAGAGTGGAGATGCATATAATGTTCATGATTCTTACCAACGAACGAATCAACAATGTCGCAGGAGCAAGAACAAGGAAAAGAATGGTCAATGGAATAAGAGTAGAAGTAAATCAAGGAAGAGGGATATCGAATGCCATTATTGTCATAAGAAAGGACATATGAAAAAATATTGTTTGCATTAAAGAATGCTAAAAATAAACGACAGAATGTTGACGGGAATGTTAAATAGTTACCTGCACCATCTTCTTGGAATGTGAAGATTGAAGAAATAATGCTATTTTTTATGATGTTGATGTGTTGGCACTTGATAGTATTGTGCCAATTGAGGCACTTATGGCTGATTCCTTTTCCCACACGTGGCTACTAGATTATGGTGCTTCTTTCCATGTGACACCACACAAATAATGGTTCTCTAATTATGCAGCAAAGTCTCTTGGTACCGTGAGACTTGGTGACTCTTACTAGTGTGATGTTGTGGGAATTGGAGATGTGGTTGTGCGGTTCATTGATGGATCAAATTTACTATGCATAATGTACGCCATGTACCTGAGTTATCATGGAGTTTGATGTCAGTTGGTCAACTTGATGACCTTGGTTACAAGGTGGTCTTCTATGCTGAGTCCTCTTGTACATCAAAAGGCAATATGGTTATTGCAAAAGGAAGCAAAGTTGGCTCACTTTATCCTTTAATTGTATCACAGAAAGAACACTTGTTAGTTGTTACTGAACAGCCTATGGCTTGTATTTGGCATGGTTGTTTGGGTCATCTATCTCGTAGTGGAATGGAAAATCTTTCTCGTTTTGGCTACTTACCTGTGTTATCTTTCTTTGATTTTTCATTTTATGAGCATTGTCAATATGGAAAGCAAACAAGAAATGTGCATACAATGCACATTGACTCTTCAATTCAGCCTTTAGATCTCGTTCATATAGATGTGTGTGGTCCTATGCCCACTAGATCCTTAGGTGGTTCTGTTTACTTTGTCACTTCATAGATGCTGCTACTAGAAAAGTTTGGGTATATCCTATCAAATCGAAGGATGAGGTATTCCCTACTTTTCAGAAAATGGCTTGCTTCAGTTGATATTGAAAAAGGAACTAAGCTTAAGGCTTTACGTTCAAATAATGAGGGTGAGCATACCTCATATGAATTCAGCCTTTTTTTGCATATACCCATCTTAAAGTGAGTACATATCGAAAGTACTTCACAGGTTCAATATGCAGGGTGGAAAGGCATTGAGTACACCTTTACCCACATATGTGAAATCGAGCAAGGATGATTGCCCCCAATCAGATGAGGAAAAGGAATTCATGAACAAAATTCCCTATCAATCTATTGTTGGTAGTCTCATGTATGCTACGATAGCTTCTAGACCAAACATTGCATTTGCAGTGGGAGTTGTGAGCAGATATATGTCTAATCCTGGCAAAGAAACATTGGGAACCGGTCAAGATGATTTAAGATGTCTGAGTGGCACTAAGGATAAGTTTTTATGCTTAGGTAGAGGGAAAGCATCCATTATTTGTTACACAGATTCTAACTATGTTGGTTGTGTAGAGAATCGTAAGTCTACATCAGAGTACATTTTTCATTTTGGTGGAGGTGCTATCTCTTGGAGACATCGTCTTCAAGAATGTACAATTGTTTCCATCACAAAAGCAGAGTATCTTGCAGCAAGGGAGGCATGTAAGGAAGCATTGTGCCTTTCTCTACTTGCTTGTGATATGGGTTTACTTGAGCATGTGCCTCATTTGCTTAATGATAGTCAGAGTGCCATTCCTTTGGCTAAGAATCCAGTCTATCATGCAAAGACCCATGTTAAGGTTTCTCAAAACCTAGAGGTTGTGCTATGTATACCTCTTCCCTTATCCAACCATCTAAAAATGCATTTTTCACATCAAGTTGTAGAAGTTTAATTGGACTCATCTTTGCAATTGGTGAGAATGTTTCCCCATATCCTACACCATAAGTTTGTGAGCATCCTTTGGCAACTAATCTTGCCTTCTACCTAGAAACGAATCCATCTAAGTTTCATTTGAGTTTGTATACCCATCTACAACCAATTGCCTTTTGATTAGGTAACATTAGAACCAAATCCCAAGTGTCCGTCTCCTTGAATGCATCTATTTCTTCTTTCATAGCCTTTTCCCAATCGGGGTTTCTCTTTGCCTCTTCATAGGTTGAGGGTTCCTCTGAAATTGAGTCCTTTTTAAAGTAGATTGAATGCTTTGTAACAAATGTAAAATCATATATATACCTTTCTAGTTTTCTTTTCTCCCTTATTGATCGTCTAGGTGCTTGGTTGAAGCATTCTCCACACTCTTGCATTTTGTCTTTGCCTCTTGACTTCCATACCTTGTAATCCTTTTCCCTTTGATCTTGGTCATCATCTATATCACCTCTTGTGTCCTAGACTTGTGTATCATGCTTGCTACCTAATTGATGGAAATCAGAATCAAGATCATATGGTAGAGCTACTTTTTTTTTGTCTTCATCATACCAAGACGTGTTCTTCAAACATGAAATCCCTACCTCTAGGTGTTTGGTTCTTGCATGGAAAATAGGGTTTACTACTAGATGGATGGAGCTTACCTTATCTCCAAATATGTGAGTTTTGGAACTCACAAGTCCCAAATCTGAGTACAATGCTTTTAACCATATTGCCTCTTGATTTTTTATGGTCAAACGGCTATACTATGCTTCAATTGAGGATTAAAAAAAAATGGTTACTTTTTCAAACTCTATGACACTAAGTTTTAACCTCCAAATGCTAAGTAACCAAAGGTGCTTCTTCTATCATCCTTTGCTCCTAGCCAATCCGCATCTGAATAGATTTTGATTTCCAAATCTGAAGAGTAAATCTAGAATATACCTTGATTGAATGTCCCTTTGATGTACTTAAGTACTCTCTTAGTTGCATCCATGTGTGGTCTTCGTGGCTAGTGGATGAATTGGCTTAGCACTCCTACACTATATGAGATATCTACCCTTATATGATTAGGATATATCAAGCTACCTACCAAGCTTTGATAATCTTTAAGGTCTTAAATTTTCTCATCTTCATAAATAGTAAGTTTATGATTCATCTCCAAAGGTGTACTTATAGGTTTAGTGTTTTGCATTTTAACTTAAGCAGAATGACATGCATACCTAGGAAGAATGTGGGCTCACTTAAATCACTGATTTTGAATTCCTCTTGCATTTTCCTGTTTGATCCTTTATATGTCATTCAAGTAATCTCCTATCACAATAATATCATCTACATATACACATAGATATATAACCTTGTGTGATCCCTTCTGATGAATAAAGAAGGATATGAATTGCTAGATCTGAACCCTTGATCCTAAAGGTATGTACAGAACTTGTAATTCCAAGCTCTAGGATCTTGTTTCAATCCATACAATGATCTCTTAAGTCTACAAATATAACATGTATATGGTTGTGAAATGTATGCCTCTTCACTTATCCAACCATTTAATGATGCATTTATTCATCTTTATAATTGTATACCTCTTCACTTATCCAACCATTTAAAGATGCATTTAGTCATCTTTGCAACTAGTGAGAATGTTTCCTCATCATCTATACCATGCGTTTGTGAGCATCCTTTGGCTAATCTTGCCTTGTACCTAAAAATTGATCCATTTGAGTTTCTTTTGTTCTTATATACCCATCTACAACCAATTACCTTTCAATTGGGTGCCTTTGGGACCAAATCCCAAGTATCCATCTCCTTCAATGCATCTATTTCTTCTTTCATATCCTTTTCCCAAAATTAGGATTTCCCTTTGCCTCTTCATAGATCAAGGGATCTTCCAAAATTGAGTCCTTTACAAAGTAGATTGAATGCTTTGTAAAAAATATGGAATCATATGCATACCTTTATTATTGTCGTTTCTCCCTTGTTGACCTTCTAGGTGCTTGCTTGGAGAATTCTCCACACTCTTACACTTTTGCTTTGCCTCTTGACTTCCATAGCTTGTAATCTTTTTCCCTTTCTTCTTGGTCATCATCTATATCACTTCTTGGGTCCTAGACCTGTGCATCATGCTTGCTTCCTAATTGATGGAAATCAGAATCAAGATCATATGGTAGAGTTAACTTTTTTTTGTCTTCATCATACCAAGACCTGTGTTCTTCAAACACAACATCCTTAGTTGTAGTGAATTTCTTGGTTGAAGGATTATAAAACTTGTAACCCATATTAGTTGAATCATATCCAATAATCACTACCTTTGTTGTCCTTTCATCTAGCTTACCTCTCAGTGCATGAACATAAATTAAACAACCAAACACCTTAAAATGTCCAAGACTAGGTTTTCTTCCATACCATGCTTTGTAAGGAGTCATATCTTGGAGTGATTTGGATGGTAGTCTGTAGACAAGGTACACAATAGTTGAAATAGTCTCTACCCATAGATACTGTGGCAACCTCTTTTCTTTAAGCATTGTTGTGGTTGATCCAACCAATGTCTTGTTTCTTCTTTCTGTAATTCCGTTTGATTGAGGAGAGTAACTAGTACTCACTTGCCTTTTTGATACCTTTATCCTTCAAGAACTCATCAAATTCCTTGGAAAATTATTCTCCCCCTCCATCAAATCTGAGTTTCTTGAGTGATCTACCTATATGATTCTCCACATGTGCTAGATACTTTTTGAAGCAATCAAACACTTCATTCTTGCTCTTGATAAAGTATAGAATAGTCTTTCTACTATGTTCATCAATGAATGAGACATAATACCTTGATCCTTCCAATGAAGGTCCTTGACTTGGTCCCCACACATCATTGTGTACTAAGTCCAAAAGGTCATTGTGGATGTAGCTTTTGTGGTTGAATGGTTGCTTGTGTACCTTCCCAAACTGACATGCATTAGATGTGTTGATCATGTGTTGCTTTGATATTTTTGGCACTCCTAGAACACTTTGATCCCTGCAGATATCTTTGAAGGTTCTTTCATTCACATGAGCTAGCCTCTTATGCCACACTTCAAGCTCAGTAGGGTTTGAGACCCAAATTTGAGGCTCTTCTTAAATCAATTGAAAGTGTATGCCTTGGATAGAAATATTTATCCACCAATTTTGTTGTCCATTCAAGTGCAATTGCTTTTGCATATGGTAGATGAAATTTCCATAGAAGTACTTGTACGTACAATGTGGATATTCTTGTTACAATATTTCATGAAGACATCAAAAGGATTCATGAATTGAAAGGTCCAATAAGAATGAAGTATGATAGAAGGTTTATTGGCACAAGAAGCATTCATAATAAGTGTTGAATTCCTTTTAGTGTTAGTTTTATAGATGATATGTTTTCTGTATGAATAATAAGATGAAAAAGTAACTAGAGGAGAACCAAAGGGTATAGGCATCTAAAGAAAAATAGGTGTAGGATTATGATAAAAAATAATGAACTTTACTCTTTCAAATGCGAGTGCCATACAAAAATGGTTTGATCTACATAAAGAAGAAAAGAAAAACATAAGGAGCATTGATTTATTTTTAGACATGATCCAAGAACAAGAGCATTGCCTTATCTGGATCACTTAGCTATGCTACTTGGGTTTCCAACTATTGAATGGCTTTAGATAGTTCCCAAAGCTTCTTACATATGGTCTAGTATTTGAAGATCAAGATGAGCTACGTTTTGGATGGGATTAATGGTATGCTAGATGCAATGCACTATGGTCATATGGAGAACATTTTCACATGAGCTAACCAAGAAAGTTCATACCACTATGATTTGTAATGTACTTATGAGCTTCATACAAAAAAATAAGCTTCACACTTCTGTCTCGCTCATCATTGGATCTTAACAAAAATTTTGATCAAAGTATACCCCATACTCTCTCTTGTAGAGTCATTGTGCACATGATCATAAGATCCATATTCCTAAAGATAGGGCTAAAGTTGAAAGAAAGATTGAAGAACCTCACAAACATTATGGACTGATGTAGAAGAAAAACAGGATGAAAACATTATTTGAGAATTTTTCTACCAAAAAAGCTAGCACATTTGCAATTAATTTAGAACCATTGGAGGCTACTAAGTGATATGTTGAAAGAGATGAATCTTAGTCTCATTATTTTATTGAAGCATTGATAAGAGCACATGATACGACCATGTACAAGACTATCTAAAAGTATCTTGTTGAACAATTCTTTGTATGTTCTCACATAATGAATGTTGAGGAGAAGAGAAGAAAAGATGAAATGCAAGATGAAGCTTAGCATGAAACACGAGTGATGAGAAAGAAAGCTATGGATGATGAGAAGAAGAATAGAAATGATGCGAAGAAAGTGCAATTCAAAGAATCTACAACTCTTAAAGAAGAGGAAATGAAGCATTGATGAAAACATACAAGCTTTGATTGTGAATCTTTATTTCAAGTCTTGCATCATCTATTTTCACTTAGAATAAGCTTCTCTTATGTATGAGCATGACAAAAATCTCTTATTTCATTTAAGTTGAGAGCATGGCTTATAAATAAGCTTTAGACAATGAAGAGGAGTTGAAAAGCTATGTGAGGATTTCAAAAGCACACTAAACTACTTGCGCATGAAAAATGAGGAGCCAATCAAGCTAAATCATCACCTAATTCCAAGCACCTACTTTTGGAGGTGGTTGGAGCAGAGAATCTATATAAAGAGGAATGCAACACACCACTTCCTTGAGCTCCTCTACTCATAGGAGTGTCCATTCTAGTTCTCCTCTTCGTCATCGGATTGATGCTACTCTCATATTGTGTAGTTGAAGTGGTATCTATACTCCTACACTCAATGGAGTGATATTAGCACACTTTATGCATCATTCTAGTTCAATCTATATGCTCATTATCTCTCTCTCTCTCATTGTTCATTGAAGGAGTACTTTGAGCTTGTGTATCAGCCATACCATAATTTTGCAACATATTCAAGGCATATTGCCTTTGTGACATCCATATACCTATTTCTATATGTATAAACTTAATGCCCAAGAAATAGCATACCACACCAAAATCTTTCATGTCAAATTCCTGCATAAGGAGTTGCTTTACCTCTTTAATGCTTGCTTCATTGTGGCCTTGTAGAATCAAGCCATCAACATAAATAGCCATAGACGTGATGCCATCATCACCCTTCCTTGCATATAATGAATGATCTGCATCACACATAGAAAACACAATGGTGGTTAAGTAGTCAGCAATCCTTGCATGTCAAGCTTGAGGGGCTTATTTAAGCCCGTACAGAGCGTTTTGCAACCTGCAAACATATTGTTGGTGCTTTTAATCTTCATATTCTTGTGGCTGGTCCATGTATACTTCTTGTAACTCACCATGTGGGAAAGCATTCTTTACATCCATCTTATGCAAACTCCATCCTTTTGCTATAGTTAAAGCAACAACCGTTCTTGTAGTGGACATTTTGGCTACAAGGCTGAACATTTCCTCATACTCAATGCCATATTTTTGTGCATATCCTTTTGTTACCAATCATTCTTTGTACTTGATTATGCTACCATCAACATTGTGCTTTACCTTGTAAACCCACTTGCAGCATATGGATTTCTTTCCTTATGACGATGGATCCAGCTTCCATGTATTGTTTCCATAAAGTGCAGCCATCTCCTCATCCATAGATTTTTCCCAATCTGCATTTCCAATTGCATCTTCAAAACAAGAAGGTTCAACATCTTGTATTACCTTGGTCATGTAGGCACAATGATGAGCCATATAACTACCATACATCAATCATTGCATAAAATTTTGCGTTCTCCAAGATCTTCTTGGACTTGGGTGACTTCTCCTTGTATCATCTGCATGTGCCTTTCTAACTCTTAGAGTCTTCACAGAGGGTGATCCAAGTTCCTCTTCAAGGCTTTTCTCTGAATCGCTTGAATCTCCATCAATGTCTTCAAAACCTGTGGATGTTTTACTACCAGTGAAAATCTTTCCTTTACCTTTCTTTTATGTAGTTGATGAATTTCTTGGACGAAAATTTCTATGCAATCTTCCACTTCATGCTTCCTCCTCAAGTCATCTAGAAATGTACATATGCAATAGAGCCAAATACTTTCGTATGTGATAAGTTTGGCTTTTTACCTATAAACTTCTCTTCATGTAAAATTTCATGTACAACAATAGTTGGAGTTATATTCATGATGTATACAGTAGTATGCACAGCTTCTCCCCAATGACAATGAGGCATAATCTTCTCAGCCATCAAAGCTCTTGCTATCTCTACAATATGTATATTTTTTCGTTTAGCTATGCCATTCTATTGTGTTGTGTACCTGCATAAAAATCAACGTCGAATTCCATGACTTTTAAGAAAGTTCTTAAACTCGTTTGACATGTATTCACCTCCTCCATCACACAATATCTGAATATACTTTATTGTCTGCTTTCCCACCATAGCCTTAAAAATTTCGGAAGTGAGTGAACAACACCTCATTCTTCTCTTTCATGAAATATACCCATATTTTCCATGTATGGTCATCAATGAATGTAACATAAAACCTACAACCACCCATAGATGTGGTCTTTGCAAGACCCCAAACATCTATATGTACTATTTCTATTACATTCTCACTAACATGCTTGTCATGCAAAAATGATGATCTTGACTATTTACCAAATTGACTGCATTAATTTCAGCCTCTAGAAATTTGTATGTTCAATTTGTTTGTGCTAGATCTCCATATCAACAATAACTTCTGCACTTTTTGCAAACATGGCTACATTCATTTAAGGAATTTTCACATTTAAGGTGAACATCCTACCCACTTTGTTTCCTTTGGCAATCAATCTTCCATCCTATTTGTACTCTTTTACATATAGCCCATCAATGTTGAACCTAACTTGTAATCTGTGGTCAACCACTTGTCCAACAAAAACTAGATTCTTTGTTATATTTGAAACATGCAGCACATCAGCAAGATGTTTTACCTTCCTATCCTTCATAGACAGTGCTATGTTTCTTGTATGCTCGATAGGGTGTGATGTGTCATCGCCTATTTCAACATATTTAAGGACTAGTAATTCCTACAAACTACTAAACCATTCTACATGACTGGTCATGTGGTTTGAAGCACCTGAATCAACATACCAGACATTATGATTTGATTCCAAAACATTAGCAAGCATCATATTCATCATATGATGTTGAACCATAAACAGTTTCTCAGAATCATCTGCACTTGTGGATGCATAGTTGTTTTGTTTTCTTCTATTATTTTGATTATTCAACTTGCAATCACGTTCAAAATGTCCAGGTTTACCACAATTCTAGCATCCTTTACTATAATCATTTCTTTGGAAATTTCTATGGCCTCTTTGGCTCCCCTTGCCTCGAAATTGTCCTCTACCTCGTGCATGATTTTGATGTTGACCTTGGTCTTGGTTACTATTTCCTCTTCCACTTCTGAAACCTTTACCTCTACCTCTTCCTCTCCCAGAGTAGAATACCTGCTTAGAAATAGATTTTCCTTGGGAGTTTGAGTCCTCACCAATATTCTTTCTTGTTAAAGCCTCCATGGGAACGAGAGCTCTGTGTTGCTTGCCTTGGGTGCATTAAGCTTGGGAAATATCATTGACTTTCCTGATCTTGGGAAATCCTTTAACTATCTAAGAGGAGGAAATCCTTGGTAAATATAAAGTGTGGTCATACCTTTGATGGCACAGACTCGAAGCAACTCCTTAGATAGAGAGCAAGAGAGTTTGTATATCCCTTTTTCTTCTATGCCTTGTGCGATGATATCTTTGGTTTTAGGGTCAATCACCTTAACTAAAGTGTTATCAAATAACACGTGTTTATCATGATTGGTGATGGCCTTGACTGATAGTAAATTCATGCACTTAGGCACAAATGAGACATTGGATAATGATTTGCACTCCCCTCAGTCATTGGTGATTTGTACTTTTCCTTTCCCTTTGATGGGTAGGTTCTTGTTGTTGCCCAAGTAAACTTTGCTAGTATGGTCCTGAATCTCTTGAAAAGAGTCCCAATCCTTACACATGTGAGATTTCACTCCATTGTCAAAGATGCATTCTTGAGATGAACTTGAAGTTACTAGGGCATTAGTCTTTGTGGAAATAAATAGGTCTTCACTAAAATAGTGAGATCTATGCTGAGATGTTTTTGATGTGTTCTTGGAACTAGAAGGCTTCGATGTATGCTTCTTCTTGTAGCAAATTTTTTCCAAGTGCCCTATTTTCCCATAGAAATTATAGTTAAACTTCTTCGTTGAAGTGTTGAAACCTTTCTTGGGTGAGTTGCTAGTATTATGACTAGCATGTTTGCCCTTGTGGAAGGGTCCCTTAGCCTTCATGACTATCTCTTGTGAAGAAATTGACTTTGTTCACAAGTCGTGGAGGAGCAAAAGTCAATGAATCTCTTCCCAATTGAGTCCTTGTCCTCTATTGTATAGAGCGGTCACAAAAGTTTCATAAGACCAAGGAAGCTTGTTGAGTAACCTAATCGCCATGTCTTCACTTGAGATCTTGCATCCAAAAAGTGCCAAGTTTCTTTGGTAATCTTCAAAGTGAGCTATCACTTTTGTGATGATGTCTTGTGTACATATAGTGAGATTGTGAAATTGGGCCTCTGGAGTATAAATCTTAGAAGGTGTTTTATCTTCATATAGATTTTTTAGAGTATCCCAAGCTTCTTTTGAAGTCTTATATGTAGTGATATGACCCTTTCTCAATTCATCACATGCAAGTAAAAGTTGGCCTAATGCTCGCTTCTCCTTTATATTCCATATATTCCAAGATCCTAGATCGATTTCCTTATCGGGCTCTCATTCTATGCCTTCAACTACTTCATACAATAGGTTTGTATACAAGTAGACCCTAATGGTGTCCTTCCATAGGTTGTAATTTGTGCCATTTAGTCTTTCATCTTTTGGCATGAATATTGGTTTAAAGAAGGATAAATATAATTGACATGAGGAGTTTGCATTTGAAATCATTGACATTATCGCTGTTGAAACTACCACACGTGATAAAAGTTGGTTCAAAAAATTGAGTTATGGTAGGGGTTGGGGGCTTAGAGTAGCCCTATACTTGCACCAAAAATGTACACTCCTTGGAGAGGGGGCTTAGAATATCCCTACATTGGATAATGTGAGACAGGTGCTTTGGAGGAGGGGCTTAGAATAGCTCTACACTTGCACCACAATTTAGAAGAGTCGCCACATAGAGAAGGGCTTAGAGTAGCCCATTGCACTCCAAATAGCTTGAGAATAGACTTGAGAACTCAAGGAATGTTGTGGGTGGGCTTAGACTAGCCTCCAACCCACAGGTGCACACACACACTATTCTCTTGTTATATTGCTTGATGTTGCCATGAAGGGCACTTAGTGCCAAAAAGGTCCTTGAGGGATAAAACCCTTGGAAAATATACACATCAACACTTAGAGGAATATCGAATCAAGTGCCAAAATTCGGGATAAGAACCTCTTGAAATTACAAAGATATAACGCTTTAATAAAAGTATCAAATTGAGTGGCAAAGTTGAGGGTAGGGGATCCTTAGACGATAAAATGACCCTTGATTATGTAGTTCGAGCCAATGATATCGACCCTTGTTGGAGTGGATATTTATTGAAATATGACAATGAAGAAGGCTCATGGCCAAAAGATTAAAGCCAAATAAATTCATCACAAAGAGGAGAGTCAACAAAAAACATGAGTAAGTTGAGCTTGGATTTAAAAAAATCACCAAGGAGAGGGACACAGGTTCAAGAGAGCCTTAAGGGTCCTTCAGAATGAATACCTTCAGTGATCAGTGTCTGCTTAAAATTGAAGAATCAAAATCTTTTAGCCAAAATTAGAAAGATTGGGTTTGATGGCGGGCCTAGAGACTGGATTGATGTCTACCAAAAAAAATATTGGATTCAATTTATGATTGCATACATAATCGATTGTGTCAGATTCATCAATTTTCTCAGGATTTCATTCTTTTATTAAAACTGGTGCTCTCTGATTCAGTATCGATGCAAAATGCACGATAGGATGTGGTTCATTTGCACCATGTCATCTAGTGCCAACTCATATGCATGTGAATCACCAGAGATTATGCAGTTGAAGCTACTATGAGTGCAGCTAGAACTTGGAAAATATTGCACAGATGCAATCTCTCTCTCTCTCTCGTTGTTGTGAGTTGGATGTGGGCCCAACATAGAGATGTGATTGCATGATCTCTTGGTGGTGATTGCTTTTAGACTATATGTGTGAGACACGAGCAGATGTGGAATGCATCCATAGTAGCAATGGTACGGAGATGCTATGCGTAGAGGAGAGGATTGCTCTTGCTCTCTTTATTTGCAATCTCTCTCTCTCATACTAGCACATGTTGAAGTTGGAGTTCTCCACGATTAGAGTTTTTGTCTCCTTCTTCAATGCTTCTCTAGAGGCACTTCCCTTTATCTTTCTGCACGAGAGATGGTGCATCATATCACCGGGACTCAAATGTGGATGCAAAGACTGTGAGAGATGAAATGTTGAAGAATGACATAGGGTCTTTAGTTTCTTTGTAGTCATGAATGCTTAATTGTTCTCTATTGTTGATGAATGCATAGAGTGCTACTGATGTTGATGGAAGCACAGAGCACAATGAGGCAGCGACTTGCCTTGGGTGTAGTACTACTCTTGAATGTTTTTATCTTTGTGTGCACATAGAAGGATGACATAGAGAGTAATTGAGCTGCCCCAATCTAACACACTAATCACAGCCAATTGTAGCTGGTTGTTGGTATTTTTGTTCCCGCTTTGAGTATTGCAAGGAGCAATGGCAGCCAAGCATAGAGAGGAGTTCAAGGTCAGAACCCATCTTCTTCATAGGCATACAATGATGTTGTGAATACTCTTTCTCAATCTTTGTCCAAGTATAACTTTGGAATTGTTGAGCTTCCTCGAGGGATGGTCTTTAGCTTAACTACTAGTGGCCAAAATTTCAGCGTTTACCATGTCTAATTGAGAGCCCATTAGGTGTTCACTCTCTACCTAGTATTTGATAGTCCATATAGCTATACAGGGGCACACTAGGAAGGATGCATCAAATTATTGGATATGTTAAAAATTACACAATACAATGTTGATGCTTGTTATTCGACATATAGAGCCAAAAGAGCAGTTACAGAGGATCACAATATATTGAATAATGTTCAAACAAAGAACTTGATAGGGTAATGAGGTACAACAAGGTTCCGACAATACGATAAAGAAAAGATGAAAAATAGCGTTTAGAAACACTACAAAACCTGAGATCTTATATTAGCTCAACAAAATGCCATGTTACATCTCAAAACAATATAGTGTCTTCACATAATAACTACAATAGTGAAAGAATCACTAGTGCTTTCGCAAAGAGGGTGGGAGGGTGGTAAATGGGGATAAGACTGAACAAATTGATGAAGAATAAGTGTGGGAGGGTGGGCAAAGGGGCAAAATGAGGCCCAAGAGTGTAAAATGATGGCAAAAGCTTCTCTCAATTAGGAGAAAGAAAAAGCACCACACTCAAGACCACCACCAAGATGACCACCAAACGCACCACCAAGACCTCCACCTAATGCTCTGATACCATGTAGAGAGTACACGCACTATATGGAGGTGATTGCAATCTGGGTGGATCGGGTCCGATCGTGGCATACACAGTGTACTGCTAGTGAGTCTAGGAAGGTTTATGTGATCAAAATATGAAGGTGAAGGTGAAGTTGGGTATGGAGAGGAGAGATGTGATGATTTGATTATAGGAAGGGGAACATATGAATGCAAGATAGATCCATGAACATAAATAATGAGAACAAAAGAAAACCATTCACATGAATCGATTTTGAAAGGAAGAATGGTCCAAAAATGGAGATTCTTATACGCTTTAAAAATTTAATTCATATCTGTGGGTTCTTGTGGATGGTATATATGCATGATGAGAACAAAAGAGAACCATAGACATGAATCAATTTTGAAAGGAAGAATGGTCCAAAAATGGATCTTCTTATACACTTTCGAAATTGAAGCATATGCATGGATGTTTGTGGATAGTATGCATGCATGAGGGTAATGATTTATGAATATATAGAAACTTATCATCACAATCTCATGGATAATCCTCACTGGTTCAATGCAAGTTTGTAGAGCCTTCTCACACATAGAAAGAGTTTAAAGGACACATGTAAAAACACATAAGAGACAAGAGACAAGAGACTTGAATTAAATGATATTATAATGGAATACATATACATAAGCATTGTGATACATCAAGCTAAGCACTCTATTGGTCAAAGGCATTCCGCATGAACCTCCCACCACGACAGTTCAATGGAATGTCACACATAAGAGAATAGGTTCCACTTCATTGTCCCTATATCTTTTGTTTATCAAAAGAAGTCTAAGACGCATAAATCCAACTCTAACCCACTCATATGCTCCACTGAGGGTGAGCAAAGATAGAGAAACCATTGGGTTTATGAGCTTATACTATTTTGGAAGTCTAACTTAAAATTGATTCTACAAACTGTGCTCTTACTAGCCTACCTTAGATCCTCACATGTTCAATTGAGGGTGATTGTCTCAAGGAAACCATGTGCTAGCCATGGCCCTATGGATGCCTAACAATGATGCTCTATGAATTTGGAGGGGGGGTTTAATAATTTTTTGAATGAATTTGGCCCCTTGGATCTAAAGAAATCAAGTCTCAATCCTAGGATCAATTGCTTTTCATTACAATCATTGGATTTATCAAATGGATGGCTAGGATTGGTTCTTTATATGATATCTAGGGCAAAGGAGGGAAAATTAAGCACCTTCATTCTCCATCATTGGATCTAGGGAAGATCTAGATCATCAGTTTAATGTTGACATCAATTTGGATAAGATTAGCTTATATTTTTTAGAAGAACTTTGCACTATTGATCTTTGACCATCAAAATAAGCTTATCCAACAAAAAAAACTAGTGGATCCTCCTTGCTTTAAGCTTTGGTGCATCACCACCCTTAAATCTGAGCTCATCCTAATCATACAACATGGTTCAATCATCATTTGCCATGTGGCAACCCTTCAAGCCTTCAATTTTCTTATTCTAGAAAATTATGGTGATCATGAAAGCTAGATTTTGTGCTCTTTGACCCTCCAAATATCTTTTGATGAAAATGAAAATTTTGTGGGCTATGTTTTGAAAGGTCTCCCTTAGGAATATGAAAAAAAACTCCCATCGCAATCTCGCTTATTCAAGTTTGACTAAATATGGAAGTTTACAAGGTAGAATTAAGGTGTCTAGGATGCTCTAATAGTCTTGAAAATTTGTACAAATATGTACCACGTATGATCTTTATACATGACATACCATATGGCTAACATAAATTCCTATACAAGATTTTGTAGGGTCTAAGTGGAAAATTACATTTTTACAAAATGCACATGGCATACCAATGTGCTAGAAAATCCATTTACATGTGAAATTCAGGCTATAGAATGCCTTTGATAGGCTTTACAAGTATATGAATTTTCATGTAATTTGATGATATTGAAATTTTTGCTCTAATTTCCAAAACTTGACTAGCTTTCACCGCTATCCAAGATTTTCTTGATTTCTTCAAAACTTTGCATACAAACTCCCTTTGACATCCTTGACGTATCTTGGAATTCTGAGGGAATTTTGGCTACCTTCACCAAATGTGTTTCCTATAGGCCTTCTTAAGTGCTAGAGGAGAGAAAATCTTCATGACAACAAAAGCAAAATAAAAAGAAGATATTACTCACAAAAGAAGAGTGTGAGAGACTCAAAGTGAGTAGACCAAGAAATGGGTAAACTCACATGGATTAGAAATGAGCTTGCCAAGAGCATGGAGTAGGGCCTCAAGCTTCTAACTAAGTACAAATGGGGGAAGAGGCCCCCCTTATATAGATTGAGAGGGGATATCCAAACTACGTCTCATTTGGGATACTTCCCCTCAAAGGACAATGAATACAATGGTAGAAGCAAATGTCAAGGTACCCAAGTACAAAAGAGATACAATATAAAATGGAATAAATTGGAAATGGAGTGCCTCCTCGATACAAAATGGGGATGCACTCATGCATATACAAATGGAGATGATGTAGGAGCAATCATGTCATCAATAGGAGGGAGGGAGAGAGAGAGAGAGAGGGAGAGAGAGAGAGAGAGAGAGAGAGAGAAAGAATGAAAGATAGAGAGAGAAATAAAGAGAGAGAAATAAAGAGAGAGATAGAGAGAGAGGAAAGAAGAAGAGATAGCTAGATAGATGGAGAGAGTAAGATAGATACATAGATAGAGAGAGAGAGAGACAAAGACAGAGAGAGAGAGAGAGCAATAGAGATAAAGAGAGGGAGAGAGACAAAGAGAGAGAGAGATACAGGGAGAGAGAGAGAGAGAGAGAGAGAAACATATACAGAGAGAGGGAGTGAGGGAGAGAGAGGGGGAGAGAGAGACAAAGACGAGGAGGGAGGTGCAAAGAGGGGGAGGGAGGAGGAGAGAAGGGGAGGGGGAGGAGAGAGTGGGAGGTAGGGAAAGAGAGATGGGAGAGAGAGAGAGAGAGAGAGAGAGATTATATATATATATATATATATATATATATATATATATATATATATATATATATATATATATATATATATATATATATACACACACACAAACACACATATACATATACATTTACATATGCATATACATATACATGAAGGTTGGAAAAAAATGTGACCCAAACCTCTCTGATTGGTTCGGTACATTATGTTCCTTTAGTTTCTTTGGTACGAGTTATAAGGAAAGCAAACTAGGAATGTGCACAAAATGCACTTTGACTCTTCAATTCAGCTTTTAGTTCTTGTTCATACAGATGTGTGTGGTCCTATGCCCACAAGGTAATTAGGGGGTTCTCTTTATTTTGCCACTTTCATAGATGATGCTACTAGAAAATTCTGGGTATATCCTATCAAAGCAAAGCATGAGGTATTCCCTACTTTCAGAAAATGGTTTGCTTCAGTTGAGACTAAAAAAGGAACTAAGCTTAAGGCTTTACATTCAGATAATGAGGGTGAGCATACCTTACATGAATTCAGACTTTTCTATGAGTCTAGAGGAATTTGTAGAGACTTTATAGCTCCTCATACTCGAGTATAGAATGGTGTAGTTGAAAGGATGATTAGAACTATTCAGGATAGAGTAGTTTCTATGCTGCATCATGCAAAGCTTTCATGAGGCTTTTGGGCAGAAGTAGTATTGACTGCAGTTCACATGATTAACCTTTCACCTAGTATTGTCAAAGGTGTGAAATTGGGAGAAAACTTATGGACAAGGAAACCACCATATTATGATCATCGTTGGGTTTTTGGGTGTGAAGCATATGTTCATATACCCAAGAATCTTAGACAAAAGTTGGACCATAAGTCAAAGAAATGCATTTTCCTTGCATATGGTCGAGAAGGAAAATTTGGATATCGCTTATGGTATCCTAAAACATGATCTTTAATCAGAAGTAGTGATGTCATTTTCAATGAGTCTAAAATGCATAAACAACCCATTAAGGAGGTCGAACTGAGAAGACTAGTGTTTGCGGATACTAGTCCTTCAGTTAGCATGCATAAAAATGTTGCACATTAGGATGTTCAAGAGAATGTCCATTCAGATCAGTCTGCACATGTTCCTATTCAGCAACCATTGAAATGTTCTGCACATGTCTCACATCCACCTGATAGATATGTTCCAAGTTTAGATTTTGTTTTGCTAACAGATGCCCGTGAGCCTTCTTGCTGCAAAGAGCCTATGCAGACAGAGGATCATGTCAAGTGGGAGCGTGCCATGAAGAGTGAGTTGGATTCTATTCACAAGAATGGTACTTGGGATTTAGTACCTTTGCCAAAGGGTAGGAAAGCTTTACCATGTAAATGGGTATATAAGTTGAAATTCACGTCAAATAGTGCTTCTCCAAAGTATAAAGCACGACTTGTTGCAAAGGGTTTTAAGGAACAACATGTAGTTGATTTTGAGGAAATCTTATCTCCAAAGGTCAAGATGACTACCCTGTGCATGTTGCTTTTCGTTGCAATGGAGGACTTAGAGCTAGTCCAAATGGATGTGAAAACTGCTTTCTTGCATGGAGATCTTACAAATGATATATATATGGAACAAACAGAGGTTTATATAGTTCCTTCCAAGGAAAGTCTAGTTTGTAAGCATAAGAAGAGCTTGTATGGACTTAAATAGTCCCCTAGACAATGGTACCAAAAGTTTGATGCTTTTATGAAGTCTCAAGGCTATTCTCAAAGCAATGAGGATCATTGTCTCTACACAAAGAGATGCTCAGATGGTAGCTTCATATGCTTGATACTTTATGTCGATGATATGTTGATTGTTGGGAAGTCCTCTTATGATTTATCAATTCTCAAAAAGAAGTTGAGTCAGACGTTTGATATGAAGAATTTGGGGCATGCCAAACATATTCTTGGCATGCACATTACTTGTGATAGGAGCAAAAGATGCATATACTTGTCTCAAAGTGAGTACATATCCAAAGTACTTCACAAGTTCAATATGCATGGTGGAAAGGCATTGAGTACACCTTTACCCACATATGTGAAATTGAGCAAGGATGATTGCCCCAAATCAAATGAGGAAAAGGAATTCATGACCGAAATTCCCTATCAGTCCGTTGTTGGTAGTCTCATGTATGCTACGGTAGCTACGAAAATCTCCTTCATTCATATGCTCACTCTCCAATTGTTTTTGGATGTATGCAAGAAGAGTATCATTTCTTGCCTACTATAAAGCGGTAAGTTTATCCCAAGCATCTTTCGTTGTTTTGCACGAGCTAATGTGATGGATAATGGCACATTTGACTGCCAAATCTATCAATGCATGTGCACGAGCATCTCCTGAAGTAGGAGGTTTTTCAACACCGTGCACAATATTACACATTCCTTTTGCAAGTAACACATGATGCATCATATATTCCCATGATGGGTAATATTGGTATTCTAAGATCTGAATACCAAATGTTGGAAGTGGGGTGGGCCACACTAACAATAAAATTACAGGTTTATAGGATCTTCTAATAGATGAGCCTTAACATACACACTTAATACTCAAAAAGAAGATGCGTGAGAGATAGAGAGAGAATAGGCAAGATTTCAAGTGTAATGGTGAGCTATGGGGCTCACCTAAACTATCTATATTCAAATGTAAAATTACAATGTGTGAATATGATACAAATTGACAATATCTGAATCTTGGTAGAAATAGGAACTAGATACAAGAGATTGTGTGCCTAAGAGGTATGAAGAGTGTGTGTGTGTGTGTATGTGTGAGAATATGAAGAATATGAACAATTTAGAACTATTCTAAAGCAAACCCAAATTTTGATCAACCTAAATCAGAAACAAGTGACCTAGCAAGTAAGAACAAAAATAGACTTGCTACTCACATTAAATCAACTATGGATGTTGATGGTAAGCTAGCAGAATCTCCTACAGATAATCATCAAAATGTGGACCAAAACTCCTCCAAGAGTGCGAGAACTCCTCCTCCAAGATGGCCTCCAATATCTCCTCCAAGGTCTCGTTTAGTAACTTGGGAAGATACTAGTTGATCACCTCCAAGAGTGTTGAACTATAGAACCTTCTTTAACTTCATAAGTCGAAACTTCAAGAGGTACTAATGATGGACTAGGTACTGGTGTAGGTAATGTAACTCTCTCTTCACTTTTACCTCTTAGGGTTTGAGTAGGTTCATCACCCCCCTTGTATGGCTAAATACAAGAATCCAAATTCCTTCTGAAAAATGCATAGTCATCTGCTTTTATGAAATCTGGAATCTCTTCCTCCTTATCATAAATCTGACTTTCCGCAATATATTCATTGTATGAGAGTAGGATATCACCTGTATGTAGAACATATAATCTATATCCTTTGCTTTCAATTGCATAAGCAATAAAGATATCTTTAATGGCCTTTACTTCAAGCGTACCACGATCCTTCTTCTCAATGTGAACATAAGCTAGGGAACCAAAAACTTTGAAGTGAATCACATTGGGATTCTTCCCATAATAAGCTTCATAAGGTGTAATGACCTTCAAAGCTTTTGTGGAAGGCCTATTCAGAATATGATTATCTATATGTACTACAAACCAAAACTTAGGAGAAAGATTTTTGGATGACAACATACTACACATCATCTCAGCAAGTATCCTATTCTTCCTTTTTGAAACACCAATCTGTTATGGAGTATAAGCAATAGTGAGTTAATGAGAGATACTTTTGTCTTCGAGAAAAGACTTAAAGCCTTTTGACATTTACTCTCCTCCTCTATCACCAAAATGTGGATCTTTGACTGATTTTTATTGTCAACCATACCTAAGAACTTCTTAAAAGTAGCAGAAACATGTGACTTCACTTTAAGACTATAAATCCATGAATACCTTGAGAAATCATCAATGAACATAACAAAGTACATGTAACCTTGAATAGAATCTTTTCTCATCAGACCATTCACATCTAAATGTATGATCTGCAACTTCCTTGTGACCATGATGTATCCATGCTTCTTGAAAGGTAGTTTATGAATCTTTCCATGAAAACATCCATCACATGAATTTGCATCATCTAATAAAGCACAAGTAGGAAAACGCTCTGCCATACCATGATCGTTGATTTTCTTGAGAGTTGTGTAACTGATATGATCAAATCTAGCATGCCATAAGTTCATGTTCTCCTTAGGTGTAGTAGACCTAGCAACATTAGCATGGCTTATTTTGGACAATACAAACATGTCACTTTTGTTTTCATCATGAAGTAGACAATGCTCCTCATTAGGTGAGAGGATCTGACATGAATCTTCCTTTAAAACAACTTTATAACCTTCTGACAAGAAAGTAGAGATAAAGAGCAAATTCTTCTTCATATCTGGTACATAAAGAACATTACAGATTCTAGAATTTCCACTTGTTCTTGACTTTAGCTTTACTTCTCCAACACCAAAAATATCTAAATCATGAACATCTACAATGGTTACTCTTCTACTTGAAGAGTTAAAAATAGAACAAAATACCTTTCTACAACCTATCATATGCTTAGTAGCTCCATAATAAAAAATCAAAGGATTATCTGAGATTGCATTTAATGTTGCCTCATCAAAAGCTACTTCTTCAATAGTGGCACATGCATATGAATCTACCTTTGAAGTTTTAGGTTTTGGATCATCTTCAACACTATTACTTGATGCTTTCTTCTTCTTATTAAAAATCCTTGCTTTGCATTCTGCTATGTAATGACCTAGCTTCTTACTGTAATGGTATATTCCTTTCTTTGAATTAAATGTAGTTGAAGACTTTTCTTTGTGTGTAGAGGAAGTATGAAGGGAATGACAGGTAGACTTTCTTTCCTTCCCCTTCGATGATGTTAACATGGATTCATCATTTTCTTCCATACTCTTTTATTGATCTTCATCTTGAAGTAATAGGAACTATAGCTCTTGAAATCAAAGCTCTCTATCTCTTGTAGAGAGAGACAAACAAGTAACCAAAGCACGATATGTAGATGAAAGTGAGTTTGGAAGTGTGTTTACCATCTCTTCATCTGAAATATTTACTCCTACATTGAGTAGCTTATCTCATAAATCTTTAAGCTTCAAAATATGTGTCTGAACTGATTCACCAACTTTCATCCTTGTGTTGGTTAGTTGTCTCCTTAGATGAGCTTTCCTAGCACGGTTTTTGCTCTTATAGAGATTATCTAACTCCAACCAAGTTTGATGAGAACTTTTGCATGACATGATTTGGGATATAATATGCCTCTTGACTCCCATAGCAATATATGAAAGTGATAGTGCATCCCTTGAATCCCATCTAGATTGCTATTCTGTAGGAAGTAGTTTGGTAGTAGTACAGACTGCTGATGATAAAAGAGTTTCTTCTTCTTCACTAACCTCCTATTGAGTAGAAATAGGAATAGCAGGTCTTCTAGAAGATGAAGTAGCCTCTTCTATGACTTTTGTTGGCCTTGGATAAGTGCCATTGACAATAATCCACAAGTCATTTGATACTAATAGATTCATCATCATAAAACTCCACATTGGATAATTAGACATTTCCTCAAGCTTGTCTTCATTCTCAAGTCTATCATCACTCATCTTGTTAAGGGTGTATGTCAACTATGCTCTAATGTTGGTATTCTAAGGTCTGAATACCGAATGTTGGAAGTGAGGTGGGTCACAAGTTTATAGGATTTCCTAGAGATGAACCTTAACATACACACCTTAATACTCAAAAAGAAGATAAGTGATAGATAGAGGGAAAGAATAGGCAAGATTTCAAGTGTAATGGTAAGCTATGAAGCTCACCTACACTATCTATATTCAAATTTTGAATTACAATATTTGAATATGATACAAACTGACAATATGTGAATCTAGGCAGAAATAGGAACTAGATATAAGAGATTGTGTACCTAAGATGTATGAAGAGTGTGTTTGTGTGAGAATATGGAGAATATGAATAGTTTAGAATTGTTCTATAGAAAAACCGAATTCTAATTAACCTAAATCTAAAACGAGTGACATAGCAAGTAATAATGGAAATAGAATTGCTACTCACAGTAAATCAACAATGGATGTTGATGGTAAGTTGGCCGAATCTCCTCCAGATAATTTCCAGGACGTAGATCACAATTCCTTCAAGAGCGTGAGAACTCCTCCAAGATGGCTGCTAATATCTCCTCCAAGGTCAGCTTGAGTAACTTGGGAAGATACTCCTTGATCACCTCCAAGAGTGTTGAACTCTTGCTAGAGCTTCTTGAGTGATGAGTGATGAGTGATGAGTGATGAGTGATGAGTGATGAGTGATGAGTGATGAGTGATGAGTGATGAGTGATGAGTGATGAGTGATGAGTGATGAGTGATGAATGATAAGTGATGAGTGATGAGCGATGATAAACAAGGACTATAGGGCCTTCTTATATAGTATTGAAGGAAGCTTTAAAAGCACATCGATCAAATAAAGCATGTCAAAAAGCATCGATCACCTTCAATTAAAGCAACATCTATGAAAATCTATGCTATCATGAAATGAAACGTCCACCATGAGACCCTACTCCCCTTGTTGGGAGCACTTTGGTGTAGCCATGGCACCCAACACCTTTTGCTTGTAGAGGGTATGAAAAGATAAACATCATATGCTATCAGGTTTTGCATTTTTGAACCATTGTTGGACATTGATTCCAATGGGTAATTAGTACCATCCAACCTATCCTCCACAACCAACATACAAAATACATCATTGCTTTCATCTAGGGCCACTGACTAAATACACTGATGCAAAAATATGATTGAATCTCAAAAAGTTGAACAAAACGATCCACTCGAGCTATGCTAAACATGTAGCAAACTTTAAGGCACTTGTATTGGCCAACTGAAACCTATATATATGTTTGATACAAAAGGAAGAAGTTGCTTCCACATGTGCTACGATAGTATGTATATGTGTGCATATATATGTATATGTGTATATATATACATACATACACAACACACACACGTATATATATATATGTGTGTGTGTGTGTGTGTGTGTGTGTGTATTGTTGGTGTAATTAAGCCCAAGCATACATACTTGATTAGCTCACATAAGCTTAATGTATTGGTATTACACTTGGAAGGCTTCATATGTACAACCTCTTATAACTTTGCTTCACAATTACCCATTGTAAAAGGTCAATAAACCCACAAGGAGTTAGGAAGCATATAATCTCGTATCATTTGGTAGTTGATTGAAGAGAGAATCAATCCTATACTTTAGGATTCACTTTTAGGTGTAGATTTGAATTCGAATTCAAATCTTTGGCTCGAACAAAATCTATAAAAAGAGGATATGAAAGGCCTATGTGTATCTCGAGGTTTAGAGATCATATTCATGTACTTTCATTGAGAAGAGGAGTTCAACTGATAGCTCACTCATTTCTCACTCATTGAGCAATGACTTATTGCTAATGACATTGTACTTTTACATGATTTAATTCATACATGATCATTACTTATTACTCTCATATCTTTGTCATACTCCATCAAAAGAGTGAACTTGTGTGAGCTTGTTCTCACTCTATAGTGGATCATTTCTCTTGATTTAAAGCATGATATCTTCAGCATTTTGTCTACCTTAATCTTACAAATTTTCATTGATAATGCTTCTCGCAATCATCAGATGTCAATCAATCTCTGCTCAGTGGTTTGTGACTGTCAAGACCCATAAATGTCGGGATGCAAGCCTGATTTGCTAAACATATTTCTCTACATATAATTCATTATTTTAGATTATTTCACTCATGATTAGTAGCTTGTTAAGATAATTGAAGTTTCCCAAAAAGAATTTTATTAATTGTTGCTATACTCAGAGAATGGTGCAAAACTCTAAGTAGGTGTCTCAACCAAAATAGTAAGTTTTGTACCTTGAATCATTTGCCTACGTATCTGGTTTGATCCTATCATTAGTGGATAATCTTCAAAGCAACATATGTGATTACTTATGCTTATTAGCTAGCTAAAGAGGCCCACAACACTCTCCAGCCATCACTTATAAGAGGTGTGAAGTACATTTTAGCTACACCTACTCATCTCTTGTGATTATCCACCATCTCCTCCAACAGTGATATCAGAGCAAGTTCAATCAAGAGGGGAGATGGTTTTCCATCCTTCATTGATAAATTGGAGAGGAACAGCTACTCAGCATGGTCCCTAAGGATGCAAGCATACCTTCAAGGGAGAAGCTTATATGGATACATCTCAGGAGATGAAGACATGCCAATCTTCAAGAGCAAGAATCAACCAACAAGGGAAGAGCAAGAGAGGCAAACCACATGGTGTGCAAAGGATGCTCTTGCCAGGTCATATCTACTCAACTCAGTCTCTGATTTCTTATTACCACATGTTAGAAATTGCAAAACCTCCCAAGGTACTTGGGAAGTTCTTTCATCTGACTTCTCCTCAAACACAAGAGCTAGGAAGAATCAGTTGTGGATGGAATTCACAACCCTCAAGAAACAATCAAAGCAAGGAGTGGTTGATTATGTAACCAAAATGAAAGATGTAGTAGATCAGCTTGCAAGAATTGGAGAAGAGATAGAGGAAGAGCACATAGTGAGGCAGATCATCAATGGAATTAAGGCTGATGACAAGTGGGAGTCCACCACGGCAATGGATCTCTACATGGATATGAAAATACCTGATCTCAACACTTTGATGGGACAACTCTTCACCCATGAGACAAAGCTCAACAGAAATGGTGATAACTCAAGAGATAACCAATCTTTTGCCCTTTATAGAGATAGAAATAAAGCTAGGGATAAAGGTAAAAGTAAGAAACAGGATGAAGAAGCTAATACCTCTCAAGCTAATTATGCAGGAAGAGGAAGAGGTGCTAGAGGTAGGGGTAGAGGAGGAAAGCAAGGTAGGGGGAGACCCTGCAATAATTAACCATGCAACATAGGTGGTCTCAACAATCACACTATAGAAGAATGCTACAAAAATACAAGGAACCAAAGAAGAAGAGGATTCCATGGAGGAAGCTATGGACAAACAAGAGGCAGGTATAACAATGGTGGAGGCAACTACAACCATAACTTCAATCAAGGCTGCAACAACAACAACTATCAAGGAGGCTTTAGAGGAAGAAGGGACTTCAACAACTATATTGAAGATCAAGAAGACTCTCTGCTCATCATGAACATGACATCCAAGCAAGATAAAGATGATGAGGATTTTTTCTACATTGACTTAGGTTGTTCCAATCATGTGGCAAGAAATGTAGCTCTATTATCTGATCTTGAAGAACCCAAGGGGAAGCATGAGGTACAAACAGGTGATGATACTAACCATTCAGTCAAGCAAATTGGAAATGTCAAAACATCTGATGGTAGTATGAACCTTTTGAGGAAAGTTCTATATGTTCCTACTATAACCAAAAACCTAATTAGTGTTGGGCAGATTGTAGAGAAAAGTCTACAGATCATATTTTCTAAGCATGGAGCATATGTGGAAGACCCCCAGCAAGGCTTCAAAATGATTGCCAAAGGTGAGAAGTCACGTAGATTGTTTACTTTTGAAATTGAAGATAGAAGGAACATAGCACTATTTAGTTATAGAGATCAAACTTTGTCTGAGTTGGAAATATGGCACAAAAGGTTAGGGCACATAAGAGAGAACACTCTGAAGAAAATTTGCAGGGATCAAAGTGTGCTTGGCATTCCCAATGTGACCAAGTAGCACATGATTTACAAATGTGGAGCATGCCAATTTGGCAAAGCTCATAGGTAACCATTCAACAGGAAAGGATACATCCATGAAGATTATTTGGAGCCTGTAAACACTGATGTGTGGGGTCCGTTAGTCACAAAACACTTTGTGTACATCACTAAAGATTCCATGGTAGAGGAGCCTTATTCATTTGAAGAGGCTAAGAAGAAGAAATAGTGGAGAGAAGCCATGCAGGAAGAAGTGGAAGCATTGCAGGAAAATCACACCTCCGATCTAGTTCCCAAGAATCTTGATATGAAGGTAATGGGTTCAAGGTGGATATATAAAATTAAAAAGAACTCTGATGGTTCTATAAATAGGTACAAGCAAGGTTAGTGGCAAAGGGATTTACCCAAACACATGGAGTAGACTATGAAGAAACATTTTTACCTATGGCAAAGATGCCAACAATCAGGGTATTGGTAAGTCTTGCTGCATCCAAAAATTGGAATTTATATCAGTTAGATGTCAAGAATGCTTTCTTAAATGGTTGGATATCAAAAGAAATGTCTTTGGCACAACCACCAGGTTTTGAAGATGAAGAAAAATCAAGTTATGTATGCAAGCTTAGAAAAGCACTTTATGGTCTCAAGCAAGCTCCTAGAGCTTGGAACCATAGGCTTGTTAATTATTTCTATGATCAAGACTTTGTGGCAAGCAAGGCAGACTCTTCTTTATTTGTTAAGAAGAATAAATCAGAGATAATCAACTTATGTGTCTATGTAGATGATATCATTATTACAGGTTATGATTCTGATGGTATCAAGCAGGTCAAGGCTCAATTAATGAAGGAATTCAAAACCCGTGACGTAGGCTTATTAACCTACATCCTTGGTTTAGAACTGGTGTATACAGATTTAGGTATATTCATCACACAAAGGAAGTACATACATGATATGTTGGTAAAGTTTAAAATGGAGAACACTAAAGTTGCAAGTATTCCCATGGAGATCAACCATAAGCTAAGTTCACATGAAGGTGAACTACTTGAAGATGTTACAAGTTATCAACAACTTGTGGGTAGTCTTAATTATGCTACTTTGACAAGAGTAGATGTTGCCTATGCAGTAAGTACATTAAGTCAGTTCATGCATGTACCAAGGAAGCCCCATATGGAAGCTACAAAGAGGGTGCTTAAGTATCTAAAGGGTACAATGAATGAGGGATTGTTCTATCCCTTCACTTCTAACATAGATATAAAGATGTATTCTGATGCAAATTGGGCTGGCTCCAAGGATGATAGGAGAAGCACTTCAGGGTACCTATCTTTTGCAGGTTCAAAACTCATATCTTGGTCATCCAAGAAGCAACCAACTATGGCCTTATCTTCCACAGAAGCAAAATATAGAGGTTTGATGAATGCAACTCAGGAAGCTATGTGGCTTAAACAATTGTATGCAGATTTGGAGATACATTCCTACACTCCAATTATCTTTGGAGATAACACTAGTTCACTACATTTGGCTGCTAATCTTGTGTACCATGAAAGGACTAAGCACATTAAAGTGCACTATCATTATGTAAGAGAGAAACTGCTTAGCAAGGATATCCAGTTATCCTATGTATCAATGCATTTGCAATGTGCAGATATACTCACCAAAGCATTTGATTTAACAAACATGAACAGGTTCAAATTGAAGATTGGCTGCAAGAGATCAAGGAGCAATGAAGATCAAGCATGTTAGGCTTGAGGGGGAGCTGTTGGTGCAATTAAGCCCAATCCTATATACTTGATTACCACACATAACCTTAATGTATTGGCATTAAACTTGGAAGGCTTCGTATGTACAACCTCTTGTAACTTTGCTTCACAATTACGCATTGTAAAAGGTCAATAAACCCATGAGGAGTTACGAAGCATATAATCTTGTATCATTTGGTAGTTGAGTCAAGAGAGAATCAATCCTATACTTTAAAATTCACTTTTAGGTGTAGATTTAAATTTGAATTCAAATCTTTGGCTCCAACAAAATCTATAAAAAGAGGATATGAAAGGCCCGAATGTATCTCGAGGTTGAGAGATCATATTCATGTACTTTTATTGAGAAGAGGAGCTCACCTCATATCTCACTCATTGGGAAATGACTTATTGCCAATGACACTATACTTTTACATGATTTAATTCAGACATGATCATTACGTCTTACTCTCATATCTCTATCATACTCCATGAGAACAATGAACTTTTCTGAGCTTGTTCTCACTATATAGTGGATCATTTCTCTTGATTTAAAGCATGATATCTTCAACACACTATCTACTTTAATCTTACAAATTTTCATTGATAATACCTCTCACAATCATCAGATATCAATCAATCTCTCCTCACTGGTCTATGATTGTTAAGGCCCATAAATATCGAGATGCAAGCTTGATTTGCTAGACATATTTCTCTGCATATAGTTCATTATTTAAGATGATTTCACTCATGATTAGTAGCTTCTTAAGCTAGTTGAAGTTATTCAAAAGGCATTTTATTAATTGCTGTTGTCAGATAATGGTGCAAAACTCTGAGTAGGTGTCTCAACCAAAGTAGCAAGTTTTGTACCTTGAATCATTTGCCTACCTATCTATTTTGATCCTATCATTAGTGGATCATCTTCAAAGAAACATATGTGATTACTTATGCTTATTAGCTAGCTAAAGAGGCCCACAACACTCTCCAGCCATCACTTATAATAGATGTGAAGCAAGTTTTAGCTACACCAACTCATCTCTTGTGATTATCCACCATCTCCTCCAACACACACACACATATATGTGTGTGTGTGTGTGTGTATGCATATGTGTGTGTGTGTATGTATGTATATGTGTGTGTGTGTGTTTATGTATGTGCGCTCTTCATTGTTCATCATATTTGAATCCATTCAAATTTATCCTCAAGATACAATCATGAAAAAATTGCTAGCTTCAAAGGAAAATTTGTATTGATCTCAGTCATACTTATAAAATATGGTACCAAAAAGTGAGAATTCATGAAATCCTTTGGCCTACGTAAAACAATACCTACTTAATAAATTTTATTGTTCCTCGTCTAGCTTATAACGTTCATATTACAAATGGCTAGTACTTTCTGTCAGCTAATTTTTCATTGTTTACCGTTTTATTGATGAGCTTATGTGCTCTATCTAATCATGTATCCCATCATTGAATTATCCAATAACGTGTTGTAAAAAATCATAGTCTCTAAATATATAGCAACATGAAAATAAAGAATTGTTATTTTTTATCGTGTGAGTCATATTTTTTTCCTTAGATTCCATTCATTAACATATATGTATTCCATTTTCTAAAGTTTCCTCTTTCTCATATGAATTTAAACATGCATCTACGTTGCTGATTTATTTGATACCTCATCTTATGAACTAAGCTTTATAAGTTAGAATAAATTTGAACTACTCTAGAAACAAGGTCTTCTTCCCAATTTCCCGGTCATTCTCTTTATGCATCTCTGCAATCAGCCGTTTTGCTTTTGCGTCAAATATTTTAATCATCAGCGTTAATTCCTTCATCTCTTCTCACGTTTTAAATTCAATTTTGGAACTAAACCTAGATTTAAAGCATCTTATTTCATTCGTGCGTAGCATAATCATGTGTTTTCATACAGTACCCAAGTATTCCAAAAAGACATTACCACAAAAGATCACATAAGGATTTTCAGCATTCCAAATGTTAATGCAACATTTGTAACAAATTCTAGAGGATATAATCCACAAATCTTAATGAATAGACGCGCGTAGGCCCTTGAAAATGCATTTAAATGAATTTTTCATCTAAATTTCTAATATCAACGTCTACATGTGATTGCATTTTTCGTTTTGTTTAAAGAGGAAGTTCGATCAAGGCCTTATCTCCCTTGCTTGAAATAGATTGAAAGAAGAATTACACAGATGAAGGGCATAGTTCCCATGGGACCCGTCGATCCCACAAACTGTGGGTTAAGACTGCAAAGATAACACTAGGAAAAGACTGCTTGAAGGCATCTGGTTTAGCAGCTCCAAAGCGGTACAAGTGAGATTAGGTTGGCCTATGGCCCATACACAGTTCTTCATGTCCTTCATAACCATTTACATGAAACAAATAATTCAATAGATCAAATATAGAAAGAATATTGAAATAGGCAATGGTTGTTGAAGATGTATAAAGACAGATTCCTAAAACATAAAAGTGCATCGGTATATTGGAAAGTATCCCAAAAAGCTGAAGTTTTGAAAAAATCCACATTAGAATCTCAAAGAATTCATGGAAATGCATTTTAGATAAGGAGGATTATCTCAACGGATCATCCAAAAAATGACTTGACTCAACTTTTGAGTACGAACGGATGAATATGATATAGACCTTATGCATTGAAAAAAAAAGATCATTTTCTTAAGAACATCTTCATAGCTTATCTTAGGAATATTCAATTTATAGCCAAAAAGGTAAGTAAAAACGATTCGCCTAAGTCATTTATCATCCTTCTTTATTCGACGGGAAAAGTGGCTCAAAAAGCAACTCATCTTCATTAAAATAAAATTAAAAAACTCTAAGAATATAAAAAATTTATATTGTATGTTCCATCACATATAGTTTAAAATTACTAGCTACAAATAATAGGGAATACTTCCAAAAGCAAATCATAAGTGCAATTGACATCTGTTTTTCTTGTTAAAATCAACACCAGCCATCTATTTTTTCTTGTTTTCATTCCCATGGACCTCATGTAAAGTTTCAAAATATACCCTAGGACTTGTTTTCATGCCCGTGGTCTGATCTTCCGATAGCTTAGTCTTGACCCGGGATGAAACCCCATTGCCACCTCCGTAACAACCGACGATGGGTTGTTGGCAATGAGCAAAAATATCTCCATTTGATTTTCCATCTCAAGAATTGCCCCACTTGCACAAGAAAACATTGGGCCATGTTATTTTGCAATTGAAAATATCTCTCGAAGTTCAATGTTAATGATTGGATCAAGGGTAAATTGATCCTTGCCTCGTATTTGACTACGAAAGATGATGCCAAGTCGCATCCTTGCTAGAGAGAAGGAAAAAGGCTTCTACATTACATAAGCGACCCCCATACAAGGATATGAAGATGGGCATCTAGAATAAAATTGAGGAGATCCCAAAAGTCAAGAAGAAATTGGACTTCCACCACGATTTCAAGAAATAGTAGGGCACTTAGAAACCCTAGACTAGATGGGACTTGAACTTTCAAGGCCTTTGGTACATTTAAAATGAGAGGAAAAAAGTGGTCCTTTAGATCCTTCACCATAACATGTTTAACAGTGCCAAAGCTCACATGTGTAGACCCTATCCATGGCGTAGGAGATGCATCAAGGTAGAGGAAGACATTGACACCTTTCTCTCCCGAGCTCGAATCGAAAGTGTGGAGCTCCATCCACAAGGTTACAAGTTGGCTATGAAAATTTCATGTCAATAATCTACTCTTAGGGAAGCTATGGTTTGATTTAAGAGCCATTGGAATTGAATTAGAAGAAAAGAATGGTGGCATATATGAAAAGATGCACCAAATATCTAGATACTATGGCCAAAAGGCTCAATAGAACAATCCCTAGGAAAAAGAATCATGCACCACCAAAGCAGCGTTCGATATGTAATGATTTTTGGAATGCGAGAGAAATAATTCAAAAACGTTTTCTATCCACGACAGACTCCTAAACCTGCTTTATAACTCTTCATAACTTTCTTATAATTGGCTCTCTTTTTGTTATAATTAACGCACTTTCCAAAGAAAGAAATTCACGATCAATCAACGTTATGCAGGAAAGCGGACGACCTGGTAGTACGTTCTCAAGGTAAAAGCTGAGAAATGGGAAAAAAGTGTGCGCAAGCGAGTGACACTTCCGCTCCTGCTTGGGCTATGGCTCATCTCCAGAGTAGGTTAACCAAGCTAGAAGTAATCCGCGATCATTCTTTCATCCACTGAATACTCAGAATTGAAAACCGCACATTACGAACTTCAGTAGAGTATGTTCCAACAAAAACATTCAGCATTCAGAAAGAATATCGATCAATGGAACCGAAATGGAAACAAAAACACAGATGTGTCCTTATGAACCTGATAATCAACAATAATCGGGAAAACTCTTACCCGCTCAGAGCATCATCTCAAGGTCCAACTTGAGAGGTTCGACAGTTACATTTCTGCACAAGTTGAGGTGTAAGTTCTATTCTTCCTCAGGCATGTACTTCCGAGATGATTCTGAAAAATGCAACTAAAGCTATAATCTAAGATGGCATAAATCTTCTTCAGAAGCCTTTCTGACAAGAGAGACTTGCAATGGTAACAAGTTAGAAATTATAGACTTCAATGGAAAGAACTTATCACGTTGAATCTAGCAGAAGAATCAGATAACAGAAGGGCAAGAGGTCGAGACACGAAACGTGCATAATAGCGAGTTCATCACCTAGATAAGAGAAAAATAACAAGGAACTTGGGAACATGATAATTTTCGTTTATCTGAACCTGCAGATGACAAAGAACTTTCTACACGGGAAAATTCGGGAATTGCATGTAGGTGAACATGTAAGTATTCTGTGAGGTGCACAAGAAAGTCGATCAACTGGGAAATATATAAAATATACACAAATATCAAATCAGAATCCTCCGAACACGCATACATTTTCCAAAATTACAGGAAGATTTGGAGACACGCTGAGACTTATCGGGGGGACACGGTTATGTTTGAGGCGTCCTCGATTAGCTTCCCATTCCTAAACTCAGAAACAGCGGCAAGAGGCCAGATGAATCCACGCCACGCAAGACGAGAGGCAAGAGGGACGTCGATTATAATCTCCTTCTCTGCAGGCTTCTTCGCAGTTGATTTGATTTCGATAAGGTAGGAGCGACCTACCCATCCGATCCATCCAGCAATGTACAAGAAAAGGATACCAGGATAAACAAACTCACCTAGGTGAGCTTGATCCCCGTCTACGATCAGATGCGGTAGGCCATCAGTCCCGCAAAGCAGACCATGGTTGCCATAAAATTCAAATCTGCGTTTGGTCTTCTCTATGGTGGCGTTAATTGCGAGTGCAGGAGCGCTGTCCGGGGCGTACTTATCCAGCCTCTTAGCGAGTTTCTTGATCTGCTTATCTTGCCTTTTGGCGAATGCAGCAGAATCCTTGCAAGGCGTAAGACCGGCGACATCTGCTGAAGCATCCTGAGGAAACGCGATAGGCGAGGTACTGAGTACTGCAGCCAGCGCCAAAGCTGTGGCAATCTGCTTGCCGCTCGCAGCCTCAGAACGCTTCTCCTCACCGGCGCTGCAGGTGACTTTCGACTTGCCGAGCACGGCGCCAGAACTACAAACGCGTGAGGATGCTCCGGTGAAGGAGGACTTGCATGAAGCAAGATCCTTCAACGGCCTGACGAGACCTGAAGGAGTAAACGTAACTGTAGACGCCATCACTGTACAGCAAGGAAAAAGGAATTTCGGTCGATAGGGTAACGGCAACACAAAGCAGCAGATGAGAGAACGGCAACGCCTCTTCTACGTCCTTCAGTCGATCAAGCAGGATCCTCGGGGATGGTGGTAAGGATAAGGTGATTGGCGCGTGTGTTGAAGCGGGGAGATAAGGAAAGATCCAATTATCCTCTTTCACAAGCATGCACTTTACACTCCATATTTCAATCTCCTTTCAGATCCTTACTCCTGAACATTCAGCCTTACGAGAATGTTGACTTGATTGTAATGTTTTTTTTTTGAGAGAACAATGAATTGGAAATACACACTCAAAGACTCAACTTGGTAAGGTTGAGGCACCCATCATGAGAGACTCATGAACATGCCTGGCGAAGACTTGAACATAGGATTTTCTCCCACAGCTTCAAGGCATTAGCCACTAGACTACGAGGGCATTTTGTTAACACAGGTATGAAAAAATGTTCAAGTCTTGGTTGGACATATCTATGAGTTTCTTAAATATGAGTGCCTCTATCTTAAGAGGTCGAGTGTGTGAGTCTCTTATATATATATATATATATATATATATATATATATATATATATATATATATATATATATATATATATATATATATATATATATACATATATATATATATATATATATATATATATATATATATATATATGTGTGTGTGTAAGTGGTGCCCTATAAATCGATTAAGTTCGTAAATGGATTATTGTAGAACAAAGGATAAAAGAAATTTTTATAGAAAAAAAGGTTTTATTCTGAATGGGATTGCTACCATGTGCAAAATATGGATTCCGCAATAAAGAATACAAATTTGTTTTAAGGTTGAGTTCCATAAACTTAAGATGGCATGGATTGAGACCTTATCTTTCAATGTATGCATGACATGAGGTTGAATAGAAACTTCATGTCACTACTCCCTTTGGTAATGCATCCACTTGCATATCGGTTAGACGCATGTTACCATAAAAGGTTGCACTTAAAACAACCACCAGGCAAGGTTGCCCTTCAGCCAATTCTTTGTGGTTAATTACAAGCCAATTCTCTAAGGTTAACAAGCCAATCCTCTATGGGGCTTGTTAACCACATGATCCAAAATGGTAAGTACTCGAGTGTAGACCCACCCATACAAAACACAAACAAATTGGCATCAAGCAATCCATTTTCACCCACAACTAGTCAAATCGAGAGACAAGTTGGTGGCATGGAGACTTTTGTCATGCCATAGACACACACATAGAAGAGGAGACATATACACATGCATGGGCATACAAATATGCAAAACAAGCACGGAACTATCCTCACTTACAAGAAAGAGATAAGAAGCTCCAAGACATTCATAACTTGATTAGAGAGAAAAGTAAGAAGAAGAAGAAACCTTTCCAAACAAACGAGGGTCAGCTGCCGTTTATATCTTTCTTTTCTAAAAAGTGACCGTGATCTTCACATTGTAATGTCTACCGTACTTAAAAATAAATCATAAACCCTCGTTTGGTTCCCACTTTGAGTGCAATAAAATCTCAAAAAACCTAGAGCACTAGGGGAACATTCAATCAAGTTCAAGCACTCTTAATTTTGCAAAAATATGGAGTATCTTACTAGTTAGGGCTCATGAACCACTACAAGCAATAAGGGAGCATAGCGATGCCCCCAATTTTTTTTTCTTAAATGAGTAGCATCGCTTATGCAATGCCCTAGCATCATAGGATAGCAACACTATGTGCAACGCTGACAAACTACATGCAATGCAAAAGCGTCCCATAAGCAATGTCCTGCACATTAAAAAAATTGGAATTCTCTAGGCACATATGTGCCACGATTCGATGAGAGAGAACGAGATGGCATGAGAGATAGAGAGGGTGTCCACATACGAGAGGACACACATACACACAAATACAAAGGTACCTACAAACATGCATTTGCATACACACACATGCATACATTCATTTGCATACATACGTACAAACATGCATACATACACAAACATATGCATACACACACATATGCATACACACATAAGAGACACACACATACACATATACAAGCACACATACACTCGCATACACACATACATACACATGGATACACACACATACACATATACAAGCACACATACACTCACATACACACAAACATACACATGCATACACACACATACACATACACATACATACACATATACATACAAACACATAGACACATAGATATACATATATACACTCGTATGCATGCATACACACACATAAGAGACACACACACATACAAGTATACACACAGTCACATACAAACATGCATACACATGCATACATACACATAACAATACACACACATGTTCATACACAAATATATACATACACACATAGACACACACACATACACACACATAAGAGGCACACACATACACATATACACACATACATATGCTCACATACACACATACATACACATGCATGCACACACGTACACATACACACACATATACATACACATGCATGTATACATACACACACATAGACACATGCACATACACATATACACACACATACACTACATGCATACATACACATACATGCATACACATGCATATGCATACGTACATACACACATGCATACACACACGTATATATACACACACATATGCATACATGCACATACACATATACACACAGACACACACATTCACTCACAACACACATATAAATACACATGCATAGATACACATACACATACACACACATATACATACACACACACATACACATACATACACACACACACACATATACATACACACATAGACACACACATACACATATACACATGCACATAGACTCACACACATACAAAACACATGTATACACATACATATGCATACATACATGCACACATGTATACCCACATATACACATACACACACATATGCATACAAATGCATAGACACACATACATATAGTCACATACACATGTATACATGCACATGCATACACATACATGTACATAGACACACAAAGACATACATATACACATACACACACACATATACACACACATACATAAAGTCAGATGCATACATACACACAAATGCATACACAAGTATATGTGTACATACATGCACATATGCATACACACATATACACATACACAAACATATACATACACACATAGACATATACATAAAATCACATACACACACATATACACATGCATACACACACATACACATACACTACAACAGATCGATGGTATACCGAGGTTTTTACCGAGGAAAATGAACGCGGCTTTATTTGTCGCAACGTTGGTGTAAAGGTCAGTATGCGCGTCAAAACTATAGCATCGGTATATGCATCGGTATATGCGTCGGTATATGTGTCGGTATATGCATCGGTATATGTGTCGGTATGTGCATTGGTATAAGCGTCGGTATATGCATCGGTAATACCAGAGCCCATACCGACACCCATACCGAGGCCTCTGCTGGGTATACCGTCGCCTGCTGGGTGTACCGACACTTATTCCGATGACATTACTGGGAGTACCGTCGTGTATACCGACGACCATACCTGCAAAATTTGTTTTGGGCAGAGTGTGTTGTCTTTTGCTACAGCAACATTACCATGATGTTGCTTAACAAAAGACAATACACTCTGCCCAAAAAAAACCGAGTACATGTGATGTGTACTCTAATGTCAACCGAAATATGATTTCATGAAATTGAGTATTATTGGACACAAAAGAGATAATCAGAATGAACCATGAACCATGTACAAAAGAAGTTATATATTATTTCAATAATGAAGCATGTACAAGAGTGTGGCAAACCACTGTCATATATGACGCTTTTACAAAATGTGGCAAAGCAATGCATTGCCATATGAAAATCAAATACAAAATTTTGGTGTTCCACTGCCATACATATGCAAAGAACGTTCCATATCAACAGTCCTGCAACAAAGAACATTAATGGAATGAGATAAATTCACATGAAAATTACAAAAAATAAGTAAAAACCAAGTTTATAAATTAATTACCTCATTGCAGACGGTCCCATGAAACGACCGCACCGCGTCCCTCCAAGTCCTCCAATAGTGCAATCAACCCATGACGATATATGTAAGACTCCTCCGTTCGTGTTGGAGGATGATCCATTGCCAACTCGTGAAACAAATATACAAAAGATTATAGGAACATACATGAGAAATTTAACACAAATAAATTCAATAAATGAACTAGTACTTACAAACTCATGATGCATCGTGTCATATCCGCCACTGCCCAAATGTGATGGTCCAACCATATCTAAACGTGTGGCTGCAGCATCTCGCTGCTGGCGATATTGGTGAGGAGTTTGTTGTTGCTCGTCACGAATCATGTCCCACTCCTCAGCATCTAACCATACAGGCTTTGGTAAGCCTACTCTGAAAGCATCACGAGCCTCGAATCGTCGATGGGACATAATCTCACGTGCAGTGTGCAGAATCCACTCTGAACTGACAAGAGACTGTCCATCGGCTAGTTGGAACTCCTGATAAATCATCTGTGTGATATAATTCTTCTGATCTTTATCCTGCTCACTCCATTTTAGCATGATATAGTGTCCAAACTGGATGGATCAAAGCTGTCGTATGCATGCATGCATTGTTTTGCCAACCCCATCCATCACCGGAGCTCCATCTCGGATACTATACACCTTGGAGTCATCATGGTCATGAGCACCCCAAGGTGTACGTGGTGTACTGCATGGCATACCTACATCTGAGGTACTCGTCCTAGGAGTAGAAGCGGGTGACACAAGGTCCATCGCACTGCCTCCACAACAGCCGCCTCCTCCGCCTCCAGACCTACCTGTAGATCCACTCCTAGAACCTCCTACTCCAGAGCGTGACCTCGATCTACAAAACAGGCCAGAACCTGTATCGTGCTGAGGTGTCGAACGCACATGTCTACTAGTAGACCCAGTAGGAGATGGCTGAAAAGATGGTCGTGGTGGAGTCACAAAGCTAGGAGACATACCTTCTACGGGAGTAGCACCACCCGTAAGAGTGACACTGGCAGGAGTGACACCGACGGGAGTGACACCGGCGAGAGTGAGGCTAGCAGGAGTGAGGCCGGTAGGAGTTAGGCTGCCAGGAGTGAGGCTGAGAGGAGTGCTACCACGAGCGATCCAATATTGTGATGCAGCGGCCATATACGCCGGAGGAACCTGAGAGATGAACTCCAAAAACTGCTCCTCTATCATGGAATGTGGAGTGACTGGAGGACTTTCTCCCATCGTGCTCTGTAATAAAAGAACTCAAATAATTAGCATGCGATAATAAAAGTAATATAGAGAATAAACAAAAAAAAAACAAAAATTAGTACGTACAAGTGTTTTATTCAAAAGTCCTCTAGTCTAGTATCCTCTTGAAGATCCGATGCACTGAGAATATCTATCTCTATATTGATGGCTTCTAAATCGCTTGCTATGTTGGTTTCTTCCTGATCATTGTCTATTGCTTCGTCTTCTCGAACAATGACCTCTTCTTCTCGAACAATGATCTCTTCCTCCTCGACTATCGAATGAATCTCTGAGTCCACTAGAGATGGAGTTTCTTCTACATCTATGTTCTCAAAAATTTTTCTACTACGTGGAGCGACTTGTAAAACAAATAGCCAATCTGGTTCTTTTGAATTTGGTATAAAAACAACTTGCTCACAGTGTTCGAGAAGTACAAATGTATCCCTTTCATCTGTCCATAATCTTGTGGAGTCGACTTGAAGCAAACCGCTTTTATCTTGTCTCACTGTTGCATTTCTTCCAGAGGTGACTACTTTGAACCACTTCACATCAAAAACAAAGTAATCAAACTTTTTGAAAGATAGTTTCAAGATGTCTTGAATCACACCACAATAATCTAGCTCGCCTTCTAGAGCATTATCATCTTTTGCACTCGCTCTACTTTTTTGCAAAAAATTCACCATCACTCCACTATCAAAAGTAGACCTATTTTGATGGGTTCATGCGATTCGAAAGTGTCGTCCATGAGACCATAGTGCACCGTATTCAATATACTCCTAATCATATCTTTTTGCGAGTTCTTCTTCTTCTTCAGAGATATCTTCACTTGCTGCCTTTGCTTGTGAAACCGCTGTATCTAGCCATCTGCTCGTTGGAAAAGGTGGAAGAGGTCGAAGACTTTCTAGAAGAGGCAAAAAATCGAGTGGAACGATTTCTTCGAAACTGAGCTCTTTCCTTTGCATTAGTTTCTTTGGCAAGTTCATACCTTTCTAACCACTTCTGCATAGGCTCATAGTTAACTATGCAAAACTTCATTGCCTTCTCTCTGAAAGCTGCATCCATTTTTCTTTGCAATCCTTTACCTTGTGGTTCATCACCTACAAGACAAACATCTCTCTCTCTGTCGAACAAACCCTTTTAATGTCTTCATAAAGCGCTCTAAGAAGAACATCCATTGACTATGGATAGTTCCTGCTATTGCAACTTCATGTACCACATGAACCAGTAAATGAAGTTGAATAGTGAGAATACTTGTGCGAAAGTATTTCTCTACCATACAAACAGCCTCGATAGCATTGAGTCTCGCACTCTCTATGCTATCTCTATTTATCTCTTTAGAAGATATCCACCATACTAAAGAACTAGTTTTATAAATGGTTCTTCGTACATCCTCTGAAAGACAATCTTTTAGGGCTACAGGGAGCACAAACTGTAAAAACTTGTGCCAATCATGAGACTTGAGTCCTGCAAGATCGTCGTTTCATGTGAAAGCAGTCTTTAGACACCTCATGCATCCAGTAGGTGTTCGAACTCTGAAATTGTTTTCTTCACTTGTTGCTCTTCCATCCTGCGAAGCACCCAAGGAGCTCTTGGTAACGATACTGTTCCGTTGGGCTTAGTAATTGCCCACAACTCTCGCATATGACCTCGCTCTTCTAAGTCCTCCCTTTGTGCTTTGCTTTCTTTCTTTTCGATCAAAGTTTTCCAAAGAATCTCTCCCACATTCTTAAAAATATGCATCAGGTCCATCAAATAATTGATCAACAATTCACTCCAATAAGGGAGTTCATGAAAAATCATTAGGGGAAAAAATGAACCCTACATGGGCCTTGTAAGAATTCCTAGTTTTTAGGGATTGAAATGGTTAATCTAGTGGATTAGGGAGGCATACAATACCACTAGTGGTATTCCCAAATAGAATATTATTTATCATATTTGTTTTTGGATTTATCAAATGTGAAATTTTAGAGCCTTTGGATTCTTTGATTCAATGGCTTAGATTCATTCGATGTTCCTCTAGAGAGAGAATGTGAAAAATGTCGTGGGAGTTTGGACTCTTATGAGCAGGCTTTTTGTGCATCTTCTGCAGAATTTTCAACCATTGGATGGAGGCAATTTATCGACCAATTTGTCCTTCACGTAAAACATGTCCATCAGGCAAATATCTATGATGTCCTTCATAGATAGTTTTATGTAGTGCTTTGGAATAGCATGCTTCGAGTCGTGGTCCGCATAAAGGACAAGCATGGTAACTCGAAATCGATAAACCTGAACATTCACCATAACCAGGCCAATCATGCATTGTCCACATAAGTATGCCTTGCACTCGCATGTCTCGTCTTCTTATAGGTTGAGACATGTCACGCACAGTAATCCCATCCCATAAAATGTGCAGTTCTTCCACAAGTGGTGCAAGATATACATCCATGTTTTTTACCTTATACTTACCTAGTACAATAAGAGCTAATAATAAATGACCTTTCTTTGTGGCCAACCATGGTGGGATATTATAATTGACCAAACATGCAAGCCATGTGCTCCATGAAGAACTGCGTAATCCAAATGGATTCACTCCATCCATAGCTAGGCCTAGACGTATGGACCGAGGCACTCTAGCAAACTCTGGCCACTTACTATCTATGTGCTTCCAAGCATCAGAGTCAGCAGGCACTCACATTACATTATCTGTAGACCTACTCTTTGTATGCCATGACATTAACTCAGCTATAGATTTGCATCTAAACATGTTCTTAATTCATGGAATGATAGGAAAGTGGCGAAGAACCTTTGCGGGGATTGCTTCGCCTACCACGTCTTCTCTAAATCTATTTGCTCCACACTTTGGACATACGTGGAGATGCTCATACTCATTCCGAAAGAGAATATAATCATTCGGACAAGCATGAATTTTAGTATAATCCATTCCAATGGACTGTAAAAGTTTTTTCGCATCTCCACATGTTGGAGGCATGTCATTGCCCTCTGGCAAAAATTGATCTTTAAGAAGCCTGCAATAAGCAATTAAAATGATATTAGTAAATAAAGTTATTGTGATACAACAATGAAAGCCAATTTGTTCTCCACTTACCTGAACAATTCAGTGACACTACTATTTGACCATCCATAAATGGATTGCAGATTGAGCATCGTGAGTGACACACATAGTACAGATATCTTTGCTCCATTCTAAAGTGGTAACCGAGCTAGTCTTTGCATGTTTTCATATTCTTCGTCGACTTCTGATCGTGGAATTTTTGTTGTGTCCATGAAACTCTCGACAGCTTCTCCACCATCATGATATTCGTCCATCTCATAAAATGCTTCAAGCATCTCTTCCATATGTTCATTTTGTGTAATATTATTAGTACTTGCTTGTACGTCTAAGTCCCTTTTTGCTCTCTTTTGTCCACGAGAGGTTACCGGTGAAATGTCGTTTGGGTCCGTCTACTTACTTGGGGGACCATGCGAATGATAGCATAGGTTTTCCAGTCGACTCCTATCAAAGGATCCATACTCTCTAACATGTGTAGTACAAATCCATCGTTTCAGATAAATTTGATACTTGCACTGTGTGCAAGGACATGCCATTCTCTCTTCAGGATCCAAAGAAGCCATCTGCTACAATATGGACATTTTAGAACATTTGTTCTTTTATTAAACCTAAAAATCATACTCTTAAAGACCTAAACCTGAAATATTAAACCTAAATACTTAAATACCTAAAAAAACTTAAAACCCTAATCTATATAACTATCCTATTTTATCTATATATTCGGATTTTTTGTTCATTGATCCTATATATATATATATATATATATATATATATATATATATATATATATATATATATATATATATATATATATATATATATATATTTTATTTATTTATTTATTTATTTATGTAGATTTGTTTCCTCTTAATTGAGTTATATGTATGCCTAAACCCTAAAACCCTAATTCTAAAGATCTAGACCTAAATTATGTATATTTCTATACACATGTGTATATACATATATATATGTATTATATGTGTATGTGTATGTGTGTATATATGTTATGTAGGTGTTAAAACCCTAAAACCCTAATCAAAATGACCTAGACCTAAAACATGTAAATATATGTATGCATGTGTATATATATGTGTATATGTATATATATGTGAATATAGCTAGGTGTATAAGTATGTGTGTTTGTGTATGTGTATATATATTCACTCTATTTAAAATGATTAAAATTAAACCTATTTTTGTATATTTAATCATATATATTTCATTTATGTATTTAAAACACTAGTTCTTATCATATTTTATTATCTATATAATTATCCAACTTTATATATATATATATATATATATATATATATATATATATATATATATATATATATATATATATATATATATATATATATATATATATATATATATATATATATATTATATTCAGATTTTCTTCTTAATTAATCCTATTTTTATATATTTTATTATATATATTTAATTAAATTATTTAAAACACTAGTTCTTTTTATATTTATTTATGTATATAATTATCTTATTTTATATATGTATTTATTTATATATTCAGATTTTTTCCTTACTTAATCCTATTTTTATATATTTAATTATAAGTATTTAACTATAAATATTTAATTATATATATTTAATTAAATTTTTTAAAACACTAGTTCTTTTTATATTTATTTATCTATATAATTATCATATTTTATATATCTATTTATTTATATATTCAGATTTTTTCCTTACTTAATCCTATTTTTATATATTTACTTTTATATATTTAATTATATATATTTAATTAAATTATTTAAAACACTAGTTCTTTTTATACTTATTTATGTATATAATTATCTTATTTTATATATATATTTATTTATATATTAATATTTTTTCCTTACGTAATCTGTATATTTTTGTATGCCTAAATATAAATATAATTGAGTTATATGTATGCCTAAACCCTAAAACCCTAATCTTAAAGATCTAGACCTAAAATATGTATTTTTTGTATGCATGTGTATCTACATGTATATATGTATTATATGTGTATGTGTATGTGTGTATATATGTTATGTAGGTGTTAAAACCCTAAAACCCTAATCTTAAAGATTTAAACCTAAAATATGTATATTTTTGTATACATGTGTATCTACATGTATGTATGTATTATATGTATATGTGTGTTTGTCTATATATGTTATGTAGGTATTAAAACCCTAAAACCCTAATCAGAAAGACTTAGACTTAAATTTGAAATACTAAAACCTAAATACTTAAACACCTATAAAAATATAAACCCCTAATCCTAAAACCCTAATCATAATATATATATTTATTTATATATTCAGTTTTTTTTTCTTATTTTTCTCTATATTTTTTCTTAATATAAATATAATTGAGTTATATGTATGCCTAAACCCTAAAACCCTAATCTTAAATATCTAGACCTAAAATATGTATATTTCTGTATACATGTGTATATACATGTATATATATACTATATGTGTATGTGTATGTATGTGTAAATATCCTAAAAACCCTAATCCTATTTTTATATATTTGATGTAAAAAAACTTCAAAATAAAAAAATTATATATTTAATTAAAACACTAGCTTATGTGTGTGTATATATGTGCATGTGTGTATGTATGTGTGTGTGTGAATGTATGCATGTGTGTATATGTGTATGTGTGTCTATGTATGCATGTGTGAGTATATGATTATGTATGTACATATGTGTGTGTATGTATGCATGTGTGTACATGTGTGTGTGTATGTATACATGCATGTGTGTAGATGTGTGTATGTATGCATGTGTGTATATATGTGTGTGTATGTATGCATGTGTACATGTGTGTGTGTATGTATGCATGTGTGTACATGTATCTGTATGTATGCATGCATGTGTGTATGTGTATGTGTGTGTATGTATGCATGCATGTGTGTATGTATGTATGTGTGTATACATATGTGTATATGTGTGTGTGTATGTATGTGTGTATGCATGTGTGTGTGTATGTATGCATGTGTGTATGTATGCATGCATGTGTGTATATGTGTGTATATGTGTGTATATGTGTGTATATGTGTGTATATGTGTGTATATGTGTGTATATGTGTGTATATGTGTGTATATGTGTGTATATGTGTGTATATGTGTGTATATGTGTGTGTGTATGTGTATGTATGCATATGTGTATATATGTGTGTGTATGTATGTGTGTATGTATGTGTGTATGCATGTGTGTGTATGTATGCATGTGTGTAAATTTGTATGTATGTGTATGCATGCATGTGTGTATATGTGTGTGTATGTAAGCATGCATGTGTGTATAGGTGTGTGTATGTAAGCATGCATGTGGGGTACATGTATGTGTGTATGTATGCATGTGTAAATGTGTAAATGTGTGTGTATGTGTGTGTGTATGTATGCTCTATTTTCCTATCTCTATCTTCCTTTCTTTCATTATTCTTTATCTCTCACTTTCTCTGTCTCTCTCTCTCTCTTCTCTCTCTCTCTCTCCTCTCTCTCTCTTCTCTCTCTCTCTTTCTCTCTCTCTCTCTCTCTCTCTCTCTCTCTCTCTCTCTCTCTCTCTCTCTCTCTCTCTCTCTCTCTCTCTCTCTCTCTCTCTCTCTCTCTCTCTCTCTCTCTCTCTCTCTCTCTCTCTCTCTCTCTCTCTCTCTCTCTCTCTCTCTCTCTCTCTCTCTCTCTCTCTCTCTCTCATCTCTCTCTCTTTCTCTCTCTCCTACTCTCTCTATCAATAGAGAATAAAACAATCACTTACAAGTATGTCCTTCTTTTGGATCGTTGTCGTCAAAGCGTAATGTATGTCACCTATTGTCCAATTCCAAACAATCGATGCCAAAGAACTTCTGCAAAATCAAAGAAAAGAGAAATTATAAAACCTAAAGCATAGAGAAACACAAATGCTAACAGTACGCGCAACACTTACCAAGATGTGAGATCTAAGCCGAGAGAGAGTGTGTGTGTGTGTAGACAGAGAGATCTGTGTGTGTGTGTGTGCACAAGACAATGTAGGTCGCAATTCGGTTTGCGCGTGCAAGTTCGACAGAAGACCAACAGTACTCAAACACACGCAAAAAGGTGAAGTTTTGCTCTCAGGTTTGCGCTATGTTTAAAACTCGGCCTTAGTATATGCGTCGGTATGGGCGTCGATATGGTCATCGGTAACTTCCAGTAAATTACGGATGCATATACCGACGCATATACCAACGCATATACCGACGGCTGGGGGCCACACCGACGATCCGTTTAAAACGGTCATACCGACGGTCACTTGACCGTTGGTATCTCTAAGTGACATTTTCCAACGCCCATACCGACGCTAAGTGTGACCGTTGGTATATGCAGCGTCGGTATGCCCCTCATATGTTGTAGTGATACACACATACACATACAACATAAACATACACACATACACATATACATACATACACATATACACACACACACATATAGTCACATACACACATATACATGCACTTGCATAAACACACATACACATACACACACATGTACATAGACATAGATAGACATACATATACATAGACACACACATAGACACATACACATATACACGCACATACATAAAGTCACATGCATACATACACACATATGCATACACAAGTATATGTGTACATACATACACACACATACACATACACACATGCATACACATGCATGTGCATACATACATACACACATGCATACACATGTACACATACACACACATATGCATACACACACATATATAGACATACACATATACACACACATGCACACTATACATACACATGTATACACAGACATAAACATACACTCACATACACATACACACATATGCATACACACACATACACACACTCTTACACAAATACACACACACATGCATATGCATGCATACATACACACATGCATACACACATATGCACATACACACACATATGCATACACATGCATACATACACACCTATACATACACATGCATACACACATACACATCCACACACATACACATCCACACACATACACGTACACACACATCCAAACACATACATACACAAACATAAATATACATGCATACACATACACACATACACATACACATACACATACACACACACATACACATACACACACATAGAGACACATACACATATACACGGACACATAGACACACACACATCCATATGCATACATACATACACATGCATACACACACATATGCATACACATGCATACACACACATACACTCACATACACACATATACATACACATGCATACACACACATATGCATACACATGCATACACACACATACACTCACATACACACATATACATACACATGCATACACACACATACACATGGACACATATATAAACATCATGCATACACACACATACACATGGAAACATATATAAACATCATGCATACACACACATACACATACACATACACACACATATACATACACACACATACACACATATACATACACATGCATAGACACACACACACATACACATATACACACATACACTCACATGCATATATACACACATGCATATGCATATATGCATGTGCACATGCATACACACACATACACACCTACATACACATATACACACACATACACTCACATACACATGCATACACACACATACACATACATACACATATACATAAAAACACATACACACATACACATACATGTACCTACACACACATAGACACAGACATATACACACACACATAGATGTATACAAACAAACATACACACACATACACTCACACGCATACATACACATACATGCTTACACATACATATTCATACATACATAAACACATGCATACACACACATACAGACATTCAAATACATATGCATACACACATACACATATACACACACATACACTCACAAGTATATATATATATATATATATATATATATATATATATATATATATATATATATATATATATATATATATATATATATATGTGTGTGTGTGTGTGTGTGTGTGTGTGTGTGTGTGTGTACACATACATATACATACACACATACACGTACACACACATATACATACACACATATATTCACACACATACACACACATAAACACACATACACATATACACACACACATACAATCACATACATCCATATACATAGACACACATATACATACATGCACATACACAAACATACATGCATACATTCACACATGCATACACACATATACATACACATACACACACTCAAACACATACACATAACACACACATACACATACATAACAAACACAAACACTCACATAGACACACATACACACAAACATACACATATACACCTACACATGCACTCACACACACATACATAAATGCACATACACAAACATGCACATGCATAAACACATGTACACACATGCACATACATGCATACACATACACATGCATACACACACATATACATAAATGCACATACACAAACATGCACATGCATAAACACATGTACACACATGCACATACATGCATACACATACACATGCATACACACATACACACACATGCATACATATACACACACATACAGCATACATGCATACATGCATACACACATACATGCACATACACACATTTATATATGCACACACACATACACATACATAAACACATGCAAGTACATGGATACACACATACACATGCATATAGACATACACATATAGGCATACACACATGCATATATCACACATACACATACATACATACATACATACATACATACATACATACATACATACACATCATGCACATGCATATATATATATATATATATATATATATATATATATATATATATATATATGCATGTTATATATATATATATATATATATATATATATATATATATATATATATATATATATATATATATATATATATATATATATATATATATATATATATATATATATATATATATATATATTCCAATACATTTTGTTTCATATGTATAGATATTATGGATTGTAGTAGAGAGTGAAAGGTGAAACCTACTCTCATAGAGAATCTTATGAGAGGAAAAGTTCTGCTCGATTCCTTAGGGGTTTTCATTCATGAGTATGTAGACATGCTCGATGAGGAATTAGATTTCACGATCGAGATGCTTACCTAGCAGCCCGAGCAAGATCCCTCTGTTGTTCCATTTGCAAGAGGAGAGTTTCTGCACATAGGTATGTTTTCTTATTATAATTTATTATTTTTAATGATATTATAACACAAATGTTTTTATTCATTTTAATTTGTTTATTTTCAAGACACCTATACCACCTCTAGCTCATGAGAGCACAGTAGTGGTACTTATGCAGACATGCATAGGTAGCCTAGGGCTAGATTGTGATGTAGCACATGATGAAAGTATAATTTACATCAGGAATGGATTGGAATTTAGAAAGGAGTGAGAGCTTTATGTGACTCCTACTTGTAGTTTGTTCACTTAAAATAGGCATAAAGCATAAACTTTACATATAAATTGAAATATATATCTAATGTTTTACTTATATGATCTTTCTTTTGCAGTGAGTTTAATGAGAGAGACAAGAAGTAGGTACTTAATTCACTAGAAATGGAATTCAGCACTGGGTGGTCTCACAAGTGGTGCTTGAAGGATACTATGTCACATCATCTTGATAATGCATGATATGCATTGCATATATATATATATATATATATATATATATATATATATATATATATATATATATATATATATATATATATATATATATATATATATATATATATCTTTGGAACATTGGCACTAGACCTTGATCCACTAGATGTGCCTAAGACCTCTGATGCCATGATGATAGAGAAGTGAATAGAATGATAATGGAGCTAGAAGAGTTCAAACACTAATGTATAAGTGTATCAATGGAGTAAATCAACCACTATATAGTTGACAAAACCAAAAATGTAGAAAGATTTTTCTAGAGTATCCTCTACAAAATGAGCCTATGACCAATGTCAAAATATCATAAAACTGCAAGTACTGACATGTTTACCTACATAGTGAATCACTAACTCCACTACATATAATCAGTTATGGCCAAGGTCTATGCCTTGGTCGATTTGCAACATGCATAATGGACATGTTCTTCCTAGATTGATCTTCTTGCAATAGAATATAGAATAACTCCTCAAATGTTAAGGCATTTGGATTGCCTTTCATCATCAAACAAAGAGTAGAAGCAATACTTTGGTATGAATCGGGAGTGAACTATTAGGCCAGAGTTCATCAGCAAAAATCAATTGTTCCTTCAAATCTTTGATCTTTGTGAGAAAATTGTCCATAGAATCACCTTCATTCATATGCTCACTCTCCAACCTTTTTTGGAGGTAAGTGACACAAGCCTCATTCCTAACTTGGTATAATGTGGTAAGTGTATCCGAAGCATCCTTAGCTATTTTGCAAGAGTGAATGTGAGGAATAATGGAATGTTTGACAGACAAGGCTATCAATGCATGTGCATGAGCATCTCTACCATCCCAATGAATTTTCTCTATAGTAGGTGCAGCAAAAACTGCAGCATGAATAGGAGCATGAAGAATATCATCATATTCAACTCTGTCTGCATCAGCTTTAGTACCTATATTTGCAAGTGTAATAGGACGTTTTTCAACACCCTGCACAATATTCCATAGCCCTTTTGTGACCAATAGATGATGCATCATATAAGCCCACAATTGATTATTCGTACCATCCAACTTATCCTCAACAACCAACATACAAAATACATCACTACTTTCAACCATGGCCATTGACTAAAATATCATGATGCAGAAAAATGACTATATCTAAAAACATTGAACATAACTACCTTGATGAGTTCTGCTAAACCTATAGTATACTTCAAGATGCTTATACATGCAAACCGAAACCTGTATACATCTTTGGCACAAAAAGATGAAATAGCCTACATAAGCACTGTGATAGTGCATTCAAGGCCGAAATGAGCTCAGATTGAGCTTTCAGCACCACAAAGCGAAGCAATTTTGATTCCTAATCACCGTGAGTATGCTCACCAAATTTTGTGCAATTCTGAGACAGTGACCTACTCTGATACCAATTGTTGGAGTTCAAGGTCTGTCGAAGCATGCGAATAGCACAAGGAAGAATAAGACGCATGGAGCACAACACACATGACTGAATGTATTACCAATAGAATGTACAAAGATCATAACCCGTTAGGGTAATAGATGTATATACAAGCCGAGTGGAAAAACCTCCTAAAGAGGGAAAAAATACTAAGGTTGTGAACAAGAGTTGAAGAAACTATGTGAGGATGAGGACATGAATGTGTGTAAAGGTAACCCTAGAAATTTGCATTTTTGGAACCAAAGGAGGATTGAACGAATCTTTGGCCTCTTCAATCACCTATAGAAGTCTTGGAGCAACCACCTAATTTAGTCAAGAGCTCTTCAAATAATTAAGAAGAGAAGAAGCATGTATGTTCAAGACAAGATGCCAAGGAAGAGACTCCTCGGGATCCTACAGAAGCTACCTTGAGGATGGCTCTTCCAACACAATAATGGAGATCTTAATTATAGTAAGGAAAATTTAAATTTGATGAATTCACTTAGCCACGTTCCTACGCTCAACATACTAAGTTTTACATAGATCACTAGCGACCCGCTTGATTCCATTAGAGGAACTTGATCCTACATATTCTAGCATATGGAAAACCATTTGAGAAAGGAGATCCTAATACATGGTTTTTGATAAGGGATTGAGAATCAAAAGATACTCAAAGAGGTCTAAAGTGGAAAAACATAAGTATTCATGATGAATATCTCTTGTATGAAGGAAAGATATATGTCCCTAGAGATTTTTAAATGAGAAAATAGATACTCTATGAGTGACATGACACAACTCATGTAGCGTACCTAGAAATTAACAAAACCTATGACCTTGTTAAGAGGCACGTTTACTAGTCTAGAATTCATAAGAATGTCTTTGAGTATGTGCCTAAATTCAAATAGGTCAATAAATCCTAAAGATCAAAATTTTGATGTATTTTCCATCCATTGGACATTCTCAATGGGAAATGCAAGAGTTTCTCCATGGTCTTCATAGTAGGATTACCAAAGACATGGTGAAGGCACGACTCAATTTGGATAATTGTGGATAGGTCGGCCAAAATGACTAGGTTTATTCAAACATGTAGTACAGTGAAACAACTACAATTGGCTATCTCTTTGTAGAGAATCTATATTGTTTAGATAGTTTTTTATTAAAAATTATCATAAATTAGTATAGGAAAGTGATGGCAGTGAGATTCTTTCCATTTTTACGTAAGTTTTCTAGCAATGAAGAGTTGTATATAGTTGTGGTGGTATATTAGAATCATTTTTTATGGGAATCTTGCAAGAGAAAGAGCGAGCGTATAGTAGAATTTTTGTATTTTAAAACTTTTCAGTTGTCATAAGAGGTGTTAATAAGAGAGACACTGAAAAGGCCAAACTCCTCACTTATAAGACCTTTTTTTCAAGCGAAGTAGTGAGCTTTTGGAAAACTCACCGCTTTGCTTACTTATGCATTTTGAGTGTGTATATTTTTTGATCTTGGTTGTGTGACACTTGTTCAATGTGTGATTAAGCTTTATCTATCAGCTTTCTACTCTTTTGAAGCTATTTGAAGTGATTGAACACTTGTTTAGGTGAACGGTGTGAGTGAAAAAGGGTATCTCATAAGATTTTGATCCCTATATAAGGAATTGAAGTTTTTTGTTTTGCAATTTTTGGTCTATAGTCTATCACTATGGCTAGTTCTCTCCCAAGGGCTTCTGTAATTATGATTTTGAGTATGATTTCTATGCATAGAGTCAAATTTTTTATTGATTCGAGTAGTACACATTGTTTTCTATCTTTCAAATTGGTACAAAATTTAGGATTACACCTAAATATGTACATAACAAGACCAGTGGAGGTGGCCAATGGATGACTAAACTATACAACAGAATACATTAAAAATCTTGCATTTACTTTTTTTGATAGGTGTTTTTTTATGAGTTTCCATGTGATTGAAATGAAGTAGAGTGATCCAATTATAGGCATGGATTGCTTAGTTCAAAATTATGCAACAATTGATTGCAAACAAAGAACAATCACTAGGTTAGACGATGAATCTATCCACATTTAGCGTGATGCGCATAATCCTAAGCCTATTCTCATTTCTGTTATGCAGATATTTAGAGGTATACGCATTCTAAGGGAAGTCATTCATGATGTCAAAATGAGCAGTAGGGTTGGATCAGACCCTAGGGGGTGTGTCGCATCCTTCCTATCTGACAGGTGGATTTCACATGATGGGTACCATTCCTAGGGATAGTCCGTCGAGCCCTGCCTGCACTTCAAGGGTAGCAGCACATGAGAGAGGGATCAGGTTCTAGTGGATGAAATTGGTTGATAGTCTAGGAGCGTAAGTGGGTTCAAGCAAGAGGAATTCAAAAATGAAAGCAACCATACCATTAACCATCACACTAGAAACCAAAAATAAATCGAAAACCTCGATAATCATGTACTAATCAATGTTGCCATCCATGGATAGATACAATGTGAGGGGTACTGATGGCCTAAATACAAACTAAATGAAAAATATACAATTTGTCTAGGTAGAGCCTAATACAAGCTAAGTAAATGATCCTCGAAAATAGGTGAGGATCGTCTAAAATTCCACTACAATGCAAATCAAAAGCAATATGTATTCCACTATAGTGCAGATTGGAATATAAAACTTTGCTTTCATCTTCTTAGTTATGGGGCGAAAAATGACCTTTGCTTCACTTCACACTTCTTCACTTTAATTTCTTCGAGTAACTGAAAACATTCATGGGAAAAAAACATATTTAGTACATTGGAAATCATAAAACACACTCATGATTAAAAACTTTTTATTTCGACTATATCTACTTTGTTTTTTATTGTTGAATTTCTTTTCTATTTTTCTTCTTTTCTGTATCTTGTTTTCATTTTAAATCCTATTGTCCTTTATTAATAATTTTATATCTCTATTTTTCTTTATAATTTCCACTTTTCTTATATCTAATTTCTTTTATTTACATTTCTAGGTTTCTTTTTAATGTTATTCATTTGCATATTTTCTTTCCAATTAATTCCTAAGTTTATGTTTTTCTTTTATTAATTAATTCCTAAAATCACTCTATAATTAAATTACGAACCATTTTCTTTATTTAAATGAAATTGTTTGTTCTGCTTACTTAAATCAACTAACAAAACATTGTTTACAATTGAAGTAATTTGTAACAGATCAACGAACTTAAAATAAAACCTAATCGAACCCTCTCTCTCTCTCTCCCTCCCTCTCTCTCTACCTCCCTCTCTCTCTTTCTCTCTCTCTCTCTCTCTCTCTCTCGTCTCTCTCTCTCTCTCTCTCTCTCTCTCTCTCTCTCTCTCTCTCTCTCTCTCTCTCTCTCTCTCTCTCTCTCTCTCTCTCTCTCTCTCTCTCTCTCTCTCTCTCTCTTTCTCTCTCTCTTTTTTTCTCTCATCCATGCATTCTCTTCCACCATGTTCTCTTCCTCTTTCTTGCTCTCTCCATCTATCTCTTTCTCTCCACCTCTCTCTCTCTATGCTATCCACTTCTCCCTCTGTATCTCTTTGCCCCCTATCTCTCTCCCTCTCTTTCTCTCTCTCTCTCTCTCTCTCTCTCTCTCTCTCTCTCTCTCTCTCTCTCTCTCTCTCTCTCTCTCTCTCTCTCTCTCTCTCTCTCTCTCTCTCTCTCTCTCTCTCTCTCTCTCTCTCTCTCTCTCTCTCTCTCTCTCTCTCTCTCTCTCCTCTCTCTCTCTCTCTCTCTCTCTCTCTCTCTCTCTCTCTCTCTCTCTCTCTCTCTCTCTCTCTCTCTCTCTCTCTCTCTCTCTCTCTCTCTCTCTCTCTCTCTCTCTCTCTCTCTCTCTCTCTCTCTCTCTCTCTCTCTCTCTCTCTCTCTCTCTCTCTCTCTCTCTCTCTCTCCCTTCTTTTTTCTCATTCTTTTTCTCTAAACAAAACCTTCTAGGATTTGCCCCTCTAACCATCCCTGTGCCTCTCTCTCTCTCTCATAGCATTATATCTCGATCTCTTTGATCTCCTTCTATGCCACTGCCTTCTGCCTCCATCCCTCTCTTTCTCTCTCTCTTTCTCTTTCTCTTGATAACTCCCTTTTATAGCATAGACCTGGTAGTATTTGCCTCTCTCTCTCTCTCTCTCCCACTGTACATTTTCTCCATCTCTCTCCCTGATTCCTCCATTTGCATCACCATCTCTCTCATTCTCTCTCTCTATCTCTCTCTCTCCCCCTCTATGCACCTTGTACTGCATGCTTCACCATCACTACGTCTCTCTCTCTCTCTCTCTCTCTCTCTCTCTCTCTCTCTCTCTCTCTCTCTCTCTCTCTCTCTCTCTCTCTCTCTCTCTCTCTCTCTCTCTCTCTCTCTCTCTCTCTCTCTCTCTCTCTCTCTCTCTCTCTCTCTCTCTCTCTCTCTCTCTCTCTCTCTCTCTCTCTCTCTCTCTCTCTCTCTCTCTCTCTCTCTCTCTCTCTCTCTCTCTCTCTCTCTCTCTCTCTCTCTCTCTCTCTCTCTCTCTCTCTCTCTCTCTCTCTCTCTCTCTCTCTCTCTCTCTCTCTCTCTCTCTCTCTCTCTCTCTCTCTCTCTCTCTCTCTCTCTCTCTCTCTCTCTCTCTCTCTCTCTCTCTCTCTCTCTCTCTCTCTCTCTCTCTCTCTCCATTTCTGTTGATTCCCTTGTTGGAGTTAGACATCTGCGGAAGCATGCCAACAACACAAGGAAGAAGAAGAAGCTTGAAGCACAACATCCAGTACTGAATTTATTATGAGTAGAATGTACAAGCTGAGGGAACAAAACCTCCTAAAGAGGGAAAAAAGTGTCTTGGTGGTCCTAGTATGTTCACACACATCACTACCTAAACATATCAACAAATCCCCCCTGTGAGTGATGCAGTGAAGAAGGAGCTTCCACTCATGTATAAGGAAGTGCCAAGCTATGTGGAATCAATCCACAAAAGGAAGTAAGCCCAAATCTTTGCGAAAAGCTTCAAACTTCTCCCTAGATAGAGCCTTCATGAAAAGGTCTGCAATGTTCTCCTGCATGGGCACATATGCCAAGCTGATCTCTCCAGCAGATAACCTCTCCCTAACATAATGATAATGCACCTTAATGTGCTTAGTGGGAGCATGGAACACAGGGTTCCTCGCAACTGCCAATGTGCTCTGACTATCAGTGAAGATGGTGGTGGCAAAAGACTGATCAACACCCAAATCAGCCATAAGGCGTTTGAGCCATACACACTCAACAATCGTTGTAAAACTTGTCCTATACTCAACTTCACAACTGGAAGTGGCCATAGTAGGCTGCTTCTTGCTTATCCAAGATATGCATAAGTTAACAAGCATGAAGCAAAAGCCACTAGTGGACACATGAGTTTCATAGTGGCTAGCCCAGTCAGAGTAAAAAAAAAGCATGCAAATCTGGCACTAGTGATCCCCCCTTGGGATAAAACAACCCAAGTATCTGGGTACCAATCAAGTAGCAAAGGATGCGGCTAACTCCATGCCAACGTTTGACACTTGGGCAATGCATAAAGTTGTGAGACACCAAACTAAATATCTAGCCGAGTAATGCATAAATAAATCAAGCATCTAACAGCCTGCTGATAGAGAATAGCATCAAAATGCATCTCTAGCATCATGAAGACTCAATCATAAACCTGTCTCCAAAGGAGTGGCAATAGGTTTACAATCTTCAAGGCCAAAATGCTACAATAATGTTTCAATATATTTCATTTGAAAGAAAGCCATTCCACCATTAAAACTGAATGATCAAATAATGATGCAAATGCCCCAAATTAGACATCTCAAATGAGGCATGTAAGACAGCCTTAAAATCAGCAATATGCTTGTCATGAGGACCAGTGAGCAGCATGTCATCAACATACACAACAATGATCCAAAGCACATCATTAGCATGCTTAACATATAAGGTTTGCTTTGAATTTGGACTGTTCTCAAAACCATGTGCAATCAGATAGGCATGTATCTTTTCATACCAAGCATGTGGTGCTTGTTTCAAAACATATAAATACTTTTTCAACCTGCACACCTTGTTTTCATGCCGTTTTTTCACAAAGCCATGGGGCTAAAAAACATACGCTTCTTCATGAAAGTCACCATTCAAAAATGCAGTCTTAATGTGCAAATTATGTACACTCCAACCATGATGTGCTATAAGTGTACAGATGCTATGAATAGTACTCATTTGGCAAGTACCTACAAAGGTTTCATCAAAATCAATGCCTCTTTCCTAAACATAACCCTTTGCAACAAGCCTAGTGTTCCATCATGTTTATGCTTTAGCTTGTATACCCACTTGGTGCCAATGGCCTTCTTTCTAGGAGGCAAGTCACATAAAGACCAGGTACCATTTTTCATGATAGCATCATATTCAAATTGCATTGCAGGCATCCAATGTTCAAAATTTCGTGCTTCATCAAAGGAAACAGGTTCAGTCTCATCATAGAGACTAGAGGCAGCCATAGCATAGAAATCTGATGCAAAAGAGGTACTATGAGAGCATGAACAATTATGGTATGTTAGAGGTTTGTCTAATTTGATATCACGCAAAGTCTATACCAACCATTTTTGCATAGTTTTTGCCTCCTCAATATTTGCTCTATCATCAATAAGTGCATCATGTAAATCTGCATAAGAAATAGAATGATTTGCATCATCACATAAAATGTGTAAAGGCTGAGAAGTTGCCTCATTAGGACCAACACTAGACTATCCACCTATAAAAAGAGGTAGCAAAGTATCATACATGTCTTTGGAGCTATAAAATGTCTCTTTCGTACATGAAAGTAAAGGTTGAATTGCATCTTCCACAAGAACAACATCAAGGCTAACCAAAATGCATTTAGACTGTGGATGATATAGACGATAGCCTTTGCTTTCAGAATTGTACCCAACAAAAATACATTTTACTGCTTTATCATCCAATTTCCTGTGATGTTGTTCAGGCACTAATGCATATGCCAAACAACCAAAAATGCACAGATGAGCAATAGATGGCTTACGACCATGCCAAGCCTCATATGGAGTGATACACTGTAGTGCTTTAGTGGGACACCTATTAAGCACATATGTTGCACACATGGTAGCCTCAAGCCAGAAACCATGTGGTAAAGCCTGACTCTTGACCATATAGCTTGCCATCTCCATGAATGACGTGTTCTTCTGTTCAACAACTATATTCTGTTGAGGTGTATATGGCACTGTACACTAATGTTTTATCCCATGTTCAGCCATAAATGCATTAAAGTTAGAAGACATATATTCCCCCCTTCGATCAGAATGGAGGGTACCCATTTTACATGCTGACAAATTTTAAGCCAAAACCAAAAACTGTTTGAAGCACATAAACACTTCAGACTTTGAATTCAATGGATATACCCATGCATGCCTAGAAAAATCATCATTGATGAAAGTCACAAAGTAAAGATACTTTCCAAAAGAGGGTGTCTATATAGGGCCACATACATCACTACGAACAAGCTACAATTTCTCTGTAGCTTAAACAACATCATCTTTTGGGAATGAGGAATGTTGCATTTTGCCCAAAATACAGCTTTCACATACATGTTTACCAGGTGCCTCAAGTTTGGGCAAAGAGAACACCATTTCAGATTTCTACGGGCATAGCAAACTAGAAAAATTTAGATGACCAAAGCGTGCATGCCAAAGCTTTTCATCTGACGTAGCCTGAGAATCATGTATTGCACATGCTGAATCATTCAAAGATTTTCATAATTTATGAGCTTATACAACCCACGAGATAAAATGCTAGAAACAATAATCACGTCACCATTTGAAAGATCATGAACTGTACATCTGTCATCAACAAATTTCACAACCAAACCAATCTTGGCTAAGGCTGAAACAAATAATAGATTCTTCTTGATTCCTGTCACAAATAAAGCATCTGACAATGTAAGAGAATTACCATTAGTAGAAGTCATAGTGATCTTACGAACTCCCATAACAGGATAAAAGGAGTTGTTGGTGCATGTAATAGTATTCCCTGTAGGGGAAAGCTCGAGTGAAGAGACGAAATTGTGCTATGAGGTAATATGTTTGGTCGCCCCACTATCAAAGTACCAAACATCTGAGTCTACTGTAGACATGCACTGCTCATGAGAAGATGGGTCAAAACTGCAAACAGTAGTAAACACCCATTCTTCATCCTGCACAAGATTAGCAGACTCTATTTTTGGTGTAGAGGTCTCTACAACAACCATTCGAGCCTCTTTCTTCTTTGCCTCTTTAGCAGCAAGTTTTGGACAACTCTTAATGACATGATCATTTGCTTTAGAGTATTTGCAGAATAATTTCTATTTTTTTTTTTTTTTGCTTACTAGTAGAAGAGCTTTATTTTCCTTTGCCCTTCTGACTAGTCGGGAAAGCTTGATCTGCAACACACATACTAGACTTGTTCTACCTGGAGTAATCTTCTTGCAACATAACATAAACTAACTCTTAAAATGTTTAGGCATTTGGATTGCCTTGCATCATCAAACGAAGAGTAGCAGCAAAACTCTAATATGAGTGAGGAAGACCATTTAGAATAGTCTGCACAAGTGAACTATTAAGAAGCACTTCATCAATAGAAATCAGATGTTCCTTCAAATCCTTGATCTTTGTCAAAAACGTATACATAGAATCACCTTCATTCATGTGCTCACTAACTGTTTTCGGAGGTAAGCAACACAGGCCTCATTCCTAGCCTAGTACAATGTGGTAAGTGTATCCTAAGCATCCTCAATTGTTCTACAAGAGCAAATGTGAGGAATAATGGCATGTTTGACAGGAAAAGTTATCAATGCATATGCTTGAGCATCTCTACCATCCCAATGAATTTGCTTTTGAGTAGGTGCAACAAGAATCGCAACACGAACAGGAATCTGAAGAATATCAGCATCTTCAATGCCATTTGCATCAGCTTCAATACCCGTATTTGCAGGTGCAATAGGATGTTTTTCAACACCCTGCACAATGTTCTAGAGTCCTCTTGCAACCAATACATGTCGCATCATATAAGGCCACAATGGGTAATCGGTACCATCCAACTATCCTCAACAACCAACATACAAAATACATTAGTGCTTTCAGCCATGGCCATCGAATAAAATACCCTGATGCAAAAAAATGGTTGTATCTGAAAAGTTGAATAGAACTACCCTAACGAGTTTTGCTAGACCTATAGTAGACTTCGAGATGCTTATACTGGCGAACCAGAACTTGTATATACCTTTGGCACAAAAAGATGAAATAGCTTGCATAAACACTACGATAATGCGTTTGGAGGCCGAAATGAGTTAGATCACGATTTTGGCACCACACATCAAAGATGGTTTGATCTCCTAAGCACCTTGAGTATGCTCACCAAATTTTGTGTGATTCTAAGACTGTGACCAGAGGGGTGTCGATGATGCCCTAGATGAAGTGGCAACCTACTATGATACCAATTGTTGGAGTTAGATATCTGCGGAAGCACATGAATACCACATCACACAATACTGAATGTATTACAACTAGAATGTACAAAGATAAGTAACCCATTAGCACTATAGGCATATATACAAGCGGGGGAAAAAAACCTCCAAAAGAGGGAAAAAAGTGCCCAGATGGTCCTAGTCTATTCACACACATCACTACCTAAATATATCAACATCCTTTTCTATATTTGGCTATGTATTTCTCTCTCTTTCTCTCTGTCTCTCTCTGCATTAGTGTAACTCTCTCTCACCTTTGATCTAGCTCTATAGTGCTGGATCTTCTCTTTCTCTCTCTCTCTTTCTCTCCCCAAATTTCTTGTGCATCAAATCCTCTCTCTCTCTCTCTCTCTCTCTCTCTCTCTCTCTCTCTCTCTTTCTGTGTTCTCAATGTTCGCATTGAATTCTCCATCTCAACATATCGAATCAGAACTCAATTATCTCATATTTGGTCTCAAAAGGCATGGTTGAGGGCCTGAACCAAGCAAGAGATGGTGCTATGTGCATGCCATAATCCCCCTCTCTAATCTTCACTCCATTTTGTATCCTAAGTCTTTGCATCATGGATTTCAATAGGTGGAGACTCTAACTCCCTCTATGCATCCAAATTTATGCATGAAACTCACCCTTTCTCTCTCTCTCTCTCTCTCTCTCTCTCTCTCTCTCTCTCTCTCTCTCTCTCTCTCTCTCTCTCTCTCTCTCTCTCTCTCTCTCTCTCTCTCTCTCTCTCTCTCTCTCTCTCTCTCTCTCTCTCTCTCTCTCTCTCTCTCTCTCTCTCTCTCTCTCTCTCTCCTCTCTCTCTCTCTCTCTCTCTCTCTCTCTCTCTCTCTCTCTCTCTCTCTCTCTCTCTCTCTCTCTCTCTCTCTCTCTCTCTCTCTCTCTCTCTCTCTCTCTCTCTCTCCTACGACAAGCAATAGCTAACATTTCTCGATATCCACCGCCATCATGCATCAGACTCCAGCTCTGAAAAGCTTCATCTCTAATTTAGAAAGTTGACTATCTTCCTCAACGACACCATCACCCAACTCTTCTGAGTTCTCTAGCCGAAGATTTTCACCAACATTCAATACTTGCTCTCTTTCATCCATCCCCATGGTCTTCATCTCTCTCTCTCTCTCTCTCCCATTCTTTCTCTATGGATCCTCTCTCTCTCTATTGTATATTCACTCGATACTTTGCTACAGAGTTGAAATGCTTCATCAACATCAAGAGAAAAGAGACACGTATATCAATAAGAAATTGGAAACCCATTCATCTAAGAAAACTATTCTCTCTTTCACTCTCTCTCACCTTTGAACATACATGTGCATAATTTCTCTCCATTTGTTCTCTCAACATAGAAGTAGGAAAAAAAATCGTATTTCTTTTTCTCTTTACTCCGCGTTTCTCATAGCAAGGTATATATTCAATTGGATCAAGAGACAGAATGATAGAGAGACGGTGTGCTCTCTTCCCCACCCTCTCTATTTGCTCCTAATGAATTTAAGGAGTGGAAGGAAGAGGGTAGAGAGATGGAAGACTCTCTCTCTCTCTTACTCATAGAAGAACATGAAGAAACAATGATAAAGGAAGAGGAATAAAACAAGTACCTGAGAAAATTCATGGGAAAAAACTAATGGAGATTAGACATGTATTTATAGTTTTCCTCAAGGTTCTCTTTCTAGAAAATTTAGAATCATCTAATTTTTTCCATTCTATTTTTAAAAGATCTTATTTTTCCTTCTTTTGTAATCTTGGAAAGCTCCAATTTTTTCTTTCTATTTGAATTTCTCTTTTTTTTTAATTTTTCTCTTTTTATTTTTTTATTTTTATCTTTCTATTTTTATTTATTCACTTCTTCTTCTTTTGATTAAGGTTTTATTTCTTTTCACACTTATATACAAAAAATTAAATTAGATTAAGGTTTAATGATGCAAAAAAGTTGGTTTCTAAAGTTTTTAATTAAGGTTTTTATTTGGGATAACCTAGGGTTTCGTAAGGCTAGGGTTAGTAACTCATGATTAATGATTAAATACATACATGAAGCGTCTAAAACCCAGGGTTTGTAAGGGTTTCAACTAAGTTCCAAGGGTTAAATTCCAAGCTTATAGGGTTCTTGAGCTAGGGTTTCAAGGGTTAGTTTCAAAGCTTTCAATGGGCTAAAGCTACCAATCAATTGAGGTACTAAAGAGGAAAATTCCCTAAGCTTCTTACTTGAATGGGGCTATATATACATGGCGTTTGTTATTCTCTTTTGAGCATACAAATGGCGTTTTGATGGGGTTTTGTTCAAAAAACTACTAGAGCCTGGGGTATTTAGAATTTAGTGGTTCTATTAAGGTAAATATACAAGTCTAATGTACAAATGAAATGTTTCTTATCACAATTCAATCAAACATTCGATTAACACAATTCTTTTCTTCTTTGTGCAAAGAACTCATTAGTTCATGGCCAGCATAAAAGACAATTTTTTTGAAAAAAATAATACACACAATACCAGAGGGATTTCATCCCATCATCCACCCCCACTAAACTTGCACATCATCACGATTTTCCAACTTGCAAAATCCAATAGAAGTGTATCAAAATTCTTTTGAAACTGTTTTTACTTTTTATCTTTTCCTTTTCAAAATTTGAAACATGATCTTTTTATGCAAATGCAGGTTCCAAGCAAAGTAAAGGTGATCTTAAAGTATGTAAGTCATGATCGAAAAACCTATTTGGTCAGCATACTACCTTAAAAAATAAGTCAAATTGCACCTAGAGAAATTACTTAGATGTTCCAAAAACAATCTTTCATATTGCCTCGTTTCGATGTCAATCATCATTTTATATATATGTTCTCATGTTTGGTTCCTATATGCCCATCAAGAAATACAACTAGCTACACTATTACATAGCTTTGCCTCATATAGCCCACATAGTAAACCTTAGAAGTGGCTTTGAGACCTCAAAGACATGAAAACTATTTTTGTCTTTGTCTTTTGATTTCTCTTTATTTTTATTTTTCTTCTCTTTTTCTTTTTCTTTATCTCTTTGTAGCAACCATTGATGTACTGCTTTTTTATTTATTTCTTTTCGAATTTGTAAATTTTGTATTAAAGGGGAAATGCCTAAC
>CM035444.1:92576389-92608889 GCA_020310875.1 Ceratopteris richardii | reverse complement strand
ATCTATGATGACTTGGGATGTAAACATCTATATATAATTGATATAGATGTACTACAACTAGTGGGGATGATGAGAGATAAATTTTAGAAGTCATTAGAGACTTTAGAAAGTGAGAAGAACATGAATCATCAATCAGATGTAAGATTTCTCTGAATAGAAGAAAGTTGCACCTTGATCTTTTGTTGCAAGCTCCTTCTATGTTTATCCTATTGAGGAATGCTTTTGTACAAGTCGTAATCTATAGTTGAGTGACCTCTGCTACAAGTAATGAGAGTTTAATTATAATCAAGCTGAGAGAATTTAGTAGGAAAAATTACATGTGTAAATGTGGAAAGTGAAGACAGGAACAGGTGCAATCCCGATGGTCAATGTTTTGATTTGATCTCCCTCCCTAGTGTAACATTTTGAGAAACTAAGGACTCATTATTTAAGTTTAAAGGTAAGCTACTTGTTGCTAAAAGCATTTGAATAAATGGGTTCTAGTTTGGGAGAACCATGCATTCGAATTTGCAGGTCTCAAAGTCGACTACACAAAAGAACAGTTTCATACATATGTACATTGTTTAAAGTGAATCTCAAGATATATAAAATCTTTTGGAGAGATTTAACTTGGAGAAGGTGTGCAACCTTTAGGAGACACTTTATACAAAGTTTCATAGGAAACTTTACACGTTTGATCAATCAATGAGTGAACTAAGTGCATCAAACGTTTTTGAATAATTAGTTTCTTCATAGTTAGTTCAAAGTTTGATCATTTGACATTGTTCTTCCAAAATTGGTTGAGGTTTTGAGTTATTCTTGATATAGAGGTGCTATTACATCAAGGATAACTTGTTCTTTTGGAGATTAACACTCTCCATCAGTGGTTCAGAGTAGGAGTTATCAAAATTGAAGAAATGAGGACCCCGACTATTGCAAATATACAAAAATCAATCTCTAAAGATTCAAAAGGTGAAAGGATGAAGTGAAAGTTAGAGAAGGAATCATGAAGCTATCAAGAAGATCAAAAGGAGCTACATTCAAAGTAAAGGTACATTCATTATTCATAATGCGTGAAGAATGTATTGCATAGGTGAAGAAAGGATGGGAGATTCTCTTCAGATAGAGAAATTGGATAGAGAAAACTATATTACTTGGTCAATAAGGATGGAAGCTCATCTTATGAGCAAAGATCTGATAGGATATAATATCACACATGAAGAAGAGAAACTAGGATTTAGATATCCTAGTGTTCCAACTAAGGAAGAGCTCTTAGATTTGAAGACATGGATGAAGAAGGATGCACAAGCAAGGAGCATTATTTACATGAGAGTCAATGATTACTTGTTACTTCATATTAGAGGACTTGAAAGTGCAAGTGACATATGGAATGCTTTGGAGGAGCATTTCCAAAATATTACAAAGTCAAGGAGGGCATCTTTATGGGTAGAATTCACCACATTCAAGAAGAAGGCTTCTCAATTCATTTCCGATTATGTAGCAAGAATGAAGGAGATTGCAGATGCATTAGGAGCAGTTGATGAAGAAATTGAAGAGGACAAATTGGTAAGAAAAATGCTCACCGGTTTGAGAGGAGATGAGAAGTGGAAGCCTTTCATTTTATCCACTGAATTATCACTAGATCATTTCACTCCTGATTTGAAACAGTTGCTAGGACATATGCTAACCTTTGAGTGGGATGTCAAAGGTGATGTTGATAAAAGTACAGGTCAAGCAATGTATTCAAAGGACAAGAAGAAGATTAACAAAGGCAAGCAACAATTGAATGAAGATGAAAGCACTACTAGTCAAGCTAACTTCCTAAGAGGAAGAGGAGGTGGAAAAGGAAGGGGTAGAGGCAAAAGCAATAAGGATGGTGTGAAAGCTTGTTGGATTTGTGGTAAGACTAATCACTTAGCTCATGAATGTTGGCATAATAATCAACATGGTGGAGGATACAATCAAAACTTTAATTCAAGAGGAAGAGGTAATAGAAATCAGAGAGGTAATTGTTTAGAGGTAGAGGTAGTAGAGGTTTTTTTGGAAGAAATGTAGGTAGAGGCTTCCAAAGTCAATCCTACAACAATACCTACTACAATTATGCTTCAGATCAGAAAGAGTATTCAACCTTAACTATGAATGCAACTTGTGAAAGACAAAGTGAAGATCAAAGAATCCTCTACATTGACTCAGGGTGTAGCAATCACCTGAGTGGGTATAAAAAAATTGTTTCATGAAAGAAAGAAGGAAGGATATTCACATTGAAGATTCAAGGCAATGTTAGACATGCCTTGTTCACTTATGGAGGACATAAGATCTCTAAGTTAGATCTTTGGCACAAAAGGCTTGGACATTTCAATGAAAGAGGTATTAAGGATATGATCAATAATGTTTCAATGCTTGGATTACCTAATGTTGTAGGTCAACATATGACATATAGATGTGAAGCATGTCAATTAGGTAAGGTTCATAAGCAATTATATAATAAGCATGGTTTCATGTATTTAGAGAAGGTTGAATTGGTACATACAGATGTGTGGGGACCATGAAAGGACTTTAGCATTAATGGTTCAAGATACTATGTGATTTATGTTGATGATGCTACCAGGAGGATCACAATATATGTGATCAAAGATAAGTAAGAGGTGTTTAATACATTTAAACACTATCATGCATATGCACAAAGAGTTTCAGGACAAAAATTGAAGAGACTAAGGTCAGATGGAGGGGGAGAGTATTTCTCTAACGAGTTCATTGATTACTTGTGGAATGCAGGTATAAAAAGCGAAGTTACTTGTAGGTACTCTCCTCAACAAAATGGTGTAGCAGAAAGGAGAAATAGAACTCTTGTTGAGTTTGCAAGGTCAATGATGAAAGAGAAAAATTGTCTAAATTATTTGTGAGTTGAGGCTGTAAATACAGCCACATACTTGGTTAATAGGCTACCATGTAAAGCTTTGCAGGTTATGACACCATATGAAGCATGGTGGGGTAAGAGACCTACCTTAGATCATTGCGAAGTATTTGGATGTTCGGCTTATGCATATGTGCCATCTCAGTTAAGGCATAAATTGGAACCTAAAGCTGAAAAGTATGTGTTCACTGGTTATGATGATAAGTAGATGGGTTATAGATTGTGGAGTCCATCCACAAAGCAATTCCTTGTGTCAAAGGATGTTACATTTGATGAGCAAGGTACTTGGTATGCAAGTACACTTAGTATTCATGTAGGTGATGAAGAAACATGGAACCAAAAGAAAGGTAAATCAAAGGTTCAAATATTTGATGAAGAAGAGAACAATGAAGCACTAGATGAAGTTGAAGGAATGCCAATGTTTGATCCAGAATGTGATGAACCAAAAACTTCAAAAAGTGGAGAACTCAGAAGATCATCAAGGCACAAATGGCAACCTACAAGGTATAGCTATGATACTTCATTTTTTACCACTAAAGATTATGCTTATATGGTGAAAGCAGAGGAAGACCCTTCTACATATGAAGAGGCAAAAGGTAAGGAAAAGTGGGAGAAAGCTATGTAGGATGAGTACGATGCATTGATGGAAAATGAGACTTGGAATTTTGTTCCTAAACCAAATAATCAGAAGATAATTGGATGCAAACGGGTCTACAAGACAAAGAGGTAGTAGATGGAAGTGTGTCTAGGTATAAAGCTAGACTTGTTGTGAAAGGATATGCTCATACATATGGTATAGATTATGATTAGACTTATAGTCTTGTGGCAAAGATGACAAATATAAGGACTCTCATAGCTATTGCTGCATGTAAAGGTTGGAAGCTATGTCAACTAGATGTGAAGAATGCTTTTCTAAATGGTTATATTTCAGATGATGTTTTCATCGAGCAACCAGAAGGTTTCAAGGATAAAAAGTATCTAGAAGGTATTTGAAGAACTTGTTAATCAAGTTTGAAATGGAAGATTGCAGGGTAGCACCTACTCCAATGGAGGTGAATCACAAGTTGAGTAGATATGGAGGAGAAGAATTCAAGGACATGAATCTATATCAAAGTCTGATTGGTAGTTTAATCTATGCTACACTAACTAGGCCTGATTTGTCATATGCAGTTGGAGTGTTGTCTCAATTCATGCATTGTCCTAGGAAAGAACATTAGATTATAGGACAAAGGGTGCTAAGATACATTAAGGGTACACTCAAAGAAAGTTTGTATTATGGATTCACATCAGATACAAACATCAAGATTTATAGTGATACAGATTGGGCAGGTAATCCTGATGATAGGAAGTCAACCTATGTCTATCTATGTTATGTGGGAGATAAGTTAATCTCTTGGTGTTCTAAGAAGCAACATACAATTTCTCTGTCATCCACAGAAGTAGAGTATAAAGGTATGGTTGAAGCAGCAAAGGAGGTTATATGGTTGAAAACTCTCATGAAGAGTTTTGACATCATTCACAATACACCCACTATTCATGGAGATAATACGAGTTCATTGTATCTAGCTGCTAACCTTGTGTTTCATGCAAGGACTAAACATATTGAGATCCAATATCATTTCTTAAGAGAGAACGTGATTGATAAAGATATTGAAGTCATACATACTTCAACAAAGGATCATATTGCAGATATGTTAACCAAAATCTTGGATGGAACTAAGCTACAAAGGTTCAAAGACATGGCAGGTATAAAGAAGATGGAGAAAATCACAATTGATGATTGAGGGGGAGCTGTTGGTGCAAGACAATCAACAATTAGTGATTAGGAAAAATATTTGAAGTCAAAGAATGTAGCAAAAATCAACATATGAGGCGAGAAGTTCAGTGCATGATGACTTGTATATACATGTATACTTATCTTGTAAAGAAGAAGACTTATATATACATGTATACTTATCTTCTAATTAGTTCATTAAAACTTTGTATCTATGATAACTTGGGATGTAAACATCTATATATACTTGATATAGATGTACTATGAGTATGGCGGATGATGAGAGATAAATTTTAGAAGTCATTAGAGACTTTAGAAAATGAATCATCAATCCGATGTATGATTTCTCTAAATAGAAGAAAGTTGCACCTTGATCTTTTTTTGTGTGCTCCTTCTATGTTTATCCTATTGAGGAATGCTTTTGTACAAGTCTTAATCTATAGTTGAGTGACCTTTGTACAAGTTTTGAGAGTTTATTTATAATCAGGGTGAGAGAATTTTGAGTAGGAACATTTACATGTGTAAATGTGGAAAGTGAAGACAGGAACATGTGCAATCTTGGTGGTCAATGTTTTGATCTGATATCCCTCCCTAGTGTAAAGTTTTGAGCAACTAAGCACTCATTCTTTAAGTTGAAAGGTAAGCCACTTGTGGCTAAAAGAATTTGAATAAACAGGGTCTAGTTTGGGAGAGCCATGCATTAGAAGTTGCAGGTGTCAAAGTCGACTACACAGAAGAATAGTTTCAGACATAGGTACATTGTTTCAAGTAAATCTCAAGTTCTACTAAATCTTATGCAGAGATTTAACTTGGAGAATGTGTGAAAACATTAAGAGACACTTTGTGCAAAGTTTCATAGAAAACTTTACACGTTTGATTAGTCAATGAGTGAGTTAAGTGTAACACACTTTTTTTAATAATTAGTTTCTTCACAATTTGTTCAAAGTTTGATCATTTGACATTGGTCTTCCAAAATTGGTTGAGGTTTTGAGTTATTCTTGATATAGAGGTGCTCTAATATCAAGGACAACTTGTTCTTTTGGAGATTAACACTCTCCATAAATTGAGGTGACGTATCACTTCATTAGAGATTCCGTAGCCACTAAGCGCATTATTCTTGAGAAGGTTCACACTCGAGATAATGTTGCAGATGCTTTGACTAAAGCTCTACCATAGGATAGCTTTCAAAACTGCTGTCACTTGATGGGGGTTACTTGATTCATGATCTCACACATTCACTTTTATACTGTGTAACATGCCCATCAGGTGGAGGGTATAGTTTGTATACTTACACTCAGATATTCTTTATCATTATTTATTTTTCTCCCATAGTTACTTTGGCCATATTGGCCTTTAGTGGGAGATTTTTACTGTTAGTGTCCATGTGAAAGGCCGAATGGTCACCGAACACTTCTTTGTATATGTTCTTTAATAAAACATATAGTGTCCTGGTCAGCCATAGACTGTAAGTTCAACTGCATTTGTAAGACCTAAGAAGTCTGTCTTTGTGCTCCTTGTGTACTATATTTCTTCTTGTGTATTCTGCAGCCTCTATGCGGAGTACCGTGTGCAGCCCTAGAGCTGAGTTTTCTACTATGAGGATATCATCGTGTGTTGATATATTTAGGTAGTGATGTGTGTGAACACTCTAGGACCACCGGGGCACTTTTTTCCCTCTTTAGGAGGTTTTTTTCCCCCGGCTTGTATATACGCCTATTGCCCTAATGGGCTACTTATCTTTGTACATTCTCTAGTAATACATTCAGTCTTGTGTGTTGTGCTCCAAGCTTCTTCTTCTTCCTTGTGTTGTTCGCGTGCTTCCGCAGACGTCTAACTCCAACAATTGGTATCAGAGCAGGTCGTTGCTTCTTCTAGGGCGCCGTCGACACTCCTCCGTTTGCAGTCTCAGATTCGCACAAAATTTGGTGAGCATACTCAGGGTGTTTCCGAGATCAAAACAGCTTCGCTATGTGGTGCCGAAATCGCGATCTGAGCTCGTTTCGGCCTCCGAACGCACTATCGCAGTGCTTGTGCAGGCTATTTCGTCCTTTTGTGCCAAAGGTATATACCAGTTTCTGTTTGCCAGTTTAAGCGTCTCGAAGTCTGCTACAGGTCTAGCAGAACTCGTCTGGGCAGTTCTGTTCAACTTTTTGAGATACAGTCAATTTTCTACATCAAGGTATTTTAGTCACCGGCCATGGCTGAAAGCAATGATGTATTCCGTATGTTGGCTGTTGAGGATAAGTTGGATGGTACCAACTACCCATTATGGGCTTATATGATGCGACATGTACTGGTTGCAAAAGGATTGTGGAACATTGTGCAGGGTGTTGAAAGACGTCCTGTTACACCTGTAACGACAGGTACTGCAAATACAGGTGTTGGAGCTGATGAAGATGGTGTCGAAGATGATATTCCGCAGATTCCTGTTCGTGCTGCTGTTTCTGTTGCACCTACTGCAGAGCAGATTCGTTGGGATGACAGAGATGCCCAGGCACATGCATTGATAGCTTTGTCTATCAAACGTGCCATTATTCCTCACATTCGCTCTTACACAACAGCAAAGGATGCGTGGGATACACTTACCACTTTGTACCAGGCTAGGAATGAGGCTCGTGTTGCTTACCTCCGAAAACAGTTGGAGAGTGAGCACATGAATGAAGGTGATTCGATGGACAGTTTTCTTACAAAGATCAAAGACTTGAAGGAACAATTGATTTCTGCTGATGAGGTTATACCAGATAGCTCACTTGTGCAGACCGTTCTGAATGGCCTTCCTGATTCATATCAGAGTTTTGCCTCTACTCTTCGATTGATGATGAAAGGCAATCCGAATGCCTTGTCATTTGAGGAATTAGTCTCTGTTCTGTTGCAGGAAGATCAGTCCAGGCAGAACAGGTCCATTATGCGTGTTGCAGATCAAGCTTTCCTGGCTAGTCAGAAGGGCAAAGGAAAATGGAGCTCTTCTACTAGTAAGCAGAAATCTGCAAATGCTGCACAATCGAAGAACCAGGATAAAGATGAGAAGAAATCAGAAAAGCAGAAATTGTTCTGCAAGTACTGTAAAGGAAATGATCATATTATAAAGAACTGTCCAAAACTGGCTGCTAAAGAGGCAAAGAAGAAAGAGGCTGGAATGGTTGTTGCAGAGGCCTCTACACCAAAAACAGAGTCTGCAAATCTTGTGCAGGAAGAAGAATGGGCGTTTACTACTGTCTGCAGTTTTGACCCATCTTCTCATGATCAGTGCATGTCTGCAGTAGACTCAGATGTTTGGTACTTTGACAGTGGGGCGACCAAACATATTACCTCGCAGCGCAGTTTCTTCTCTTCACTCGAGCCTGCCCCTACAGGGAATACTGTCACATGCGCCAATAACTCCTCTTATCCTGTTATGGGAGTTGGTAAGATCATTCTGACTACTGCTGATGGTAGTTCTTTCACTTTGTCAGATGCTTTATTTGTGCCAGGGATAAAAAAGAACCTGTTATCAGTTTCTGCATTAGCCAAGATTGGCTTGGTTGTGAAATTCGTTGATGACAGGTGTACAGTCCATGATCTCTCAAATGGCGATGTGATTATTGCTTCTGGCATTTTATGTCGTGGGCTGTATAAGCTCATAGACTATGAAAGATCTGTGAATGATTCGGCATGTGCAGTTCATGATTCTCAGGCTATGTCAGATGCAAAGCTTTGGCATGCACGCTTTGGTCATCTGAATTTTGCTAGTTTGTTACGCCTGCAGAAATCTGAAATGGTGTCCTCTTTGCCCAAACTTGAGGCACCTGGAAAACATGTTTGTGAAGGCTGTATTTTGGGCAAAATGCAGCGTTCTTCCTTTCCAAAAGATGGTTCAGTTCGGGCTATGCAGAAATCGCAGCTTGTACATAGTGATGTCTGTGGTCCTATGCAGACACCCTCTTTTGGAAATTACCTTTACTTCGTGACTTTCATTGATGATTTTTCCAGGCATGCATGGGTATATCCACTCAAAGCAAAGTCCGAAGTGTTCATGTGCTTCAAACAGTTTTTGGTTTTGGCTGAAAATCTGTCAGCATGTAAAATGGGCACCCTCCGTTCTGATCGAGGGGGGGAATATATGTCTTCAGATTTTAATGCATTTCTGGCTGAACGTGGGATAAAACACCAGTGTACAGTGCCGTATACACCTCAACAGAATGGAGTTGCTGAACGAAAGAACAGGTCACTCATGGAGATGGCGAGGTGCATGGTCAAAAGTCAGGCTTTACCACATAGTTTCTGGCTTGAGGTTGTCATGTGTGCAGCATATGTACTGAACAGGTGTCCCACCAAAGCGTTGCAGTCTATCACTCCATATGAGGCTTGGCATGACCGCAAGCCATCTGTTGCTCATCTGCGTGTTTTTGGTTGTTTGGCATATGCATTAGTGCCTGAACAACATCGTAGAAAATTGGATGATAAGGCAGTAAAATGTATTTTTGTTGGGTACAGTTCTGAAAGTAAAGGCTATCGTCTGTATCATCCACAGAATAAACGCATTCTGGTTAGCCGTGATGTTGTCTTTGTGGAAGATGCTATTCAGCCATTGCTTTCATGTACTAAGGAGACATCTGTTAGCTCCAAAGACATGTATGATACTTTGATGCCTCTTTTTACAGGTGGACAGGCTAACGCTGGTCCTAATGAGGCAACTTCTCAGCCTTTGCAGGTTTCATATGATGATGCAGATCATTCCATTTCTGATGCAGATTTACATGATGCACTTGTTGATGAGAGAGCTGATATTGAACAGGCAAAAACTATGCCAAAATGGCTGGTGCAGACTTTGCGTGACAGCAAATTAGATGCACCTTTGTCATATCGTACTCGTTCAGGCTCTCATAGTACCTCCTTTGCATCAGATTGCTATGCTATGGCTGCATCTAGTCTCTGTGATGAGAATGAGCCTCTTTCTTTTGATGAAGCACAAAATTCAGAAAATTGGATGGCTGTTATGCAATCTGAATATGATGCTATAATGAAGAATGGTACATGGTCTTTATGTGACTTGCCTCCTGGCAAGAAGGCCATTGGCACTAAGTGGGTATACAAGCTGAAGCGTAAACCTGATGGTACAGTTGACAGGTATAAGGCTAGGCTTGTTGCAAAGGGTTATGCGCAGGAAAGAGGCATTGATTTTGATGAGACCTTTGCACCTACATGCCGTATGACTACTGTTCGGAGCATTTGTGCACTTGCAGCCCATCATGGTTGGAATGTACATCAGTTGGACATTAAAACAGCATTTTTGAATGGTGACTTGCATGAAGAAGTGTATGTTTTTCAGCCCCGTGGCTTTGTGCAGAAAGGGCATGAAAACCAGGTGTGCAGGTTAAAGAAGGCGTTATATGGTTTAAAGCAAGCACCACGTGCTTGGTATGAGAAAATACATGCCTATCTAATTGCACATGGTTTTGAGAACAGTCCAACTGAAAGCACCTTATATGTTAAGCGTGCTAATGATGTGCTTCTGATCATTGTTGTCTATGTAGACGACATGCTGCTCACTGGTCCTCTTGAGAAGCATATTGCTGATTTCAAGGCTGATTTGCATGCCTCATTTGAGATGTCTGATTTGGGGCATTTGCATCACTATTTGGGCATTCAGTTTATGCAAGTTGATGGTGGAATGGCTTTGTGTCAAACGAAATATATTGACACATTATTGCAGCGTTTTGGCCTTGAAGACTGTAAGCCTATTGCCACTCCTATGGAGACAGGTTTACGATTGAGTCTTCATGATGCTGGAGATGCATTTGATGCTGTTCTCTATCAGCAGGCTGTTGGATGCTTGATTTACTTATGCATTACTCGGCCAGATATTCAGTTTGCTGTCTCACAGATGAGCAGGTTTATGCATTGCCCAAGAGTCACGCATTGGAAAGCGGTTAAGCGCATCTTTCGCTACTTGAGTGGTACTCGGCTACTTGGGTTGTTTTATCCCAAGGGGGGATCACTACCGCCAGATTTGCATGCTTTTTCTGACTCAGATTGGGCTGGTTGCTATGACACTCGTGTGTCCACCAGTGGTTTTTGCTTCATGCTTGGTAGCTCATGTATATCTTGGTTGAGCAAGAAGCAGCCTACTATGGCCACTTCCAGTTGTGAGGCTGAGTATAGGGCAGCTTTCACAGCGACTGTTGAGTGTGTGTGGCTCAGACGCCTTATGGCTGATTTGGGTGTTGGCTAGTCTTCTGCCACCACCATCTTCACTGACAGTCAGAGCGCATTGGCAGTTGCGAGGAACCCTATGTTCCATGCTCGCACTAAGCACATTGAGGTGCATTATCACTATGTCAGGGAGAGGTTCTCTGCTGGGGAGATCAGCTTGGCATATGTGCCCACGCAGGAGAACATTGCAGACCTTTTCACGAAGGCTCTGCCTAGGGAGAAGTTTGAAGCTTTCCGCAAAGCTTTGGGCTTACTTCCTTTTGTGGAGTGATTTCCACATAGCTCGGCACTTCCTTATACATGAGTGCCAGCTCCTTGTTCACCGCATCACTCCCAGGGGGGATTTGTTGATATATTTAGGTAGTGATGTCTGTGAATACTCTAGGACCGCCGGGGCACTTTTTTCCCTCTTTAGGAGGTTTTTTTCCCCCGGCTTGTATATACGCCTATTGCCCTAATGGGCTACTTATCTTTGTACATTCTCTAGTAATACATTCAGTCTTGTGTGTTGTGCTCCAAGCTTCTTCTTCTTCCTTGTGTTGTTCGCGTGCTTCCGCAGATGTCTAACTCCAACATCGTGAAGCTCTCAAGAAGGAGACCGCATTGTGGTGCATCGCCATTGAATTACTTCACATTTTTGGCTGAAACTAGGATAAAACATCAATGTAAAGTGCCATATACACCTCAACAGAATGAAGTTGCTGAACGAAAGAATAGGTCACTCATGGAGATGGTGAGGTGTATGGTCAAGAGTCAGGCTTTACCACATAATTTTTGGCTTGAGGTCATTATGTCTAGAACATATGTACTTAATAGATGTCCCACTAAAGCATTGCAATCTATCACTCCATATGATGCTTGGCATGGTTGTAAGCCATCTATGTTGATCATCCACATCATCATAATCATCCACATGATCAGATGTATCTCAAGAGGCATCATGGGCAGAGAGCTCATTAACCTGTGACGATTTATATTGTCCATTTTGTGTATGTATCTTCACCTCATCCATATCGGCGTCTGCATTATACTCTTGTGTTACATATAACAAACATAAATAAACAAAACATATAAAAAATCAATTAAAAAAATAAAGTATATTAAATTTAATAATACTCACAAAATCATCTAGATGTTCTCGTATGTGCTCACTCAGAGGTCGATATCCACAATATGTAGCAAATTTGATTTCCTTTTTCATAGGATACCACAATCCTTTTGTTACACTGAAAAATATAAAAAAGATCAATCATAAGAATTGTAAATAAAATAAAAATACAATTCAATAATACATATACTTACAAATGTAGCAACAAAACCATGATGGCCCATTTTGACTAAGCACAACTTATGATCTGACTCAACTCTCTTCTTTGCAAGAACGTGTGTTTATTTAATGAAAAAAAGTACATAAATTAAATGTAGAATATTTATAAAACATATGAGAATTATAACTCACAGTAATATAAAGTATTTTGCATACCTTCTGCTTAGGAAATGATTCCTGAAGACATAGCTGTCTACAAAACCTTTAAATTTATAAACATGCATACACACATACACACATAGATATACACACATACATACATACGTACACTTACACATACATATATACACATACATGTACACATACATGTACACATACATACACATACACATACAAAAACATACACACACATATACATACACACACATACATATACACACACACACATACATATACACACACACACATACATGAGCATGAAAATAGTCATGAATCCCCATACATGAGTAGAGACATATGATGATACTTAGTTGTCACATGTATAGAGAGCACTAGAAACCAAGAGATGTAGGAAGATACTTAGTTGTCAATGCTATTAAAATGAATAAAAACATTTATGTTATAATATTATTAAAAATAATAAACTATAATAAACATAAATATATACACACGTACACACAAATACACATACACACACATACATAACACACAAACATACACATACACATATATACACACACATACACATAGATGCATAAAAATACACACACATACACCCATGTACATACATACATACATACACACATCATATATATATATATATATATATATATATATATATATATATATATATATATATATATATATATATATATATATATATATATATATATATATATGATTTTGTATGTGTATTTATATGTCAGAATGTGTATCTGTGTATATGTGAATGTGTGTATGTGTAAATGTGTGCATGTGAATGTGTATGTATGCAAATAATCAAATTATTAATATCCAGTACCTTTTTTTTTCCACACAATCAGATTCTAATGAATCAGAGGGAACTCCACCACCATCTCCTAACCATGCAAGGACTACTTATTGTAAGTATATCAAACTCTTAATTATAATATTTGATAAATACATACATGGCTTATATGTTTTTAAATTGTTATATTATAATCAAATTTCGATCAACCAGAGGATACTCCACCACCTTCTACCCATGCAATGACTTCACATGTGTCATCCAATAGGAATTATGATGATTTTTACTATCAAGAGCATATTATATGTTGGTGTAATCTTTGCTATGGCACATATTGAAGTCCACAATTGGAATGTATTGAAAGTGAGGCAAATTATGGTATTTTCTAGCATGCAGCACCACCTGATCAATGTGGTAATGCTTGGATATATATTGATTCCATAAATTAATGTCATTATTTTATTTTAAAATCATATACAAATAAAATTATACTTAATCTATAGGAATATTTTCTCAATGATGAGTATGATCATTCTCCTATTTATAACACTAATAGTCCTCATACATGCTACAGACATGTCATTTATCAATTACAAGCTGAGGTTCCTTGAAATTCTCTACCTCTTGGTTTACAAACTAAAATGGTTGGAGATTATCCATATCCAACTCATGATCATCCTCTAGTACAAACAAAAACTTCTTGTTTTTTGGTCATGGCATGGTCTCATCATCTAATTCATCCTCCAACAAAAGCTTTAGTAGGCTTATGGCCTTAAGACTTGATTTGACATTTGATGTGGGACGTGATATCACATTTTAGGTCCCTAGAGGGCTGCTACTTACTAGTATGGCTAGTGATTGTTGAGATACCAAGCTCAACATGTGATGATCTAGGATGACACGTATCACTTTTTCATTTCTCTAACATGTATAGTGGTCATGCTAGTATATGTCAGGGATACTTCATTGAGCTTTTCTAGCTGGTATATTCCAGGGATACTTCATTGAGATTTACTAGATTTATCTACCGAGAGTGATGGCACATTTGTTTTCTTGCCAACTCACTCATTCGTGGACATTAGGATTTTCCACCAACTACTATTCTTTATATATTCCACTTGTTGTATTGTTGTTTTAGGTCATTCTTGTACATTTCTTTTATGTAATAGAAGAAGAAGAAGAAGAAGAAGAAGAAGACCATTCTTCCTTGCCTCAATTTGTGTGTGTCCTCCTCTTTGAGTGTGAGGGTGTGTGAGTGAGCTCTCTTCCCTTCTCCTTCCTCATGACAGTGACAAGGTCAATGGATCAAAATGTTTCTTGGTCCTCGCTAATGACATTCTATCTGCATCTTCATTCCAGTGCCAATAGCCCACATTTCAAAGTGCATTGATTTTCTTAATGAGAAAATTAGAATGGGAATTCTTGATCCATCTAGCACTCCTTACTCAAATAGCTAATTTAAAATCCCTAAGAAGAATGGATCTTTGCATTTTATTTGGGACCTGCAACCTATAATTAATGTGTATATACATAATATGGGCACTCACCCAATCATGGACAAATTTGTTGATAGGTTCACAATAAGATTAGTATATTCGATGGGGAACTTACATTTTGGATAGGGCTAATTCCAACTTTCTCTCAAGATTCGAGATCTTATGACTATGCAAATAGCATTGGGTCTTGTGTGCATGTGCACCTTGTTACAAAGAACCACACACTCAATGTCACACATGATAAACGACATGCACAAGCTACTAGGAGACTTTATACCACATCTGGCCATGCACTTCATTAGTGATATCCTAATCAAAGGATGTGAGGAAAAGGACAAAGATATGACTCTTAATGAGAATGTGTATAGGAAATTCATTAAAGACAATATAAGTGACTATGAATTCATTATTAGTCGACTTCAAAATGTCCATTTGATACTATCTAGAGAGATTGATGTTTGGAGTTCATGGAGTATTATTTGTAGGAAGCCTATGCGAACTACAAGGAAGGAAAGAGACATTTTATTTGATCATTGAAGTGAGGGGATTTATTGTTGCATCTGTTTTCTATCTAGTATGTATTCAATATTTTGCTCATGTGATAGATCCATTGTATCAATTGCTATGGAAAGGCTGACGATTGCAATGTAAATTAGTCCATACTTAAGTTGTAAAAACGTTATAGAAGGCCTTGTTTGAGGCTCTAAGGCTTATAAAGTTTGACTATACTAATAAGAAACCAATTTCTATTACGATTGATATGAGTCCTACAAGCATTGGATGGGCAATTAGAAAAGAATATGATCAAGGTCAAAGATATAGTATCTATTTTGGAAACAAAGTTTTGAATGTATGTCAGAGAACTTATCTACAAATTAAGGGTGGACTATAGGGAATTGCGATTGTGCTAAAAAATGATACACAATATTTAATCAGAGAAACTTTTGTAGTTGGAATAGATTTCTTTCCATTACTAAGGATGATATTAAAATTTTCCACTACAAATATTTCTATGTTCAAGTGAATAGCTTACATAAAGTCCTTAAATCTTGAATTCATACACATTGCTAGAAAACATAATATAGTGTCTAATATGTTGTCTCGAGTCATATGCGAAGATGAAACTTCAATGACTCCCAATGATCAAGATATTGGCTCTTACTTTTATGCTTCATCTCATGTACATGCTAACTAAATGCATGAAGCATACATTAGACTAATTAAATCTAAATTTGTACATAGATCCAGGAATTCAAGCTTGATGGTTGGTCCATTGATGAAAGCAAGGAATAGAAACTTCAAAAATGGTAAACAGAGCAAAAGTGGGATTGATCATATACAATAAGTATCAACAATTTTCAATGAAAATTTTGAAGAAGATGAGTATGATGGTGATTGGAGATGAATTAGTAATTATTTGAGCACTATTTTGTCAGACTTGAGTTGTCTAAAGTGAAGCTTTGAAATTAACAAATAATTCAATTAAGTTTTTCATAAAATATGGGATAATATGGGGACATGTCAAAGGAAAGTGAAAAAATCCTCAATGAGTACTAAAGGTGATTAAAAAATGCATGATTTTCTTAGGGCCGAACGTAAAGGTTTCTAGGGCACTTATGATAACATACAGGTTAAATACTTGCGGCCTCAAACATATGTAGATTTTTAAAGCTATGTGACTACATGCATAGATCATCAAGTGTATTCAAACATAAAAAATAGAGAGGAATTACATCCAACATATCCCTATATTCATTACAAATGAGTAATTTATTTAATCAACATTCCCATAGGAACTCAACAGATGAGGAAGATTCTAAAACAAATCAAAGAAAAGAGAAGAAAAAAATGAGAAAAGTAAATCAAAATAAAACAGGAAAAAGTGAAAAACAAAATCAAAAGTAAGACATAGAAAATAAAAAAGTTAAAAATATAGAAGTTAAAAAATATATAAAATGTTTTTGGTTGTGTCTAGAACTGTGAAAGACATACAAGGACACACAAGAAGCACAACCGCAACAAGACACACAGAGAAGATGGATGGTTGGAATAGCTCTCTCCATTGATGATGAACAGAACTCAAGTAAGAGTTGAATGATATCCCTTAGTCAAAATTACCACCACATATGAATGTATCATATATGTGGTAACATGGGAAAAAGCCTCTTTCCAACTCTAGAGCAAAAGTGCCCATGTATAGGGAAAAGTTTCACATCAAAGGTATTTGAGGAACACATAAGTGTAATAAACCTTTGTGAAGCGTATGATGTGAATACGTACAAGGAGTGGTAGATCAACCCCCACTAGGAAATAAGCCTAAAGATTTGCAAAGAGCTTCAAACTTTTCTTTTAGAAGAACTTTGGTGAGTATGTCTGCAACATTATCTTGTGTAGGCATATATACCAAATCAATATCTCCCACATGAAGGTGCTCTCTCTCATAGTGATAATTCACCTTGATATATTTCATCCATGTATGAAACACTCGATTTATTGCAATATCCAATGCACTCTGACCATCAAAGAGAATGTGCATAGCTACATCAATCTCCATGCAAAGATCCATCAATAGGTATCTTAGCCATATACGCTCCACTATTATTGTGAAAATTTCCCTATACTCAGCTTTACAACTTGATGTCGCCATTGTAGATTGCTCCTTACTCAACCAAGATCTGCAAGAGTCTCCAAGGAAAAAGCAATTATCACTACTAGACATGCAAGTATCATAACAACCAGCCCAATCACTATCTGTAAAAGCATGCAAGCATGGATGAATATCTTTGCCATAAAAGAGACCTAAAATCAAAGTGGCTTTGAGATATGTAAACACATGTTTCACCACTTGCCAATGTTTCATGTGAGGGCTATGCATGAATCAACTCAAATGGGAAATTGAACACTGTATAATTAGCCTTATCTTGCATGCATATATAAGACTTCCCACAACTTGCTGATAAAGAGAAGTATCAAACACATCACTAGAACCCTCAACTAAGAACCTACATCTTGTCTCCACTAGTGTGGAAACTGGTTTGCAATCCTCAAAGTCAAAATGTTGAAGTAGTTTTTCACCATACTTTGCTTGATGCTTAACAATTCCCCCCTCAATAAATACAAATTGGATGCAAAGAAAGTATCTCAAAAGACCAAGATCAGTGACATGAAAAGTATGCTACAAAATAGCCATAATGATGTCAAGTTTTGCATCACATGATTGAGTCAAGAGTATGTTGTCAACACAAAGAACAAGCATTGTAAGATTAGCCCCATCTTTGCGTACATAGAGTGTGTTTTCAATGGGACTACATGTGAAGCCAAGAGCAATAAAGTGCTTATGAATTTTGTCATACCATGCACATGAAGTTTGCTTGAGACCGTACAAGGCTTTATGCAAGTGACAAACCATATGCTCTTGCCATTTCATGCAAAATCCAAGAGGTTGTTTCAGATAAACCTCTTCTTGCAAATCACCATTCAAGAAAGTTGTTTTTATGTGCAATTGATGTACTTTCTAACCTGTTTGGGTAGCCAATGCAATCACGGTACAAATGATAGTCATGTGTTAAGTAGGTGCAAAGGTCTCCTCATATTCAATGCCATATTGTTGCGCATATCCTTTGGCAACCAATCTAGCTTTGGAGCAATAAATGCTACCATCTAGCTTTCTCTTAATCTTGTAAACCCACTTTGTACCAATGACATTTTTTTCCTTTTAGCAATTCACATAACTCCCAAGTACCATTCCTATATATGGAATCCATTTTTGATTGCATAACACTCATATAATGTGGATCATCACATGCATTTTCAAATATAAGTGGATCTTCATTACGTGTTGTTGCAATAAGATAATAATCCACAAAATTACTTGATGCATGGTGAGAGCTTGATCTTGTTCTAACAAGTAAAGGTGCACTCAGTTTGTTGTCCTGAAAAGTTTGTTTCAACCAATATGGCATCGTTTTTGCATTCTTGATAGACATGTGTTTATTATCTAATACATCATCAACATGTATATCATTCTTGGGATGAATTTTGTGCTCATTTTAAGCCATATTTTGATGCAAATGTTCATGCATATGTGGTTGGAAATTTCTAGTAGTTCCAACCATTTTGGTTGGAATATTTTATCCATGTTAAGCTGGAAATTCTTTGAATTTTCAACTCTATTTTGCTAGAATTTTCAGACCTTTGAACCTCACTGGGCTTATATACATGGCTATAGTCAAGCACACCACTTTGGAACAAAGGCATGAGTGTATTAAACACATCTTGTGAGCTAAGTGTTGGCACTTTTTTGCATTCAAGTAGAGGGAAAATTGAATTTTCAACAAAGAACACGTCTTTCCCTTCAATGGATGGTACAAATGATATCCCTTACTTTGAGCAATATAACCTAAAAATATACATTCTGTTTCCTTTCAATCTAGTTTGTAACATTGTTGTGATGGCAAAAGAGCATATGCCTAATAACCAAACACAATCATATGACTAACCATATGTTTATGTCCATTCCAAGCCTCATAAGGAGTGATGAATCTCCATGTTTTTGTTCAACACATAGTTTGCACACATGGCTGATTCCATCCAAAACTTGTCAAGAAGATGCTTTTCTTTGACCATACATTGTTCCATTTCATATATATATATATATATATATATATATATATATATATATATATATATATATATATATATATATATATATATATATATATATATATATATATATATATATATATATATATATATGTGTGTGTGTGTGTGTGTGTGTGTGTGTGTCTGTGTGTGTGTAAGCCAAAAACTTTGTAAAATGCATACTTATCATTAATTAACACTCTGTTCTAGATCATATGTATGTAAAGGACACTTTTGTGAATCATAACATACATGTATTTATATTTTTATGCTTTGAAACTCCATTTTGTTGAGGTGTATATGGCACCATACATTGATGTGAAATTCCTCTTTCATGAAGAAAAGCATTAAACTCATGTGACATGTATTCACTACCATGATATGTGCCTAGAGTCAAAAACTTGTTTCCAAAAAAAATATAAGACGTATCTAAAAATGTTTTGAAGCAAGAAAATACCTCATTCTTTTCTTTCATAGGATACACCCATGTATGTTGAGTAGCATCTATAAGAAATAATAGCACAATGGAATAGGCCAGTAGACAGAGTTGAGAAAATAATGCAAACAAAGAAAGATATAGACTGAGAGATAGAGAAGTCAAATTCTCAAATTGCTAAGAGTAAAGTAGCTACAAAGGTGGTGTTGTCCACTAGTGCACTCCCAATGTGGAGCTTAGATGGTGATCTAGAGAGACTATCAATGAAGGGCTTACTAGTGCACAATGCTTTGTAAAGCTACACATAGTTCATGCTTATATACCTTTTACAACGGGAGTCGGTATAGATAAACATAGTCAGGAGATACAAAATAGTTGGAAAATATATGCAATCAGACAATATCTCCACAACTAGAAGTCTGACCGTCTCGTCCCTATGAGCCAATGGGATAGGTCCTCTAGACCTCATAGAAGGGGGAAAGCCCGCCTCTACATTCCCCCCATTAAGGTTCTATGGGGAAACTCTGTGGATAATACCATAATCAATGGTTCCTTTCACATACCTAAGTGTCTGCATGCTTTCCTTCCAATGAGTTTGGCGAGGATTATTAGAGAACATGCTTACTACTCCAATGACATAGGAGATATCTAGTCTACTATTTCACAAGTAGATGAGAGTTCCAATTAAGTTCCTATATCTTCCAATATCCACTAGAGATGAAGTATCTTCAATAGATAATTTTAATTTGACCTCCATTGGTGTGGAAATCTCCTTGCAAGCCTCCATCTCGAATGCCTTCAAAATATTTCTTGCATAATTTTGTTGAGAGATGAAAATATTCCCTGATTCCTTCTATACTTCAAGGCCTAAGAAATAATGCATTAATCCCAATTCATGTCATTTCAAATTCTGAACTTAGGGTATCTTTCATTTGTTGAAGAAGAGCATCATCATTTCTTGTAATCACAACTCATCTACATAGAGTACAAGAACGATTGTTCTCCCTCATCTCTTTAGAACATACAAGTTAGCATCAGAAGCACATATTTTGAAACCTAGATCCAAGAGATACTTATCTATCCATTGCTACCATGTGTTAGGGGCTTGTTTCAACCCATATAATGCCTTCTTTAGCTTACATACCTTATTATCTAAATAGGGGGCCTCAAACCTTGGTGGTTGAGATACATATGCCTCCTCCTTGAGGTCTTTGTTTAGGAATATTGATTTTACATCCATGTGATAGACTAGCCATTATTTATGTGCAGCCACAACTAGTACTACTCAGATAGTAGTCATCCTTGAAATTGGGGCAAATGATTCACAAAAGTCAATCCCTTTAACTTTTGAGTATCCCTGTACAAAAAGTCTTACTTTGTACTTTCCCAAAGTACCATCAGCCTTGTACTTTAGCTTCCAGACCCACTTGGTTCCAATGACTTTATGCTTAGGGGGTCAATCCACTAGCTCCCAAGTTCCATTCTTCATGATATTGTTGTATTTTGTTTGCATGGAAGCCCTCCAATTAAGATCGTGGAGTGCCTCTTCCATATTGGTTGGTTCCTTTGCTTGTTCTTAAATGAGCTCAACCATCAGGTCTATATTTACAATATGGGTGCTTCATTGTCTCTGTTGCTCTATTCTTTGTGATTGCCTTAGTCCATCTGTAGCATGTTCTAGTGATTGTCGAATGGGGTTTGCAGAATGATAGAGCTGCCTCACCCAAAGTGGCAATGGCTTTTCCACTTGGGTGAAGATAGGTTGATGAATTTCAGACTCATCATCTGAAGATGATCCCTCCTTCTGTTGTGTAGAAGGGATTGCTCTTGGACTAAGTTCATAGTGGATTGCCCCTTTGCATGACGACAAAGTGGAAGCTTTCTTTTCCTCCTCCACTGCATGTGGTTGCTCCTCCTTAAACACAACATTGCAACTTGTAGACAACAATGTTGACATCCTCTACCCAAAATTGATTTTTAAAACCCTTTCCTTGCAACATGCACCTTGCCATCTCCATGATGGTTCAATTTTGATGTTCTGCAACACCACTCTATTGAGCTTTATGTGCCATTGTGAGTTGATGCTTGATTTCTTTACTCTTGTAGAAATTTTCAAACTCTATTGATGTGAACTCACCACCACCATCTATCCTGAATTTCTTCATCGTCTTCCTTTTCTTAGTTTCATCAAGCTCAAACCATTCTTTAAACTTACCAAAAGCTTGAGCATTATCACAAAAGAACTACACCCACATCTTCTTGCTATAGTGGTCAATGATCAGCATGAAGTATGAAGATCTACCCAAGGCTCGTGTAGGCATTTTTCGGCACAAGTCAGCATGCACCAACTCTAGAGGATAGCTTCTTGTGTTCTTTCTTTCTTGTGGAAACTCCTTCCTCTGTTTCTTTCCTATTCTGCAATCTTTACATGGTTCCTTGATCCCAATAATCAATGGTAGGTGAGCAACTTGTTGGTGCATTTTCATCCAAGAGTAGTGCTTGATTAATCATTAGTATAATGACATTGTTTGGACTCTCAATGAGAGGAACCTTAAAAACTATCCCTTGTAATAGTTAAAATGTAACTACATCAAAAGTAAAAGTTATCTGAGAATCTTGCGGCTTAGTTTGGCACGAATCACAAGCCTAAGTAAGAGAGATTGATTATCCAAAGAATCCCTAACTTGAGGGAACTTTTAGGTGGCATCCTCCAAAGTTTTGAATTCAAAATCTTTTATATATAAATAGTCGTGGGTAGAGGAGATCATTTTGAGCTACACTCTGATGAGATTCTGATCAAGAATCATATCATTTGTGAAGCACGCATTGTGCTCCTCCTTCCCAAGCTTCATGCCCATTCAATTCATGTATCATATGTGCAATACATATTGATATTTCAAGCCACAACTTGGACTTCTCTTCATCTATTGCTCATTTTTTAGTCAATTTCAATTGTTCATTTCTCTATGTATACTAAGTCTTCTGATGAAATCTAAATTGGTTTAGGTAAGTAAGCAAGTATATCTTCATCATATCAATTTTGATTTTTTTTTTTGGTTCATTACTCAATTGGCTACATCTAGTTGAAGTTGCCTATGTATTCTGGAAAATGATTCCTAAAAAGTCAGGATGACACCCTTATCTTGCTAAACCTATTTCTCTCAGTATGGTTCATCAAAATTCATCAATTTCTTTCCTTTAGGCTCATTATATATCTTATTAGAGATGTGCAAAATATCTTTGGTCAATTCTCAACAAGTTGTGAGCTCTGAGTGAAATTTCAGAGTGCATCTCATCCAACAATAGCAAGTTTTGTTACATCTATTTGTGCCAAGTTGTCTATTTTGATGAATCTATTTAAGAATAATTCTCCAAAACACTAGAGTGGTTTATATGCATCCTTAGCCAGCACAAGGTGTTTACTTATCATCCCTAAAGCTATCTTGGAAGGTGTCAAGCAAGTTTTTGCAACACCATGCACATCCTTGGAGTCTATCCACCATCTCTTCTCACAGTGGTATCAGAGCAAAGCTAAATCAACATGGGAGATGGTTTTCCTTCCACCATTGACAAATAAGATAGAAACAACTACTCAATCTGTTTTTTGGGGATAGAGGCCTAACTTCAAGGAAGAAATCTATTTGAATACATATCTGAGGATGAATTCATGCCAAAAATAAAATGCAAAGGACAATCTTCACATGAAGAGCAAGAAAGGCTTACAACTTGGTGTTCAAAGGATGCACTACCCAGGTCCTACATCTTAAACTCAATCTTTGATTTTCTTTTACCTCATGTGAAAGGATTCATGACCTCAAGAGAGACCTGGAATGCACTTGCTGCCTTCTTCTCTCTAAATACTAGAGCAAGGAAGAATCAACAATGGATGGAGTTTACTACTTTGAAGAAAAGTTCCAAGAAAAGTGTGATTGATTATGTCACTAAAATGAAGGTGATTTTGATCAAATAGGAAGCATTGGAGAAGTAATTGAAGAAGAAAAAAATCATAAGGAAAATCATCAATGGCATCAAAGCTGATGACAAATGGGAATCATTCACAACTGCCATGGACCTATACATGGACATGCAAGTGCCTGACCTCAACCCTCTGATGGGACCACTCTTCACACATGAAGCAAAGATAAATAGGAATGGTGAATCCTCAAGAGGTAATCGATCTTCTACCTTATACTCTGATAAAGCCAAATCTAAGGATAAGTCAAAGTCTAAGAAGAATGAAGATGGAGGTGTCTCTTTCCAAGCCAACTTCACAAGTAGAGGAAGAGATAGAGGAAAAGGCACAGGAGGAAGCAAAGCAAGGGGAGACCCCAAACATCTTAAACCTGTAATATTTGTGGTTACTCTAATCATACTACTGAGGAGTGTTATAAGAACCCAAGGAATTCCAAAGGAAGAGGATTCAATAAAAGTAGCTATGGATCAAATAGAGGCAGATACAATGGAGGATACAACAACTACTACAACAACAATAACAACCATCAAAATGGATACAAAGGAAGGAAGGATTACAACAACTACATTGAAGACCAAAGCCAAGAGCACTCACTACTTCTCATGAACCTATCATTGAAGCAGGTTAAGGATGATGAAAATATTTTCTATATTGATTCAGGGTGCTCAAATCATGTATCAGGAAATGTAGCATTGCTCTTTGACTTAGAAGATCCCAAGAACAAACATGAAGTACAGATAGATGATGATACAAGACACTCACTGGAGAAAGTAGGTAATGTCAAAACATCAAATGGCAATATGAATCTTCTAATCAAAGTGTTGTATGTACCTACAATAACCAAAATCTTGATAAGTGTTGGACAAATTGTGGAGAAAGGATTGCAGGTTAGGTTCACAAGACATGGAGCATATGTGGAAGACCCCAAGAAAGGATTTAGAAGGATTTCCAAAGGAGATAAGGCAGGAAGACTCTTCACCTTTGAAGTGGAAGACACTAAGAACATACCACTGTTTAGCTATGGATCTTAAACACTCTCTGAATTGGAAGTATGGCATATAAAGCTTTCTCATATTGGTGAGAGAACCTTGAAAAAAAATGTGTAGGGATCAAAGTGTACTTGGATTTCCCAACATCCCAAAACAATATATGATATACAAGTGTGGGGCTTGTCAATTTGGCAAGGCACATAGACAACCTTTCAATAGGAAAGGTTGTATCCATCAAGAGCTATTGGATTTTGTACACGCATATGTGTGGGGTCCAAGCAAAGAATCTTCTATTTCAGGTTGAAGATATTATGTATCTTTTATTGATGATTGTAGCAAGTGGGCAATTCTTTACTTTATGAAGCATAAGAATGAAGTCTTCAATTGTTTCAAAAGATATCTTGGACTTGTAGAGAACCAAAGAGGTAGATCTCTCAAGAGACTCAGATCAGGTGGTGGTGGAGAATACTTCTGAACTGAATTTGATGCTTTCCTACAAGAAAGAGGCATCAAAAGAGAGGTAAAAACCCTTAAACACCTGAACTCAATGGAATATTTGAAAGAAGAAACAAGACTATAGTAGAAGCACCCATATCTATGCTAAATGAAAAAGGTCTACCTAATTATCTTTAGGCAAAGGTTGTATCAACAGCCACATACTTTGTAAATAGACTTCCATCAAAGTCTTTAGATGGTACGACTACTTATGAAGTGTGGAATGGAAGAAGACCAAGCCTAGAGCATTGCAAAATCTTTGGATGTTTAGCCTATGCTCACATACCTTCTCAAGTAAGAGGGAAATTGGATCCCAAGGTAGAGAAGTGTATCTTTATTGGATATGATCAAAATCAAAAGGGATACAGATTATATAATCCCACTAACAAAGCGTTCTTAGTTAGTAGGGATGTAGTCTTTGATGAAAATAAATTTTTCTTTCATGATGACAAGAAAGTGAAGCTACCCTATGACTTGGAAGAAGACTTTCCATCTCTTCCAACAAAGGAACCAAAGCATCTTGAAGATAGTGACTCTGAATATGACTTGACAAATTGGGAGAAATTGAAGCTATGGAAGAACAAAGGGAAAGCTAAGGTGTAAGACCTAGCTCAAGGCTTAGAAAGCTCTCTTCAACCAATCAGAAGGTCAATGAGAGAGAAGAAGAAACCAAAAAGATATGGATTTGATACCTCTCTAGTTACAAAGCACTCAATTTATATGGCTAAGGACTCCAACAATGAAGAACCAACATTTTATGAAGAAGCTCAATGCAAGAAGGAGTATAGAGAAGCAATGATGAAGAAATGGAAGCTCTTATGGACAATGACACATGGGAACTTGTTCCACAAAAACCATCAATGAAGGTAACTGGATCAAGTTGGATTTATAAAGTTGAAAGGAATTCAGATGGTATTATTAATAGATACAAGGCAAGGTTAGTAGCCAAGGGGTTTGCCCAAACCCATGGGATAGATTATGAAGAAATGTTCTCACCGGTTGCCAAAATGCATGCCATTAGAGTACATATTAGCATTGTTGCATGTAGGAATTGGAAGCTATATCAACTAGATGTAAAAAATGCAATTCTCAATGACTGGATTTCAGAAGAATTTTATACAGCACAACCACCTGATTGTGAAGATGCACATCATCCCAATTATGTGTGCAAGTTGAAGAAGGCTCTATATGATTTGAAGCAAGCTCCAAGAGCTTGGAATCATAGATTAATGACTTACTTGCATGATCAAGGTTTCAAAGCTAGCAAAGTTGATACATCCTTATTCATCAAGAGAAATGGATCAGAGGTTAGATATCTCTATGTATAGTTGATGGCATTATAATAATAGGGAATGACATCAATGGAATCAAACAAGTAAATGCTGAGATGAAGGATGAATTCAAGATCAGTGATCTTGGACCACTCACTTACTTTCTTGGACTTGAACTTGTCTACATAGATTCTGGTATGTATATCACTCAAAGGAAGCATGTACATGACATGCTTTCTAAGATTAAAATGGAGAATACTAAGTATGTAGGTACACCTATGGAGTTGAATCATAAGCTAAGTGCTTATGAGGGAGAACTCATTGAAGATATCACAAGCTATCAAAGCTTGGTAGGAAGCTTGAACTATGCAACTCTTACAAGGGTGGATATATGCTATAGTGTTAGCATATTCAGTCAATTTAGCCACAAGCCAAGGAAGCCAAACATTGAACCAGCCAAGAGAGTGCTCAAATACTTGAAGGGTACCATTAATGAAGGTGTTTTCTACCCCTACACTTAGCTCTACTCGGATTTAGATTGGGCTAGATCAAAGGATGATAGGAAGAGTACATCAGGATATTTGTCTTTTGCAGGTTCAAAGCTAATCTCATGGTCTTCAAAGAAGCAATCAACTATTGCTCTTTCATCTACTGAGGCTGAATACAGAGGTTTGGCCAATGCAACACAAGAAGCGATGTGGTTAAATTGTTTATACTCAGATTTGAGGTTACATACTTTAACTCCTCACATCTTTGGAGATAATACAAGCTCACTTCATTTAGTAGCTAATCCCATTTACCATGCTAGAAAAAAGCATATTGAAGTCCACTATCACTATGTAAGAGAGAAGTTATTGAGCAAGGACATTCACCTATCCTATGTATCTACTAATCTTCAATGTGCAGACATGTTGAGTAAGCCATTGGATGATGTCAAGTTAAACAGATTCAAAGGCATGATTGGATTGCTAGAAATCAAGGAAAAATGAAGACTTAAGCATGCTAGTCTTGAGGGGGAGCTACATGATGCACTTGTTGACGAGAGAGTTGATATTGAACAGACAAAAACTATGCCAAAATGGCTAGTGCAGACTTTGCGTGACAGCAAATTAGATGCACCTCCATCATATCATACTCATTCAGGCTCTCATAGTGCCTCTTTTGCATCAGATTGCTATGCTATGGCCGCCTTTAGTCTCAATGATGAGACTGAACCTCTTTCATTTGATGAAGCACAAAATTCAGAACATTGGATGGTTGCAATGCAATCTGAATATGATGCTATCATGAAAAATGGTACATGGTCTTTATGTGACTTGCCTCCTGGCAAGAAGGTCATTGGCACTAAGTGGGTATACAAGCTAAAGCATAAACTTGATGGAACAGTTGACAGGTATAAGGCTAGGCTTGTTGCAAAGGGTTATGCGTAGGAAAGAGGCATTGTTTTTTATAAAACATTTGCTTCTACTCACCAAATGACTACTGTTTGTAGCATTTATGCACTTGCAGCTCATCATGGTTGGAATGTACATAAGTTGGACATTAAAATAGCATTTCTAAATGGTGACTTGCATGAAGAAGTGTATGTTTTTCAGCCCCGTGGCTTTGTGCAAAAAGGGCATGAAAACTAGGTGTGCAGGTTAAAGAAGGCATTATATGGTTTAAAGCAAGCACCACGTTCATGCCTATCTTATTGCACATGGTTTTGAGAATAGTCTAACTAAAAGCACCTTATATGTTAACCATGCTAATGATGTGCTTTTGATCATTGTGGTATATGTTGATGACATGCTGCTCTGGCCCTCGTGACAGGCATATTGCTGACCTCGTGACAGGCATATTGCTGATCTTAAGGTTGATTTGCATGCCTCATTTGAGATGTCTGATTTGGGGCATTTGCATCATTATTTGGGCATTCAATTTATGCAAGTTGATGGTGGAATGGCTTTGTCTCAAACAAAATATATTGACACTTTATTGTAGCATTCTAGCCTTGAAGACTATAAGCCTATTGCCACTCCTATGGACAGGTTTATGATTGAGTCTTCATGATGTTGGAGATGCATTTGATGTTGTTCTCTATCACTAGGTTGTTGTATGCTTGATTTACTTATGCATTACTCAGCCAGATATTCAGTTTGTTGTCTCACAGATGAGCAGGTTTATGCATTGCCCAGGTGTCAAGCATTGGTAGAGGGTTAAGTGCATCTTTCGCTTCTTGAGTGGTACCCAGCTACTTGGATTGTTTTATCCCAAGGGGGGATCACTATCGCCAGATTTGCATGTTTTTTCTGATAGTGATTGGGCTGGTTGTTATGACACTCGTGTGTCCACCAGTGATTTTTGCTTCATGCTTGGTAGCTCATGTATATCTTGGTTGAGCAAGAAGCAGCCTATTGCGGCCACTTCCATTTGTGAGGTTGAGTATAGGGGAGCTTTCACAGTGACTATTGAGTGTGTGTCGCTTAGATGCCTTATGGCTGATTTAGGTGTTGGACAGGCTTCTTCCACCACCATCTTCATTGACAGTTAGAGTGCATTGGAAGTTGCTAAGAATCCTGTGTTCCATGCTTGGACTAAGCACATTGAGGTGCATTATCATTATGTCAAGGAGAGGTTCTCTGGTAGGGAGATCAGCTTGGCATATGTGCCCACATAGGAGAACATTGCAAACCTTTTTACAAAGGCTCTACCTAGGGATTAGTTTGAAGCATTTCGTAAAGCTTTGGGCTTACTTCCTTTTGTGGATTGATTCCACATAGCTTGGCACTTCCTTATACATGAGTGCCAGCTCCTTGTTCACCGCATCACTCCCAGGGGGGATTTGTTGATATATTTAAGTAGTGATGTGTGTGAACACTCTAGGACCGATGGGACAATTTTTTCCCTCTTTAGGAGGTTTTTTCCCCCTGCTTGTATATACACATATTGCCCTAACGAGCTACTTATCTTTGTACATTCTAGTGGCAATACATTTAGTATTGTGTGTTGTGCTCCAAGCTTCTTCTTCTTCCTTGTGTTGTTCATGTGCTTCCACAGATGTCTAACTCCAACAATCATACCTCCTCTATTGTAACAAATAACTCAAGCTCTATTTCTCCAGTGTTGGTGGACTTCTTGCCCTTGCCACCTTCTGAAGAGAAATTCTTCTCTTCTAACTTCTTGATGCGACAGTCTTGAATTTTGTTTCTTTTCTTCTTGTAGCGGAAACACTCTTCCTTGAACTTCTTTTTTTCATTCTTCTTTTTTTCTCCATCTTTTGAAAAGTTTGCTTTGCCTCCTTAGACAATTTTTGTGAAAGCAACACATCCGTTGTTGCCACCACTCCATTCCTTGAGTCCTTCTCCATGAGTAAGGCACTGAATAACGTTAGAGGTTGAGGTCTCATTTGAGTATTAAGCGCAGTTACCAAACCATCAAACTTTGGTGTACATATTCATTGACAACATCAAGCTATCTCCTCGCATGACTTTTGTACACCTGCTCGTGCCATTTGATCCCATAGATTCTTTATGTGAGTGATAAACACCTATACAATCTCCCCATCAACAATCCTTTCTAGATGATCTTCCTGATGCTTACTTGTTTAATTTGGAAGTGGTACCTCAGTGGGCTAAGCCATTAGTTCCAGTATTGACATACGGGCCTAACCACCCAGTAATAAACACACAGGATAGGGAGGCCTTGGTTATATACTAAATGAGATTCAAAACACTACTAATAGTACTTGTAACTAGAGCACAAAGTGCATCTTCATTTCTATGTTTCCAAGTATGTAGCTAATTAGCATGTGAAGGAATAATTCGACCAAGATTATTTGGATCAAGGGTTTCTTGGGGATCATGAATAGTCCCAAGAATAGTCTCCATAAGCTCATATAAATCAAGGATAGAAGTGATTTTACACTTCCACAAGGTGTAATTCATACCATCAAGCTTATCTTTTGTCAAGGCTACTAGTCATATCCACAACATTGGGATGGCCGGCATCATTGATGCTGCTTCTTGTGCTCCACCTACTCTTGTTGATGAACCACCTTGATTCCCAGTCGTAGATAATGACACACTTCTTCACATATTCTCTCTTTTGTCATTGAAACCTCAGCAACCTCTATGTTTTTGCTTTTGCACCACTCATAACATTTTGAGCTCTAATACCATATGAGAAATGATAGCACAATGGAACAAATCAGTAGATAGAGCTGAGAAAGTAACGCAGACAAAGACAGACGTAGGTTGATGGCAAACCAATAACCATGTCCTTCTTTTGCAAGTTAACCAAACTATTCAAGTTCAACTGACCAAAACAACCATGCCAAAGCTCCATTTCAGCCATGGAGGAAGTATGAGCAACCAAGGCATACCAGACATCATGACAATATCATCATTGCTAGAATCATGAACCATACACTTATCATCCACAAAGTGTACATTAAGTCCAATTTTGGCAATCAAAGGAATTTAAATTAGTTCTCATTGATACCAAGTACATACAACACATTTTTCAAGAAAATCACACCTCCATTTGCAGTCGTAAGCTCAATTTTTCCTACTCCAATGATAGGATAAGAGGCATTTTTTGCACACACCACATGTCCTCCTTTGGGTGCATCTTTCAAAGATGCAAAAAAACTTTTTCATGAAGTTATGTGCTTTGAAGCTCCACTATCAAATAACCAATCTGAATCAACCTCACCCACAATCATACATTTAAAATGCAATGGTACATCACAATGACATGTAACAACACATGCCCAAAAATATTGAGCCATGTTGGGTTCATATTTGCATTTTAAAAAAAAATTAGCAATAAGCATGACGGATTCCTTCTTCTTTTAATTGCACTTTGAAAGCTTTCTACACTCATCAATCATATGAAAAACCTTTGGGCAATATTTGCATCTCTTCTTCTTCTACAAATTAGCATCATTTGAGGAATGAGTGGAAGAAGTTTGAGGATTTGGTTTTGATGATCCAAAAGCTAAACCATACTTACTTTTCCCCTTTTGTGAGATAACAACTGCTTGGGTTACCTCAATCAAACCACTCCTATTCACTCTAGATTGCTCATCTTTCAAAAGAAGTGACACAAACTCATCAAATACAAATATATTTGGATTTCCTTTTGCAACCAAACAATGTGTAGTGATAAAGCTTTGAAAATATTATAGTAATCCTTTCAACAATGTAGAGATGATTGATGGATCTAGAATAATCTCATCTATGTTTGTTAATTGGTCTTTCAAGTCCTTGATGCATGTGACATAAACATCTAGAGAATCATTTTCATCCATGCATACATCCTCAATTTGATTCCTCAAGTATGCACACGTACTTCATTATGCATGCCATACAAAGAAGCAAGAGTGTCGCATGCCTATCTTGATGTAGAACATGATTGAATGTGTGGAACTATATGAGACATCATAGAAAGTGCAATCAATGCATGAGCTTGAGCATTTTTGCCATCCTATCTATGTTTCTCCTATGTAAATTGAGAAGGATTAACCACTATACTTGAAGAAGAAGCTCCATTTATGATAGTAGACTGTGAAGTAGAAAAATCGGGGGGTCTTTGATCTACATCCGCCACTATGTTCCATAGTTTTTTTGCAACAAGAACATGTTTCATCATGTAAGAACACATTGGATAATTGGTACCATCAAGCTTATCTTTAGCTTGAAGCATGCCAAATAAGTCATTGATGCTTGCCATTTTCACTAAAGAACAAGAATGTGACAAGATGTTTACTTCAATGAAAGATGAAATGAATGCTAAATTTCAGCTCACAATCCATCACTCTGATGGCAACTCTGAGTTCAAGAATGGCTTCAAAATGGGGACAAACCTTAGTGCAGCTGGTGGAAATGCTTTCTAGATGCTAAAAATCAATCTTCAATGCTTCGAAGTTGATTTTTTTTGTTAAAAGTGTGTGCACTGTGATATGAAGAACCAAAACTTGAGAAGTAGATGAACTTGCTATGATACCACTATTGGTTGTGTATAGAAGTGTGGGATACACACAAGAATCACACACAAGGAGCAAAAATGCAGCAAGACACATAGAGAACATGGATGGTTGGAA
>CM035444.1:92428889-92571389 GCA_020310875.1 Ceratopteris richardii | reverse complement strand
TCTGGGTTTCCCCATCAGTTTGTGCATGGAAAGTTGTACTCATACGAAGTTGAGTTCCAATCAAATCAAATGTTGCTCTCCAAAAGTTTGATGTAAATCTAGAATCTCTATCAAAAATTATGCTTTTAGGCATTCCATGCAATCGAAAAATTTCTTTTACAAAGATTCTTGCAAGATTCAATGCAATATCAGTCTTTTTCATAGGAAAGAAATGTGCCATCTTGATAAGCCAATCAACTACAACAAATATGGTATCATGCTTACTTCTGTTCATAGGTAGCTTAGTGATAAAGTCTTCCCACTTCTGATTTGGAACATCCAAAGGTTGAAGCATTCCAGGCATCCTCTTAAACTCAAATTTCACCCGTTGGCACTTCAAACATTCACTTACATATTTTCTAATATCCCGCTTCATACATGGCCTAAAGTAAGAATACTTTGTTTTAACATAGGTCCTTGAATAACTTGGATGTGCTGAAAAAGGTGCATCATGACAATCATGCAATATTTTAACTTTTAATGGAGATTCAAAAGATATGCATAGCCGATTGTTACAATACAATGTTCCATTTTGCAAATGAAATTTTTCCTCATGTATTGATCCTCTGTTTGCATTCAAAGAATTCAAAATAGGTGCATAAAAAGGTTTATCTCTTCTTGAATTTGATTGAGAAAATCAAAATTTATTACAGAAACAAGATTACACAGAGGTCTCCGACTCAATGCATCAGCAACCTTATTTTCCTTACCAGCTAGATACTTAATGTCAAAATCATACTCACTTAATAATTCAATCCAACGCTTCTGCTTGTTGTTAAGAAATGGTTGTGTGAAGTAGCTATCTTAGAGAAATCCTTAATATGTGATCTTTCATATTGTGCCAACCCAAGAAAACTTCTAACATCCCTTACAGTCTTAGAAATTGGTCAATCAACTATTTTTATCTTCATCTATAAGGATTCCTTCTTTTGATATTACTCTTCCTAGATACACAAGTTTATCCTTAGCAAAGAAACACTTACTCTTTTTTCCATACAATTTGTGTTCCCTAAGAGTTTGCAAAGTCTTCTTGAGATGTACTACATGCTCAGAATCATCTTTAGAGTATACATATATATCATCAAGAAATACTAAGATGAATTCATCTAGGTAATCGTGAAAAATATATTCATTAAGCACATAAATGTGGCAGGAGCATTTGTTAATCCAAAAGGTATAACCATGAACTCATAGTGACCATATCACGTTCGAAAAGTTGTCCTAGGAATATCCTCTGTTTTGATCCTAATTTGATGATATTTGTGAGAAGTGGAGAATGACATGCCTGGGACTCACCTCCTAGCCTATTTATAGCCCTTGCCTAGTCACCATCTAGAGTTCTCTCTAAGGCCCCTCTACTCATCTGGCCATCATGAGTAGGCACCTCGTATGAACTCTCTGGCTTTTGGCCTTGGCTATCCCCCGAGCAAGGAACTTCTTGTTCCTCCAAGCATGTACATCTCTGGAATATAACACTCTCTTCCCCTTCTAAAGATCATTGTCCACAATGATATAGAAGGAGCTAGAAACCTGGGAATCAGAATCTCTAATTCCAAATAATAAGAGTAGAGTGTGCTAGGTGTCTGAAATACTAGATGCTCAAAAAGTAGACAACTAGTCTCTGTGCTTTATATCTAGCGTTTCCACCAAAAAATAGTAGTCCTTGCCTTGGGCATACTGTAGGAATCCCTCTGAGGCGCAATGAGCCCAGATGTGCGTAGCATAAGTACTCGGAATATCCTTGGACTCCCTATGCCTAGACCTTGACCACTAACTTGTGACGACTTGTCACATGTAGAGACCTCGGCAGCTTGCCCTTGTCTCCCTGAAATACCCACTGACAGCTTTTCATATGGTATAATCATGAAAAAAATCACTTACTCCACTAGAGTAATGAAAAAAAAATACTATGCTAATTCGAAACAATGTGACTATGTCCCAACTCTCTATGGAAGAATACTAAAAAAAATGAAAATCTTTTCCAAGTAGTGTTTTATCTGTAAAATCAAGTAAATCTGCTTGATTTACTCACCGTAATGAAATAAAACTAAAGAAAATCTCATCATGATCCAAACTGTGAATCCAAGATGATAATCTATCAACGATCCAGACTATGGACCAAGATATCAATATGTCAATGATCCAAATTATGGACCAAAATATTATTCTCTCACATCCAAACTATGGACTAAGATCTCAATCAGTCACATCCCAAACATGGACTAAGATCTCAATCAATCACATCCAAACTATGGATCCAAATCTCAATCTATCATATATAATAATCCAAACTATGGATCAAAATATCTCTCATACAAAATAAATCCTAATCCACTCTCGAGAACCAAGTCCATCATGCCAAGTGAAAACGTGCTAAGAAAGTATAGCAACTAGTGGAACTACCACCACCTTCTCAATAATAACATGTAAGATGTTCCAAGTGGATGAAACTTTCTTTATCTCTGACCACCATCTGATCATCACTATGATCAATCATTCCTAACTAGGAATGAGGTGTCTCAAGTAAAGTACTGTAATAATCTGGCACTCCTAGATATAATGAGGACTATAATATGAGTCCACCAAATACCTTGAAGAAATGGTAAGTAGATGTGTGCACACTCATAGCCCACTAGGCTAAGCATCTAGCTCACCTCATACACACTATGTATGAACCATGGCCTATTCTCACGCATATCAAATAAAGTAGTACGTACTCTATGAATTTCTTCTCAATGCAATTGCCTATTCATAGTTCTTATGTGCAAACGTTGCCTTACTGCTTCTAGGCTACTTGCCTGCAGACTTGCCTTGTTTGCGATCACATACAGAGTGACTGTCTCAACTGCCCCTCTGTTGTCTAATAATAAGATGATACCAGAAGATCATATAAATAAACTCCAAATCATATAAACAATACAATCTCAGAGACTTCTCTCCCATAGCATCTGTCCTACATCTAGGTAGAATACAAAGTTTGATGTCCCATACCACCAACTTTATACTCCACATAGATGCGTGTATGAGATCAAAGTCGAACACTTCTCTCAAAAATGATAAGAATAACTCGGTGAGTACTCACAACCATAAATAATGTAATGAAATCATGAAGTGTTCCTGAAATGTTTTCTTCCTTCGATGGAAAGAATAGAGTCATTCCTATGACTCTATCACTCATAACTATCTGTAACATCAACTCATATTGAGTTGAGAATTGAGAAACTATTTAGTAAATCAACTCAATTAGAGTTGTGAAGGATGCGGCTTGCATCAAATATCAACTCATGCATCTTGAATCAAATATTGACTCACAATAAATTGGAATTTATACAACTTGTATGAATCCAATTATTTGAAATGAGAACAACTAGCAAAGTTCTCATGTTCCATGCTCTCATGGCACTATATATATTCTTGAAAAATTTGACAGAGTCTCCTCTGTTCTATTGAGAATGGTTACCAAAAGAAAATGTTCAATAAAAAAATATCTAGGGTATAGCTAGCCCATGGTGATCACACCATCTCAAAAAATATCATAAAAAACCTGTGAAAAGTTTTTTTCTTTCAACAATGCTTCCTGCATAAACAATTTCCAACATCAGCAGATTAAATCTTAATTTTAACTAACTTTTACTCATCCAAAATTTATGAAATTATGCAGCATTTTGGTAGCTTTTCTCAAGCTTTCATTAGCCACAAAAAGCACTTGATTTGGATATTTTCTCAGAGTTTTATGACCATTTTACTAGAAGGGTCGAACACTTGACAACCAACTCTAAGAATGTATAGGGTCATCTTCTTGAAGCCCTTGAACTGATCAAACAAATTTCAAAATTTATTTTCTTTGTGCCCAAATCTAGATCACCTCATCTAGTTTGGTCTCACAAAATTTCAATTCAAAATTCAATCAAGTACTCATTCAAAAGTATAATTCTATCTGTGCTACCTGCACTTAGGTGAGCCTAGAAACACTACTATTGCACATTTATAAAATCTTCTAACTATTAAGATAAATTCCAAAATCCTTGAATTTTGGTCATAGCATAGGGTCTATACTGGAGTAGCTTCTCCAACAAAAATTTTTGAAATTGGAGGTTCCAATGTGAAAATATCATGTGCTCATCAGTCACATGTACCACTCTTTGGAAAATCCTTGCCAGAGATTAGTCTGACAAGAATAGATCATTTGACCTATCAAATGATGCCCAATTGCTTCCAACGTTTGATAGCATATAGCTACAACTATATAAGTGTAGTCTTATAATTTTCATAGTATTTGGACATTTGGATCTTTCACAATGACCAAAATACTAAGCCTCTATACTTGCAAAATTTTAAAAATTTATAGAGGCTAACTTTTACTCTTTTGATTATATCTCCTAAATGGAGAAACATTTCATCTTGAAATTTTATACACACTATTTTGAGATGTTTAACTAATGTTAGAAACAAAGATCACTCAATTTGAGTAAATGAGCTAAGAGAACCAATCACCTCTAGGAGACATGGTCTCTGATCATTTCATAAATTCCAGAGGCTGCACTTTGATGTACAGAGATTATTTGACTTGTCAAAGGATCTTTAAAAATAATGAAACTTGGTATCCATAAAATTAATTTATCAAGCTTTTATCTCCAAGAAAAATCATTCCATTTGGATCTACCAATTAAGAGAAATGCCCTTTGCAACATACCTATGTCAGTTGTTTCAGGCCTCTACCTCAAGTAGCAGCACTTTTAGTGCAGAGGTCACTTGACCTATCTAAAAGTCTCCAAATTACTTGAAACTTGGTCAGCTTAAATAAAAGCGCAAGAGCTACGTGCCCTCCAAATTTCAATAAATTTGGGCATTCCCACAAAGAGTAGCATCCAAATCTCTATGAGGCTGCTATCTCACTAACTATTTGCTCGATCATTTTTTTCAAACTTAAAAATGACGAGACATGTTAATCCTTATGATTAAAAAAACGTATTCATTATCTTTGATGCATTATGTCATGGAGATATATCCATGCATATAATGATCATCTAGATCAATGCAAACCGAATAATCATCCAAATCATCTCGTTGGAAAATCAACTCTTTACATGGTATCCACCCTTTTTGTAAAAGTGAACATCTATGGATGTCAGTCTATTCATTGTGCTTCTTGCACATTCATTAATCTCATTACAACTAATCATATACAAGCATTTAATACTTGTATTGATGATCATATCCATAGCACTCTTGTGCGGACTCGAGATGAGCGTCTGTATCAAGTACATATACTCGCATGAAAAACAATTTATGTGCTCATGTGTTACTAGTCGAAAACACATCTTAGTTGTTGTTGATGTATATACCTTATCTTTTACTTTCTGAAGGCATAATTAGCCTATGCCTGGTACCTCGATCACATACCTCATGCTCACCCTAACCAATCGTGGTGATACATAAAAGTGATCTTCTATAAACAAAAAATGCATCATGCACTTTGACTTTCTAGCAATCATATCGTCTATGTATGCATGCATTCACTCATGCATATTATTCTCTACTTCAATAAAATTATATACTTTTAACTATGCTGACAGAAGACTTCCTCTCTCACACAACACAACATCACTCTAGATCTCACATGGCATATAATGCCATGTAGCTACAAAATTTTCGGCAGCATTTCGCCAGGAAAATGAAGCCTAAAAAATAATAATAATAGTCTTTACAATGATAGCCATTAGCCTAGAGGTTGGGAAACCACTTTATTTACTCCATAAACCTGCAAATAAGAAACTTTTCCACAATGTGTTGTTGGGCACTACACGCCCTCATAACAATGTCTTTTTCTGCCTTCAATACCTGCCAAAGATTCTAAAACACACAAACAAGATCTGTGCATGCTTTTATGAATCAACATAATTTAGTGTAACTTTATATGCATAGATAAATTCATGTAAAAACTAGCTTTCATGCACATTCCAATATTGATTTCTTAAAACAGGAAGAAATTACAATGCAAAACTATAAACTTTGATACGAGAGGTATTCAAATAAATATATTTGAGAGCAAAACTATGATGCAAATGTATGAAAATTACTTTATTCTTATCTAAAATGGTTTAAAATATTATTAGAGACTCCTAATTATCATGATCGGATACTCAATTCACTCAAAACGGGTTTCTTGCTAGTCAACAGCCATCTAAAAGCTTGTGTAAAGATGTCTTACAATGGCCCAAATATGGATTATGACCCGTCAAAAGAAAGATCTTGAAGTGTAGAATCTATACCAAGTTGAATTTCTTGATTTGGATATTCTCTGAGGAAGTTATGGCCAAAACAATGAAGCTAGGTGAGTGGGCAGCATACCTCTTGAAATGATATACAGAAAATTAAATGCTCTCTACAGGTGGTTTATAATTATCCAATGATATACAGAAAATTAAATGCTCTCTACAGGTGGTTTATAATTCAGTCACTCATTGGAAAGCCCTTGAAGTTTACTTCCTATCCCAAGTTGAATTATCAAATTTCGATATCGTATGAGAGAGCTACATCCATTTAAGTGGAGGTAGGTATACTAATCTTGCTTTTTTTTTCTCTTTCTTTTTTCTCTCTTTCTAAGCTTTTCATATCTCTCTATTCTTCACTTTATCTCACTTAGGATGTCCTTCTTCTTCTCTCCTTCTCCTTAGTCTCTTTCTTCTTCTTTCTCTTTCTCTCTTTCTTTAATCCTTTCTCTCTTTTGTTTTTTTTTCTTCTCTCATAAATCTCTCTTTCTTCTTCCTTGTCTTCTTCTTTTCTCCTCTCACTATTTCTTTATCTCTTTCTCTCTATCTCTCTTGACATGTCTATCTTCCATTATCTCCTTCTCTTTCTCTCTTCTTCATTATCTTTCTATGCCTCTTTCTTCATTTCTCATTTTCTCTTACTCCTCTTTCTTTTCTCTCTCTTTCCTTCTTCTCTTTCTATTTCTTTCCCTTTTTCCTTCTCTCTCTTTCTTTCTCTTTTTCTCTTTCCTTATTATTTTTCTCCTTCTCTCTTTCTTTCTTCTTCCTTCTCTTTCTCTATTTTTTTCTATCTTTTTCTTTTTCTTCATCGCGTGCACAAAAGACATAGACTAGAGTATACGTGCCGCTAATACTAGATGATGGGGTGTTTTGAGGGTTGGATAAGGCACTTACCTTGCATCCATGAGGTCGTGAGTTCAAAACTTGCAGCCTGCAAGTTGCAATTGAAGGGCTACTAAAGAAGCTTTGTGAAAATCGTTGTCTGAATCACTACGCATCCTTTCTTTTTGCTCCGCGAGCTGCACGCCCTTTTGAGAAGATACCGATCTCCCCAAACGTTCCTCCCGAGCTCCACATGAATCCAAGACTCCATGGCTGCTCACGTTTTTCTCACCGAAGATGATGATCCTCTCACTTTCTCAAGATCCACATGCTCTGATACCAAATGTGAGAAGTGGAGAATGACATGCCTGGGACTCACCTCCCAGCCTATTTATAGCCCTTGCCTAGTCACCATCTAGAGTTCTCTCTAAGGCCCCTCTACTCATCTCACTACGCATCCTTTCTTTTTGCTCCGCGAGCTGCACGCCCTTTTGAGAAGATACCGATCTCCCCAAACGTTCCTCCCGAGCTCCACATGAATCCAAGACTCCATGGCTGCTCACGTTTTTTTCACCGAAGATGATGATCCTCTCACTTTCTCAAGATCCACATGCTCTGATACCAAATGTGAGAAGTGGAGAATGACATGCCTGGGACTCACCTCCCAGCCTATTTATAGCCCTTGCCTAGTCACCATCTAGAGTTCTCTCTAAGGCCCCTCTACTCATCTGGCCATCATGAGTAGGCACCTCGTATGAACTCTCTGGCTTTTGGCCTTGGCTATCCCCTGAGCAAGGAACTTCTCGTTCCTCCAAGCATGTACATCTCTGGAATATAACAATATCCAGATCTTAAGTCAATTGTAGTGAATACAGTCACTCCACTTAATTGACCCAATAAGTCATCTATGTGAGGGAGTGGATACTTATTCTTAATTGTTCTTTTATTCGACCCCCTATAGTCAATGCATAATCTATAAGAGCCGTCTTTCTTCTTCTAAAATAAAATAGGTGCACCCCAAGGTGATACACTCGGTCTTAGCAAGCCTTTCTTCATAAGATCATCTAATTGAATCTTAAGTTCCTTTAATTAATCGATGTTAAATCTATAGGCTGCTAGAATATGGTTCACTCCCTAGATATAGGTCAATGGCATGGTCAATCTGCCTAGGTGGAGGTATACCAGGCAACTCTTCTGTAAATACATCTGCGTATTCTTTCAAAAGCTTTTCTACATAATTCGGAACACTTTCCTCATTATCTTCTTCATGGATGTTGTTTACATACACTATGAATGTTCTACAACCATCATGTATACCTTAATTATCTGCATAGTAAAAATAAGGATAGGTTTAAGATTATAGGCATCACCTAGAATATGAATAGATTCATCATCTAGCTTTAAAGTGATCATTCTTTGTTCACAATTAATCATCGCAGAATTTTTAACTAACCAATCCATGCCTATGATTGCATCACTCTGTTTCATCTCAAGATTATACCAAAAAAATTATGATTGTATCAAGGAGATACACTTCGAAACAAAAAATCAATAAGAGTGATACCTCTCTAGCTATGACTCCCATTTTCAATCCATAATCATTTCTACAAGTGTTGGCCTGACTTATTATAAAGCTTTGAGCACAATATAGATTGTTTGAAATTTTGTAGCTCAAAATATATGAAGTTCTTTTTTGGAAGACTTTGAACGAAAGAACAAATATGGAAAATTGATGCTCTTTGATGAATTTGATCACATGATTTTCATCAAATAAACTTTGTTTGATGAAAGATAATTTACCATTATCTTTCAAAAGTCAATTTAGTGGGTGAGCTAGACATGGAACCCAAGTAATACATTCATACTTGTCTTGTATCACATCTCCAACACTTCGAAAATTAGATACATTATTAGTCACTATAGCACTAACTTTCTTCGGACCGCACACAAGCCATAACATGTTTGCATATCTTTACAAAGAAATATGAACTTACCTCCTTAAGAGAAGTATCAAGTTGCTTCCAAAAAAATGATTTGCTTTGGATATATCACCATGACATTAATCAATGGCTTCTTCTCATAGATGTTTGATCCATTTAGTGCTATTTTGCATCCGTACATGAGTATATAATCAAGAACTATTCATTTTTAGATAGCTTCTATTTGTTCTTCATTTTATATACATGTTATGTATGCATTTTATTGTAATCTATCATGTGAACTACACATACTATTGTGAAGTAAAAAATCAATGTTATAAATCAAACAATAACAATAGATCGATGTTATAAATTAAAAAAAATACAATAGTTTAAATCGCAATCATACACACAAACCTACATACACTATTGTGAAATAAGAATCAATTCTGAGTCAGACAATCACATTAGTTTTAAAATCATACACATACACACACATACACATACTATTGTGAAGTACAAATCAATGCTCACTAGAAAATCACAATAGTTTTTTTACTCACAATCATACACACACATATACACACATGCATACACACATACACATACATGTACATGTACACGTACACATACACATACATGTACACATACACGTACACGTACACATACACATACACATATTATTGTGAAGTAAGAATCAATGTTGGATAAGCCAATCAAAAGAGTTTTCAACTCACAATCATACAAATCCATACACACATACACATACACATACTATTGTGAAGTAAGAATTGTTGAGCCTAAAACTCACAATAGCTTTTAACTCACAATCATATACACACATACACATAATATTATAGAGTAAGAATCAATGTTGAGTAAAACAATCATAATACTTTTTAATTCACAATCATATACACACATAAACACACATGCATTCATACACATATGAATATGCATACTATTGTGAAGTAAGAATCAATGGTGAGTTAGACAATAAAAATAGTTCTTTGATCACAATCGTACACATACATACATACACACACATACACATACTATTGTGAAGTAAAGATCAATGTCGAGTCAGACAATCACAATATTGTTTAAATCTGAATCATATATACATATATACATACACATACTATTGTGAATTAAGAATCAATGATGAGTCGAACAATCACAATAGTTTTAAAATCATGCAGATACACTTACATACATAGACACACACACACTACATATACTATTGTAAAGTAAGAATCAACGTTGATTCATATGATCACAATAGTTCTTTACTCACAATCATACACACACGTGCATACACACACATACACATACTATTGTGAACTAAGAATCAATGTTGCGCCAAACAATCAAAATAGTTTTTTATTCACAATCAAACAGACACATGCATACACGGGGACTTATCCAAATAAGCTGATGTGTCACTAAATAATTCAATTGAATAATAAGGGCTTGTAGTAAAATTCTATTACTGTTCCTGAACAATGAGTTTATTGAATAACAAATAATAAAAACTAGATAAATGTAAGTAGCCCATTAGGTTTATGAGTGTATATACAAGGCAAGACAAAAGACCTCCTAAATAGGGAAAAATATTCATCAACAATCTCAAGTGTTTCCATTAACATCACTATCAAAATGTATTAATAGTTGTAATGGTGATGCCTTTTCGCCTTTCATGGATCCTCTTCCTAGATGAACAAAATGTAGGCTTTAGTCCTCCAAGGATGCATGCACCCTAAATTGATAAAAAAGGACATTGAAAATGTAAGTTAAGTTCTTTCTTACTTTTTAACAAGTTCATTTACGCTCTTCATCCTATGATTAGTTCAAATTGGTTGTTTGTAAATCCAATAGAAGCGGAAAACTTATTATTGGGGAGTTTTTTTATAGTTTTTATTTTTTAATTTTTTGTTTTAACCATCTACTTAAAATTTCCAATTTATTTTTTATTTTACTAAAAACTTAGTTTGTTTGAAATATATTTCCTTGAAATTTGATTTCTTGATTATTTTTAGTAATACATAAAATATTAATTTATTTATTTATTCACGTATGTGTTGTACAACGCTTTATTTTTGTTTCAGTTATTCTTCACTTCCAAAAGTGAAGAAACTTAATTTTTTTAATCTTTAATAGACTACTTCATGTAAAAAGTCTCTCTTCAAGAGTTCACATCTACTTTAGGCCATTGATGTTGTGACTAGGGATATGGTGGATCCTTATCTAAGTTATGCATGATAAAGTTTGAAATTGGATATTCTTGTTTTTCCCTTTCAATATTTGTTTTCGAGTTCTTCAAAAGTAAACTTTATTACTATTATTTTTGAAGTCTTTTGGAAACTTTCTATTCACTATTTTCCTTCTAAATTTTGATTTTTTTAATGCTTGTCATTGAAGGGCTTTAGTGCACAGAACAAGAGGAGGAAGGAGGAGATGGAGGGAGAGAGAGGAATGTAGAGACGCGCACATATGCATGGGAGCCTCGAAACCCACATAATGATCTCTCTTGAGGCAATGCTCTATATATGATGTATATATATGAATATGGGGGTAAGATCACATGACCCTTACATCCCCAACAATCTCCCACTTAAGGGTCAATGTGACCGTAAGTGGTAACATATACAAAGAATGATGTAGGACTATACAATAATGTGCAGGAAGAGTCCGGATCTCAACCCATACCGATCAGCCTACACCAACCGCCTCGAACAAGGTGTATCCATGCACCTCAAACTACACTAAACTCATATCGATAAGAGTCAAGCTCATATCTGACTAATGCAAGAAATGATGAAGTTCTTGCAAAGCTCCCACTCGCTCTATGCATGTGCCAATCATCGAACGATTGACAAATCCAAGTGCAAATGCTCCAATAGCAACTGCAATATCTGGTCTCGAGCATAACAACTGGTACATCAGACTCCGGGATGCTGACAAAACATGTGCTATCCTAGCTAACCTAAGTATCTCAACCATGCCTATATCCATGGCATCCAAAGCACCATCGTCAAGACCAACATGTCCTGACATATCTGTGTCAACATCTGGCATGAGTGAATCCAAGAATGACTGCATAACTGGTGACTGCTCAAGCATCATGAGAGCTAGTATGCTCTACCATACACTATATATCATGAGAGCTATCCTGCTCTACTACAACAAGTGTAACATCATGTTCCCCATGAGCTAACCACACAACATCAACACCAAGATCAAAGTGATCAAACTCTAACTGAGTATCATCACATCTAATGAGCATCCATATCATGCTCTAAAGCATCCAATTGATCATCCAAAATGTGCTCCACAAGGGCATCCATATGATCAATGAAATCATGCTCTACATAAGCATCATGAACATCCAAAACATGCTCTACATGTGCATCCATCTGAGCATCTGAATCCTGCCATACATGTGCATCATGAATGTCAATAGACCTATGTGTAGGTAGACAAAATGAGACATGATGAGTCTCACATCGCACGTAAGGCTAAACTCACATTGAGACGAGACTGTCTCTCACATGAAGTACCTAGAGTGGATACATGTGCCCAATCCAAGCACCTCTCACAAGCATAAGCTATCCCAACTGCAACTCAAAATGATGCTCACCAAGGAATGCATAACATTTTCTCTCATGTAACTGACTAACTGAAATCAAGCTCATAGGGAATGAAGGCACATAGCGTACATGTCTAAGTACAAGTGATGCTCCACTAGGTAGCGCAAGGCATACATCTCCTGCACCCTCAATGTCATATGTCATACCATCAGCCATGTGCACACGTCCATGACTCTCACCTGAGAATCGACAAAACCACTCACGATGTGGAGTAACATGAAAACTGGCTAATGTATCAAGCAATCAAGCCATATGTGTGCTATCCAATGAACAAGAGGAATCATGAGATGAACCATAGGAGAAAGTGATATCACCGTCACTGGCATAATCAACTGCCATAGACTCTCGTGAAATCACTACCTGACCTACATCACATGCATGTCTCTGATGTTGTCATCACATCTGCTTGAAGCAATGTCATCGAGTATGGCCCTCATAGCCACAGTTCCAATATCGAAGTTGTCGATGTGATGTATGTGCACATTAGTCAATGGACTCCCATACATATCATGTAGCCTCTGCCATAATACACTACTTGTCTCCTCATACATAATAGACTCATACATAGAATCCACAAGTTGTAACCGGATAGTGGAGCTGGCCAATGCATCCATATCCATCCATACGTGGTCAGGCATGTCACGAGGCCTCTATGCATTTCTATGCACATACATATGTAACCCTGCACGAACCAATGTATGCCACATCTGAGCTTTCCATCTCCAAAAGTCAGTGCCATCAAACCGAGAAGAGACCATGTTGGCAATCCAAGAGACTAATAATGTAATAAGAGACTAAAAACAATACTCTATCCTCAATAGGATCACACCTGCATATCCATATGCATAACTCACATCACAAATGCCGCACTGGAGAAGAAACCATGTGAACCATCTGTCACATAATCATGCATCTACCATGCATATAAAACCACGAGCATAAGCATGCTCACCAAGTCTCTAAAGTGACCAAGAATATGTGAAAGAATCCTGGGAAAAATTTGGTAGACTATCCCCTGTAAACTGAGCAATCAAACAAGATAACCAATAGCAAAAGAACAATAAGTAACTTGTCACCACCTGTCACTGATCTAATCAAAGATAATGGAAAATACACATGCCAAAAACTGATGGCAATACATGCCAATATAATGGCGATACGCCTCTCACTCAAGAATGAATCCTGCAAGATGGTTCAACCTGTCACTAATAACCTGTGACCAAGTCCAAATGAATGGAGATAAGCAATGATCCAAAGTTGTCACGCATGCATAAAGGATCTACTAGAGTTCTCCTCTAGCATAAAAGCAGACAAAATTTCAGCAGCATCTCCTCTGTAAAATGGAGTTTGAACCAAATAAACCATGTGCGAATCACCATCCACATATGTCAAGAATCACACTGGCAAATACATATCAACCAATGACCAAATGCAGCATAATAACAGTGACAAACGAATGTGTAATTGAGGCTCCAATTCGGATCATTTACCTACAAAGAAAACAAAGATACAAGTACCAACCAAGATCCACGATCAACTCTCACAGAATTATGTGCAACCTGTAACTAAATCCATAACCAAGTGGCATAAACAAGACAAAAACCACAATGCCACTATACATCCATGATTGAACTCATGATGACATAAACCTCAAAGAGAGTATACCACAATGTCATCTTGCATGCCAAACACGTGACAAGATCATGCTCTACTCTCATATGGAGGAGCTACCACAGTGATCATACATATACAATGCCTTGAAGATCTGAAAATAAGAGCTTGCACACCAAAAAATCTCTCTCGAAGAAGTTCAAAACCAAAATGAAACTCCAAAAGGAACTAGGGTTGTTTTGGTGAAAATATACTACTCTATGTTTTGTTGTTTCAGAGGTGATAACCTCTAAATCTGAACTTTTGCTCTTCAACAAACTTCAAAATCTCATTCTTGACTATGTAAGGAGATAAAGAACACCTCAATCGGAAGTGTGTAGCTCAAGATATGCACAAAACAATCACCTGCTATCAATTTCACTCTCACCTGCACACTACTACTCTGTATTTTGGAGTTTCGGCAACCTTGCACTCAGAATTTGGATTTGTGTTCTTCTACCAAGTTGTAGAGGCTATTCCAAGCTACGCATATCAAGTTGAATCATCTCATTTCAATTTGTAAAAGTCAATTTATGTCTCAAAAATTGAGCTGTTGTCTTAGTGAATGTAGATTTATCTTTTACATCAGTCTATGTTTTTTGAATTTTCGGCACTCTAGAAGTCCAAAACAGGTTGTATGCCCTACTGCAAACTTGTAGCTCTCTATGTCAGCTACGCACAGAACTTTAAAACGCATCTCGAGTTATGGCCGAAATACTGAACTATTGTTGAGAGATGCCAACCTGCACTTTCTCCTCTTGTGACCTAAGCTTCCATTGAAGCTTCTTGCACACAAGCCTTCAACATGCTGTGATACCAATGAAGGGCTTTGGTGTGTAGAACAAGAGGAGGAAGGAGTAAATGGAGGGAGAGAGAGGAACGGAGAGACATACACATATGTGTGGGAGCCTCGAAACCCACATAATGATCTCTCTTGAGGCAATGCTCTATATATGATGTATATATATGAATATGGGGGTAAGGTCACATGACCCTTACATCCCCAACAGTCATATCTATGAATCATTTTGAGTTACCTAAACTTTTAAAAAATTATTTACTTTTTCACGTTATGAACTTTTTTGTTTTCAACTTCCTCCTTGTTTGTATATATTTTTCACGATAACTCTTAATCTTTTTTTTTCAAAAATTTGTTTACACAAGCACTTGTTGTTGTTGTATTTTATTATGTATCTTTTTTTGTACTTAGTTTTTAGTGTGCATAAATGTGAACTTATGACATCATATAGAATGAATATAACATAATAGAATGTGTATGTTCATAGAAAATATAAATATTGATTCGAAGTAGTCATCAGATATTACATTGATGTGAGTTTCTACATATCAATGAATTAGCAATATCCTTATAGTATTCTAGTTCCCTAAGAAATTATGAAATGCTACAGCTTCAAGCACTTGACGCGTTGAACTAGAAAAGCTGATCTACAAAACCACTTTTCTTGTAAATTTTCATTGATCTATTTGGGGATTTTATAACTCCTTGTCCATGTAATTTGGTGGTGACATGTGCTAACACACTTAGGATTGCCAATGCAATTTTTTCATCCTTAACAATTTCTTTTTTTGTCTTGTACTTACACCTTGAACCTTAACAACTTATGCTGACCTTCAAAGCTTCTTCTTCCTCGTGCTATTCGTGTGCATTCTTGCCTCCTTAAAATGCAATAAATGAAATTGGAGTGAATTGTGACTTTTGAATGTGTATTATGAACATTCTTTACTCATAGACATAATTTTTCATGAAATTTGGTGAGCATTCACATGTTCAAAAATAAAAGACGATAAGTTGAAGATCATATCTCATTGAAGATTGCATTATTAGGATCACTTCAAGCTTTGATCACACTATGGAAATCACCACCCAACCAATTTTTTCCTTTCATGTAGATTTTTTTTTTTGGGGGGAAGGGGGGGTTAATTATCATTATAAGTACCTCAAATTCTCCTCTGTGTGCGACATAGGTCCACCAACATTGTGTTCAATGTTTTCAACAAAAAATCAATTTTTTCCTTTAGGTTATCATCACTTGTCATGGGATGAAAACAATGATATATTTTTCATATTCCATGTTGATAATAATTTGGATGGTTCCCATTCCCCATTTTGTTCATATATGATGCACTTATGCATTGTTTGAAACGGATTATGTGTTGGTGAAATTAAGCCCAAGCCTACACACTTGATCACTTCACATAGGCTTGATGTATTAGCATATCATTTGGAAGGATTCATATGTACAACCTCTTGTAACTTTGAGTTATAATTACTCATTGTAAAAGTTTAATAAATCCACGAGGAGTTAGGAAGCATATAATCTCATGATTTTTGGTAGTTGAGTCAAGAGAAAATCAATCCTATACTTTAGGATGCACTTTATTGGTAGATATTTGAATTTGAATTCAAATCCTTGGCTCCAACAAAAGCTATGAAAGAAGACATGAAATGCCCGTGTGTATCTCGAGGTTCAGAGATCATATTCATGTACTTTCATTGAGAAGAGGAGCTCACCTCATAGCTCACTCTCTCTACACTCATTGAGCAAAGATTTATTGCCAATGACATTGTAATTTTACATGATTTAATCCATACATGATCATTACTTCTTACTCTCATATCTTTGTCACACTTCATCATAACAGTGAATTTGTCTGAACTGGTTCTCATTGTATAGTGCATCATTTTGTGTGATTTAAAGAATGACATCTTCAGCATATTGTCTACTCCAATCCTACAAAGTTTCATTACTAATGTTTCTCACAATCATTAGATATCTACCAATTATCACTCACTGGTTTGTGATTGTCAATGCCCGTAAAAGTCAGGATGGATGCTTAACTTGCTAAACATATTTCTCTGCATATAGATTATCATTTTAGATGATTCCACTCATGATTGGTAGCTTGTTAAGCTAATTTAAGTTCCCCAAAATTAACTTTATCAATTGTTGTTGTACTCAGAGAATCATGCAAAACTCTGAGTAGGTTACTCAATAAAAATAGCAAGTTTTGTACATTGGATCATATGCCTACCTATCTGCTTTGATCATATCATTTGTGCATCATCTTCCAAGAAACATATTTGATCATTTATGCTTATTAGCTAGCTAAAGAGGCCCACAACACTCTCCTGCCATCACTTATAGCAGGTGTGAAGCAGGTTTTATCTACACCAACTCATGTCTTGTGATTATCCACCATCTCCTCCAACAGTGGTATCAGAAAAATTATAATCAAGATGGGAGATGGATTTCCTTCTTTCATTGAGAAATTGTACATGAACAACTACTCACCATGGTCACTAAAGATGCAAGCATACCTTCAAGGGAGAAGCTTGTATAGTGGTAATTGCTTTTTCCTTGGAGACTCATGCATATCTTGGGTTGAGTAAGAAGCAACCTACAGTGGTGACATCGAGTTGTGAAGCTGAGTACAGGGCAGTTTTCACAGCGACAGTGGAGTGTATATGGCTGAGACGCCTATTGATGGATCTTTGCATGGAGATTGATGCTTCTACGCATATTCTCACAAATAGTCAGAGTGCTTTGGCTGTTGCACGAAACCCAGTGTTTCATGCACGGACCAAACATATTGAGGTGCATTATCACTATGTGAGAGAGCGCCTTCATGCAGGAGATATTGATTTGGTATATGTGCCTACACAAGATAATGTGGCAGACATATTCACCAAAGCTCTTCCACGGGAAAAGTTTGAAGCTTTTCGCAAAGCTTTAGGCTTGTTACCTTGTGGGGGTTGATCTGTCACTCCTGTATGTGTTCACATCATTCGCTCCAAGGGGGTTTGTTACACTTATGTGTTCCTCTTGCTGCGTTTGTGCTCCTTGTGTGTGCTTCTTGTGTGTCTCTCACACTTCTACACACACCCAACATGGAATATATGTCTTTTGATTTTTGGTTGAACATGGGATAAAACATCACTGTATAGTGTCTTATACACCTCAACATAATGCATTTTTAATGCATTTTTGGTTGAACATGGGATAAAACATCACTGTATAGTGCTTTATACACCTCATATATGTCTTTTTAATGCATTTTTGGTTGAACATGGGATAAAACATCACTGTATAGTGCCTTACACACCTCAACATAATGGAATTGTTGAAAGGAAGAATAGGTCACTCATTGAGATGGCGAGGTTGATGGAGATGATTAATCTCCGAAAGACAAGTTATATTTGAATTTAGAACACCTCTACATCAAGCACAACTCAAAACCTTCTTCAATTTGGATAATCTTACCAAACTAAGAATCTATATCACCTCTGTGAATTGTAACTTCACTCAAAAAAGTCTGCTCATTGACTAATGAGATGGTTAAAGTTTTCTATCAAAAACTTTGTCATAACACTCCTCTAATGTTTGTGCAGCTACTACAATTGAATTTTCTTCAAAATAACTTATAAAACATCATATTTACTTCAATACATAAACCTATTTCTGAAAAAGGGTTTCTCTACAGGTGACTTTTACATATGCAACTTTAACTACTTGGTTCTCTCAATCTACAACCCATTTAATCACATCCTTTTAGACGTAGATGTCTTACCTTCCAACTTAGATTTTGAGTCCTCATTTGTGTAAAACTTTACATTCTACACTAAGATCTTATTAAATCATTGACCATTGAATTTGCACCTGTTTCAAAAATCATTTAATACATTTACACATACAAATGTTCCAACTCACAGTTCTCTTAGCCTGTTTGCAATTGGACTCTCAAAAATTGACCATAGATGCATTAACTATGGACTTAGAGACATACAAAAGGATTTCCAAAATGATCAAACACAAAAGGAGAACTGGAGTAAAAACCGATGCATAATTTTCAAAAAGCTTCTTCTATCCAACTCATGATTCTCAGAAAGCTTCTTCTATTCAACTCATCTTACATCTGATGGATAATTCTCATTCAAATTATGATCTAATTCACTCTATATCATCTATACGTCCTCTCTCATATGTATCTTGTCAATATACAAGTATATATAGGCATATCTATACACACTCATCAGTATTACAAAAGTATTTTTGAACTAATTACAAACTTAATGTACATATGTATACAAATCACTTTCCTGTGATTCTTCTCTTTAATTCATGCTTCATCCTTTGTTATTTTCTTTATCCTTCACTCTTCATTATTCATTGTAATCATGAATTAACGATTGTCCTGCTCCAACAGCTCCCCCTCAACTTTAATTGTGATTACCTACATCTTGTTTATCCCTTCCATATCTTTGAATCTCTGTAACTTGGGTCCATCCAAACTCTTTGTCAACATATCTATGAGTTGATCCTTTGTAGGGGTATGCATTACTTCTATTTCTTTTACAACAACCTTCTCTCTTAGAAAATGATATTGAATCTCAATTTGTTTGGTCCTAGCATGAAACACAGGATTAGCTGCCAAATATAAAGAACTCATGTTATCTCCACAAATGATAGGAATACTCTGAATGATATCAAAACTCTTCATGAGATTTTTTAGCCATATGACTTCCTTTGCAGCTTCTACCATACCTTTATACTCTACTTCTGTAGATGACAAAGAAACTGTATTTTGCTTCTTAGAACACCATGAGATTAATTTATCTCCCACATAACACAAATACCCATGTGTTGATCTTCTATCATCAGAATTACCTGCCCAGTCTGCATCACTGTATATATTGATCCTTGTATCTGAAGTAAACCCATAATACAAACCTTCTTTAAGTGTGCCCTTGATATACCTAAGCACCCTTTGACCTGCAATCCAATGTTCCTTTTTAGGACAATTCATGAATTGAGATAAAACTCCAACTACATATGATAAATCAGGCCTTGTTAATGTAGCATAAATCAAGCTACCCTCCAAAATCTGATAAAGCTTCATGTCTTTGAATTTTTCTCCTCCATATCTACTTAATTTTTTATTCACTTCCATTGGAGCTGGTGCTATCCTGCAATCTTCCATTTTAAACTTGATTAGCATTGATTCGGATTGGTTCTTTGATAGTGGTGCTTCAAAGCACATAACATCACGCAAAAGATTTTTTGCCTCTTTGAAAGATGCACCCAAAGGAGGACATGTGGTGTGTGCAAACAATGCCTCTTCTCCTATCATTGAAGTAGGAGAAATTGAGCTTTTTTCTGTAAATGGAGGTGTGATTCTCTTGAAAAATGCATTGTATGTGCCCGGTATCAAGAAGAACTTAATTTCAGTTCCGTTGATTGCCAAAGCTAGACTTCATGTACACTTTGTTGATGATAAGTGTATGGTTCATGATTTCAGAAATGGAGATGTTATCGTGATGTTCGGTACATATGGAATGGTTTTCATCACATGGATACATACAAGAGGGCTACCTTGAATGCCTTGGTTGCTCATACTTCTTCCATGGCTGAAATGGAGCTTTGGCATGCTTGTTTTGGTCACTTGAACTTCACTAGTTTGCTTTACTTGCAAAAGAAGGACATGGTTATTGGTTTTCCTACACTTGAGTCCATTGAAAAGCATTCATGTGAAGGTTGCATTCTTGGAAAAATTCATCATGCTTCTTTTCAAAAAGATAGTCATACACACACTACAAGAAAATTGAAGCTTGTTCATAGTGATGTATATGGTCCTATCAAGACTCCATCTTTCGGGAAGCATGTATATTTTGTTACCTTCATTGATGATGCTACTCGACATACATGGGTGTATCCTATGAAAGCAAAGAATGAGGTATTTTCTTGCTTCAAAGCATTTTTAGCTATGGCTGAAATTTTTTCTTCACAAAAACTTTTGACTCTACACACGGACCGTGGCGGTGAATACATGTCACATGAGTTTAATGTTTTTCTTCATGAAAGAGGTATTTCACACCAATGTATGGTGCCATATACACCTGACCAAAATGGTGTTTTCGAGCGTAAAAATAGAACTCTACTTGAAATGGCACGATGTATGGTTAAAGGAGAGCATGTTCCTAATAAGTTTTGAATGGAAGCATTCATGTGTGCAAACTATGTGTTGAATCGCTTCCCTATAAAAGCGTTGAGATTCATCACTCCTTATGAGGCTTGGAATGGTCATAACCCTATGGTTAGTCATATGTGTGTGTTTGGTTGTTTGGCATATGTTCTTGTGCCATCACAACAACATCACAAACTTGATGACAAGGCAAAGAAATGTTTATTTGTTGGTTATAGTTCTGAAAGTAAGGGATATCATTTGTATCATCCATTGACGAACACGATTATTGTGATTCGAGATATGGTATTTGCTAAAAATTCAGTTTTCCCTCTACTTGAATGCAAAAAACATCCAATAGTTAGCTCACAAGATGTGTTCGATACAATCATGCCTTTGTTCCAAAATGGTGCACTTGACTATGGCCATGTATACAAGCCAAATCAGGCTCAAAGGCCTGAAAAATTCTAGCAAAATAGAGTTGAAAATGCAGAGAATTTCTAGCCAAACATGGCTGAAATTTTGTAGCCAAAAAATGTCCAAACTGCTGGAAATTTCCAACCACATATGGCTGAACATCTGCATCAAAATATGGCTGAAAATGAGCATGAAATTCAGCCCACGCATGATGTACATGTTGAAGATGTATTACATAATGAACGCATGTTTGGCCTCTTAGTCCAAAGGAAAGTGCACACACACAATGGTATTTGGCTAAACTTTCTGATGCTAGGTTAGTTTTGATCGCCCTAAATCCACAATTACACTGATGTACCGCAGGAAAATATGGGCAAATACCTGCACTAAGGGCCCTTCAACTCTAGTGGTTACCTTTTAGCAAACTCTCTTCTCTCACTCTCACACATACCTATGCTTTCACACACTCTCATGCACTCTTACTTCCCCTTTCCCTCTGTTCCTTTCCATTCTCCTCTTACACACATGCACACACCAACACTTATACACCCTCTCACACGCTGTGGTCGGGTTCAAGCGCGCTTAGGGGTACACACAGTGCCAAGAAAGTAACCTTGACTTTTAATCTATTGATAGGAGAAGATCTCTTCTTTGAATTTGCATGTGTCTCTCATGATCTTTTACTAAAGGTGCAACACTTACTATGACATGAACTTTGGAAGGAGAGTGAATTGATTTTCAAAGTCAATTGCTTAATTTGGTTCAAGGCATCAACTTATGAACTCTGATATAGACCTCATGAGACTGAGCTCCAAGGCATCATGTTATCTTGAAAATTCTAATCAACAATTATGTAAAAGATATACATAAATGCACATTTGTTATGATCTAAACAAAACAGAAGCATTCTTTTCCTTCGCAAATCTAAAAACCCTCAAACTATTGAAGTATTTTCTCGGTCTCCCTGAGATAAGGAAATTTCTATGTTCATAAACTCATCTATGCTTGGACTCGACTACAAGAATAGTGTTTCAAAGTTAACAAGGGATAACTGTAACACACAGTATTTGTGAATCGCAGCAAACAGACAAAACAACATATATATTCACCTTAAAATATTAACGCACAATCTACGAGATGATGAAGAATGGACTACTAATTGCACATTTTCATGTGATGCATATCATCATGGCTATCTATCAATAAGTCATAAGCCAATGCTCATAATTACAACAGTTTAGCAACCAAAATCCAGGCAATTAAGTTTCAGTCTTCAATCAATGTACTATGGCGTATCAAGGTTCACAAGCGCAAACACATTTGCTACTGCATGCTTTATAGGAACATGGTATCTTTATTGACTACATGGAGTACTGATTGAGTAAAACCGCAAAGCTAGTACATAATTGCACACAAGTGAAACACTGTATCTTTTAAGGTAAAAGCACTGCACACAAATGCCGCAGTGAGTGAGGTCAAACTCTACATATCTAAGGTCATGGAATGTGAACATAACCATTCGACTATGCATATGAATTTACTGATAATCTGCTATGCGCTGGTGCAACATCAAAAGAAGTAATGGAAATTCGATTATAAGAAGAATTCAAGCCCTTCCCATCTGCAATCCTGCTAGGCTCTCCAATTCTATCTCTATTTGAAACTTCACAAACATAGTAAGAAACCGTTCTGTTATTAGGAAGAAAGAAACATATACGTCAATTCAAGATCTTCGAACTCCCCATGTTTTCAGCCCTACCTTTGTTTCTCTTGACAAATATTCATGCATGTAATACATTTTTTTTTTTTTAGACAGAACACAATAAACATCTGCAATTTTTAACAAACGATTGCGCTATTTTGGAGCAGCTATGATGGGCTGCACTTTGAATTCTCTCTCACGTTGAGCTAGTCACCAACAGTGGAAGGAAGCCCTCACATTGTGCAGTCACCAGTCATGAAATACATTACATAGCATAGAGTCTAGACTTTGAATTTTAAGAATCAGAACTCAAAGAGAAAACATCACATGGCCAATGAGAAATTATTTACTGATGATAATACCTCTAACAAAGCAGGGTATGACCTGGCGACCTTACGAAAACCCAAGATGTCTTCTATTGGCATCCATAGTGAGATTTTCAGGCCAATATCTAAGGCATCTGCAGTGCACCACTCCCATAAAGGTCAAACATGTTGAGGTTCACATAAACCCCTACGCAAGCTCCATTGGTTTGCACAGTTCTGATGTGTCAATATTGAAGTAAAAGGCCATTAAATCATCAACACCAGATGTACATTGTGTGGAGATGCTCACATCAAGACTTCAATTCACCTTCCAATGCCCTTTGTGAATGTATACCTCTGAAGAAAAAAACTTGCCCCAGTCTAGTGCTCATAAACAAAGACATATGCATGATGAAGGGACCGACGTACAACTATCACTGAGGCACTCTCAGCCTTCGTACTTCAGTGGGCTACTGTTCTTCGTCTTTATTGTTTCCTTACAACGATTTGGTGGGCCAAACACAGAGCCGAGTCTCCTCCATCATATCCTCTCTTCCCCTCGCATATAGCTTCCTTCTTCTGCAAGCATGCCCAAATAGGAGTCAGAGCCGAGACCTTCCAATTCTTGACCCTGTTCATCACTTCGCACCTTTTCTTCTCCCCCACCAATCTATCAACTCCCCACTTTGATGCCCTCCTTCATGCCTACTGAAGTCCCCCTCTTCGACGCCTGCTGCTGTTGTTTGCAAAAAAGCAGAACAAAAAAAATTCCCTGAGCCGTAGTAGAACACGCAGCAACTAAGATCCAATAAGTGGGATATAAGGAAATCGCGATATCAGGAAGAACAAACACACAGTGATCTCTGAAGCACAAGAAAAAAGACTACTTTCCCCCGCTCAATCCTCTTGCCACTCTCTCAACATGCGGATAAGATAAAAACCCAAGGCGTGGCAGCAGTATCAAGGCTCATCATTAAGCTTAGCTTCCACCATCAAATCCTACTTGGATACATAAAAACACGAACTCTCCCACCCAATGAGCTAGTGGGAAGATTATTTTTTAAATTTTGCTCTTACAATGCCACTACTTCCGTGGGGCCTCGTAACTCTTCCCCAAGTACCAATCAACCTCCTCGACAATGTTTACACCTTCGATTTGAGTAAGGGAGATGCTTCACATGCAGCATGGCACAATAACGTGAATCAGAACTAGTTATCACCAAAAGCTCCTCTTGTGTCACCATAGGGGTTCCCAGGCCTATGATAAGATGGGTGATCAACAGAAACCCAGTCAACCCCTGCTCTGAACTCATGACAATATGCCACCTCATGTTCTGCCTCAAAGCATCCAATTTTAATGCGACATTGCATGCCGAAAGCTCCTGCAAACCTGAAATCAGACATATTTTCCTGGCCACATAGAACCGCATTAGTGCATAAAACCCAACCATTTTCTGAGCTAACATACTCCCCTCTTCTTATTTGCGAAGTCGTCCTCGACAAGCCATTCTTGCTGCAATAAAATCCAAACAACCATGAACATGTCAATTTACAATTGGTTCGCATACCTTTTCATCGAGCCATCATTCCAAGTGGACCTGCACTCATTGAAGCTATTAGTGCTAAAAAAATCACTCATGAATACATACAAATCGGTCACTTCCAAATGATCCAAGAACATGCACATATATGCAACTCCAATTCCACATACATCAAATTGCTCATGCATTCCATTATGAACATAGTCTCAACCAAAATAACACATGCATACCTTTCCATGTTTTACACATTCAACTGTCATTGCGAAAAAACAGAAATGGAAATATCGAAATGAACAACAACAACTGAAATGAATCCAACAGGAGATGCAACATACCCAAAATGCATACCCCATTATTGCACCTACCATTCGCTATGTACAATTATTCCATGACTAGACGTTCTCGAAGAATCCCCATCATCGTCCTACAGAAGCCATCGAGACTCGAGTACAAGTCAAGACCTACATAAAAACCCTGGAGTGTCCCACACACTGGAAAACCCTCGGATAGAGCACACAAGTTATAAAGCAAGACCGTTGCATTACCTCACTAAGGTCTCATCCATAAGTACATATACAGTCTCCGTGCCTTCAAGAATGTTGATTCAAAGTGAGCTGATCTGTCAAAAGCCATCACATACCAATCACACAAGCAAATAACGTTCCCTTCCAGGCGATCGTCGCCCTCTCCTCTCTCTCTCTCTCCCCCTCAGGAGTGGGGAATAATTTCATAGGTAGATTTTATTTATTTTCACACGTTGGCCTACGTTGTCATTGGATGCGATTCGTGGACCTGACCACCCGATCAGGTTGATTCCACCGATCTACCAATGCAATGCAGTGCACAACACACAAACACACAATGATAACACATAACATATATCAGCTAGCCCATAACGAAACTGGATACGGATCGTGGTCGTGACTACCCACCCACGATGGCTCCACCTACCTACCAACCCGTTATGGCGTGTAGCTAAGACATAAACATATACCTCCCAAGCCTATGGCGAAACTAGCTGCGGCTCGTGGTCCTAACCACCCGACTAGGATAAATCCACCCACCTACTAGCCCACCATAGCGCATTGGTACGATCACAGCAACACAAATTTTTTCTTTTCTTTTCTTTTTCTTTTTTTTTTTTTAGTGAATTAATTTACCCAAGTCTTGAGAATTAGGGAGAGGAAGAAAGGAATTTTCCCACTTACCCACACATGCATACAAACATATACACTCTAGCCTTTGACAGATCAACTACCTCTTCACTCCATTCTCTCAATTACAGACACTACATATGTATTCATCGATTTGACTTTTCACTGGGTAACTACAGCCGGCTATGCCTTGGTCCCTCCTGTACCTATCCTTAGACGATCTAGAATGTGGGTTTCCTGGATGTCTCATGTATCCTCACCTCATACTCGCATCCCCACGACTTCCCTAGGGCGAGTCAGGCTCAACTTCAGGAGCTCCGTCATCACTTCCTATCGTCAACACATCTGCCCAAGCCCAAGTGACATCGTTTTCTTCGTTAGGCATTTCCCTCGAAGGGTCGAAATAGTAATATCGATCCCCTGCCCATCCTACATGTCGGGTCAGGTATTACTCAAAACACTCAATATAAAACATAACATCCAAACCCTGGTTTATGAAGCATACCAGCCAATGCGCTTCCTCCACATCATATTCTGTCTCAAAGTCGTCGACATCTATGTCCATGCGGGCGAATGTTTGGTCCGAGAAATATATCCTTAGCTCGTACAAATAGAGTTGAGTTATTTGATCTGCCATTTTATTACCAGTTCCTAACAATCTCTGCGCAACACAAGAAAAATAATTAGAAGTCCAAAATTCTTGAGCTAGCAAGGAAGAATATTTATGACACACAAATCATAGCTTATATATGTGCATATATATATATAGATAACTATACATCTATGTACAAGGAGTCTACTATGTCCTTCTGCTTGGATCTCGTCTGGCTTCTCCCGTCCTAATGCTACTTGAAATATGGTTTAACTCTAAGCACGTTAACCTTCACGGGAGCACATTCTTCTCCTAAATCTTGAATTTGCATGGAACCATTGGAGTTGAGTTCCACTACCTTAAACGGTCCTGCCCATCTTGTCTGTAACTTCCCCGGGAATTTATAATATTTACTATCATAAACTAGCACCAAATCCCCTTCTTGAATCGCATAGGTCCTTAGATTCTTGTCATGCCTCTCTTTACGTCTTCTCTGAATAGCTTCCAGACTTTGCTGTGCAATGAGTCTCTTTTCTTCTAGCTTGACCAATTGTATGTACCTTTCCTTCAATGACTCTTCCTCTCCCAGCCTGGCCTCGATGGCCACTCTTAATGTCGGAACTTCTTTTTCGATGGGAAAGATGGCTTCCTCGCCATATACTAGAGAGAACGGAGTGCTCTTAGTCGTCACTCGGTAGGATGTTCTATACGCCCACAAAGCTTCCAAAAGTCTTTCATCCCAGTCTCGCCTATGCACAGCTACTGTCTTTGTCAGAATCTGTTCAAGAACCTTGTTGGTGACCTCCACTTGTCCATTTGCCCTCGGGTAATATGGAGTGCTTTTTCTATGTTTGATCTTATATAATTCCATTAATTCTTCGATCAGTTCGTTGACAAAGTGCGTTCCTCTATCACTTACTATCTCCAACGGGCATCCGAATCGGGTGATAATTTGTTCATACAAAAATTTAGCTACATCAACAGCTCGGTCAGTCTTCAGAGCTTTAGCCTCTACCCACTTGGTAACATAGTCAGTGCAGACCAAGATATACCTATTGGATCTACGTCTTGAGGGAGGATCAATAGGCCCCACAAAATCAATTCCCCATTTTTCAAAAGGCTTAAGAGCCAACACCGGCGTAAGAGGAGCAGCATGTGCTAATGTTGGTTTGCCCATTCTTTGGCATTTGTTGCATTTCTTACAGTATGTGTGAGAGTCTTTGAACAGCATTGGCCACCAATACCCAGCCAATAAAATCTTTCTTGCCGTCAATTCACCAGCAAAATGCCCACCGCAGGGTTCATCATGCAATGCCCTCAAAACTAGGGCTGCTTCTTCTTCCTCGAGACATCTCCGATAAATGCTTTCATGTACAAAATATCGATAGAGCTGCCCACCAATGATGCTATGGTGCTTCACCAATGCTAATAGTTTTTGCTTCTCTCTCTTGCTTGCTCCTGGCGGATATTTAGTGGTGCATAAGAAGTTCACCAAGTCGGCATACCAAGGTACTTTAGCATCAACCTGGAATAGATGCCCATCAGGAGCATCATCGGGCACACCAGAGATTGGCTCCTCATTAACAATTCGAGATAAATGGTCAGCCAATATATGCGCTTTGCCTGGTTTGGTTACCACTGTGAACTGAAATTCTTGGAGGAGTAGCATCCACCTCATCAATCGTCCTGATAGCTCGGGTTTATTAATGATGTACTTTAGGGCTTCATGATCCACATAAAACGTGAAATGTTTTCCCATCAAGTAATGCCGATACTTGTTTACCGCAAAGATCATCGAGAGGCATTCCTTCTCTGTAGTCGTGTAGTTCCTCTCAGTGCTATTCAAGTTGCGACTCGCGTAATAAATAGGGTGGTCCAACTTCATTTCATCGGCTTGACATAGCATTGCTCCAACCGCAGTATGAGAAGCATCTGTGTGCACATGAAATTCTTTCGTCCAATCAGGTGCTACTAAAATTGGTGCATTTATCAATTTATTTTTCATCAATTCGAATGCAACTTGACACTCTCCAGTCCATTGGTATTGTTGGTCCTTCCTCAAAAGATTCGTCAGTGGTGCTTCTATTGATGTAAAATTTAATATAAATCGTCGATAATAATTAGCATGCCCCAAGAATCCTCTGAGTTGCCGCAAGTTTTGAGGAGGTGGAAGTTGTCCAATTTTTTGTACTTTGTCCTCGTCAACCGCGATCCCTTTTTCGGAAATAACATGTCCCAAGAGCAATCCTCTTCGTACTCCAAATGTACACTTTTCAGGATTTAATGCGATGCCTTTTTCAATGCTTCTTCTTAAAATAGCTTCGATCCTCTCCATCATGTTTTCATCATTGCCCCTGATTGCAAAATCATCGAGGAATATCTCCATCCAATCCTGCAAATAGTCTTGATATGCAGCTATCATTGCCCTCTAGAATGTGGCCGGTGCATTGCATAATCCAAATGGCATCACACGATATGCGTATGTGCCCCATTCCGTGGTGAAAGTAGTTTTTGATTGATCCTCTTCATGGACTTGGATCTGGTTATACCCACTGAAACCATCCAAAAATGAGTACAATTTATGGCCAGCCACTCTGTCCAAGATTTGATCAGTGAATGGCAAAGGGAAGTGGTCCTTTTTTGTGCGCTCGTTCAACTTTCGATAATCTATGCAAATACGGATTTTCTTATTTTTCTTTGGAACAACTATAATTGGTGATACCCATTCGCTGGATGCGATGGGATATATGAATCCTGCTTCCAATAATTTAGTCAATTCCAGCTTGATCAATTCCGAGTAGACTGGATTCGTCTGCCTGAGTCGTTGACATATTGGTCGGGTACCTTCTTCCAAGTCTATATAATGTTGGCAGATTCGGGGATCAATTCCTCTCAGATCACTGTATGACCATGCAAAGGCTTTGCTGAAATTTTTGAGTGCCAACTTAATACAATCTCGTACTCCATCTGGTAGCTATGACCCCACGCTCAAGAACTTTTCTGGAAAAACTTCCCATTTTTCCAACTGAGCTTCTCGCGAATATTCCTTATTCCTTGACGACACTGTGATTGGAACGTGCTCTCCAATCACGCGTGCATGGTTGGCCAGTAAATCATTGTTTTGTTCTTTTTCAACCGCACCCAATTTCTTAAGTTCAGCTTTTGCAATGGCTTCCCGCACTTTAGTTTTACTTTCCGCTTCTCTGTCTGATCGTCGACTTCTCCTTAGAAGCTCTTCTTCTAGCATTCTAACCCTTTCTCTCAACTGTTGCACTTCCATTGTCGGAGCTAACTCCAGTTTCAACTCTTCTTTTGAAGTTCCCTTCTCCAGGGATTGAGTAGCTTTATTTTCCTTTGCGTCTATACTCAACATGTAGCACTCAAATTCACTTGTATGTGTCAACCATCCCAGCAACTCCTGGTCTGAATCATCCTTGTAACATAGAGGATCTATGTACTCACCCACTTTCGCATGTTGGAGGTTGGCCAATTGCAGATTAAATCCATCCTGTAAAAGGTCCGTGGAAGTCTCCGTGCGCAGGGCAAATCTTACGCGTGCCATTTCTTGTCTAACCTTTTCCTTTGCTTTTTGCTCCCTTTCCTCAGCTGTTGTCGATTTCTTGCCGGTCAAGTTTGGAGACACTTGAAGTTGTATTCGATCAGCCTTTGGTCCAATTGTGATAAATCCTGTGCGCCAATCGTGCACACATTCGGCTTGCACCAGCCATGGCCGTCCAAGTAGGATCGAGAAGGTGGCCTCTGAGGTCCTTGGTCTTACTATCAGATAATCAACTTTAAATTCTAGACCGCCCACAACTGTGCTTACATTCTTTAAAAGACCCGCAGGCTTCACTTGTGTTTGATCTGCCATTCTCAAGGACATCCGCGTTTCTTCCATGTGGTTGAGGCCCAAAGCTTTCATCATGAACTCAGTCATAAGGTTGACTGCAGCTCCACTATCTAACTCAGCACCGGGGACTGCATACCCTTTAATCTCGACTGTCGCAGCTAGAGCATTCGAATCAATTTGTGTCGTAATACTTTGAATGATCCCTTGGACATCTTTATCTTGTCTCTTTTTATCTCGAGCTTTCCTTGGCTTCTTAATACATTCGTTGTAGAATTGTTTCTTATATGCAGGTGATAACATTTCAGCAATGTGCCAATGTCTAGCGTGACTTCCATGTCCGCGAGCAACTTTACAATGTCCACTTCCTCCAAACTTTGTCTTTCCTTCCTACTCTTAGGAGCCTTCAATCTTTCAGGGAATGGTGCTATGCCCGGCATAAACTCCTTGGTCACTGGTGGAAGAATCTCTATCTCTTCCCCATCCTCAAACTCTTGCTGCTCAGCAAATCCTCCAACTTGGTTTTCTACCTCTCCATGTTCGGGTATCTTCTCCTGGCTAGCTTTTTCGCTTTCACCTTCCGGATGCTTCTTTAAATACTCTTGAGTCCTTGTGACTACTACCATAGTTGGCTCTTTATGCGGTCTCTTGGCCTGGTAAGCATCCACAAAGTGCATTGACGAGCTAGAGCCTTCTTGAGGGTTCGGTGTCTTGAACACTACTCCGATTGTAGGAACGTGCTCTTGAGCTCACGATGTGGAATGCATCTGAGTATCAACATAATTCGAGGACCCTACTGGTCCTTTTTCCTTGCCGGCGGCAGCTCTTCGTTTTGGACAATCTTCATCAAAGTGGCCCTCTCCACTACAGTACCTACATAGTGGGGTATAATCAATTGGTTTCTTTTCGTTTGGACATCTAGATTGAGTATGGCCAAAGCCATGGCATCTCCAGCACTGGATTGGACCATCTCTCCTTTGATCACATGCGGCTCCTCTTGGATAGTCTCCTCCTTGACCCTGAGCACCATATCCATAAGTCGGTCTGTTTTCCCAACGAGATGTAGGTGGGACACTTTGAGTGGGCAATCCCATGTAAGGTCTTTCTCTTGTATCTCCTGATTTCATGGTCTTCTCTTCATAGGCTCTCTTGTTATAACATCGGTCCTCTGTGTGATTTGTTCTTCCACAAAAAGTGCAACGCATTCTAGGTGGTGATCTATCTGTGAATACTCTTGAGATTGTAGGGCATTCTGAAGCCAAATGGCCGTAACCATGGCACTTTCCACACCATGTGTTCGATCTAAACACTTGATTCGGGTTTGTAGTTACCTCGGGTTTTATTGTGTATGTTTCCTGGGTCATTGTGGCAGCTTTTAAAGCTTGTGTGACCAACTCCAATATTCATTCTTCAGTTAGCGCAGGCTTTACCTTGCCTCGCGTGCTAGTGGCAGCTACAAAAGCTGGAGTCGTTAATGCGGGACTTCCTTGGCCAGGATCTTTTATTGGTATGTTACCTAGGCCTCCCATTGGCTCGTATAAGAGCTCCATCTTCCTCTGTTGACATAATTGTACTTCCTCCCAAAGCCTTGCTTGTTCCTTAGCATCCATTAAAGTTGCAGGTCTTGTCAGGCTGATATGCTGTTGTGCCGTAGGATCTCTCAATCCCGCGATGAATCTTCTCTTCAATGTCTCATCGTTCGGGGCATTCGCGCCCATCTTCCTTACCAACGTTTCCATTCTCTGAATGTAGTTATCGATGCTCTCATTGACTCCCTGTCGCAAGTAATCCATCTGTTGGGCCAATCTATCTTGGAAGCCTTATCGTCGAAACTTTGCCAAGAAGGCTTCCTTGAGCATTTGATAAGTTCCACGCTCTTGTAGTGTCAAATTCCCATACCAATTGGCTGCCTCATCTCGGAGAATAGCTGGAAAAATCCTCAACCTTTGACCCTGGTCAACTACCTCATTGGCCTCACAAGTAACCTCAAATAGTTGGATAAAACTATCCGGATCCTCGTCCCAAGCACCTAAGAACTTGGTGAAGTCCCCCAACTGAACCGAAATGCGCTGAGCCATTTCGAACAGAGGTGTGATGTCAATATCACTTCGAACCTAGAAATTTAGCACACGCGGCCTCAGGATCCCTCCTTCAAACTTTCGCACTCGATTCGCGACTCTCCTACGGGAGTACACGTTTTTGGCAGATTTCTTCGAGCTAGTCGAGGTTGACTCAACTTGCGATTCCCACCTCTTCCTTTCTTTTCAAGGGCTCTTCTCTGAGCGCCTTCCTCTCTTTGCGTTTGTGTCGGTCCTGAGGATGAGCTCCCCTCGCTCATGTACTAGATCTGGGGTCCGCAAGCTCGGCCAACATGTGGCGCTAGGCGAACCTATGGCACTCTCTTATAGAGACGTGCCAAGCAATTCCCGACAGACGCACCAAAATGTTTGGCCTCTTAGTCCAAGGGAAAGTGCACACACACAATGGTATTTGGCTAAACTTTCTGATGCTAGGTTAGTTTTGATCGCCCTAAATCCACAATTACACTCTGATGTACCGCGGGAAAATATGGGCAAATACCTGCACTAAGGGCCCTTCAACTCTAGTGGTTACCTTTTAGCAAACTCTCTTCTCTCACTCTCACACATACCTATGCTTTCACACACTCTCATGCACTCTTACTTCCCCTTTCCGTTTGTTCCTTTCCGTTCTCCTCTTACACACATGCACACACCAACACTTATATACCCTCTCACACGCTGTGGTCGGGTTCAAGCGCGCTTAGGGGTACACACAGAGTGCCAAGAAAGTAACCTTGACTTTTAATCTATTGATAGGAGAAGATCTCTTCTTTGAATTTGCATGTGTCTCTCATGATCTTTTTACTAAAGGTGCTACACTTACTATGACATGAACTTTGGAAGGAGAGTGAATTGATTTTCAAAGTCAATTGCTTAATTTCGTTCAAGGCATCAACTTATGAACTCTAATATAGACCTCATGAGACTGAGCTCCAAGGCATCATGTTATCTTGAAACTTCTAATCAACAATTATGTAAAAGATATACATAAATGCACATTTGTTATGATCTAAACAAAACAGAAGCATTCTTTTCCTTAGCAAATCTAAAAACCCTCAAACTGTTGAAGTATTTTCTCGGTCTCCCTGAGATAAGGAAATTTCTATGTTCATAAACTCATCTATGCTTGGACTGGACTACGAGAATAGTGTTTCAAAGTTAACAAGGGATAATTGTAACACACAGTATTTGTGAATCGCAGCAAACAGACAAAACAACATATATATTCACCTCAAAATATTAACGCACAATCTACGAGATGATGAAGAATGGACTACTAATTGCACATTTTCATGTGATGCATATCATCATGGCTATCTATCAACAAGTCATAAGCCAATGCTCATAATTACAACAGTTTAGCAACCAAAATCCAGGCAATTAAGTTTCAGTCTTCAATCGATGTACTATGGTGTATCAAGGTTCACAAGCGCAAACACATTTGCTACCGCATGCTTTATAGGAACATGGTATCTTTATTGACTACATGGAGTACTGATTGAGTAAAACCGCAAAGCAAGTACATAATTGCACACAAGTGAAACACTATATCTTTTAAGGTAAAAGCACTGCACATAAATGCGGCAGTGAATGAGGTCAAACTCTACATATCTAAGGTCATGGAATGTGAACATAACCATTCGACTATGCATATGAATTTATTGATAATTTGTTATGCGTTGGTGCAACATCAAAAGAAGTAATGGAAATTCGATTATAAGAAGAATTCAAGCCCTTCCCATATGCAATCCTGCTAGGCTCTCCAATTCTATCTCTATTTGAAACTTCACAAACATAGTAAGAAACCGTTCTGTTATTAGGAAGAAAGAAACATATACGTCAATTCAAGATCTTCGAACTCCCCATGTTTTCAGCCCTACCTTCGTTTCTCTTGACAAATATTCATGCATGTAATACATTTTTTTTTCTTTTTTTAAGACAGAACACAATAAACATCTGCAATTTTTAACAAACGATTGCGCTAATTTGGAGTAGCTAGGATGGGCTGCACTTTGAATTCTCTCTCACGTTGAGCTAGCCACCAACAGTGGAAGGAAGCCCTCACATTCTGCAGTCACCAGTCATGAAATACATTACATAGCATAGAGTCTAGACTTTGAATTTTAAGAATCAGAACTCAAAGAGAAAACATCACATGGCCAATGAGAAATTATTTACTGATGATAATACCTCTAACAAAGCAGGGTATGACCTGGCGACCTTACGGAAACCCAAGATGTCTTCTATTGGCATCCATAGTGAGATTTTCAGGCCAATATCTAAGGCATCTGCAGTGCACCATTCCCATAAAGGTCGAACATGTTGAGGTTCACATAAACCCCTACGCAAGCTCCATTGGTTTGCACAGTTCTGATGTGTCAATATTGAAGTAAAAGGCCATTAAATCATCAACACCAGATGTACATTCTGTGGAGATGCTCACATCAAGAATTCAATTCACCTTCCAATGCCCTTTGCGAATGTATACCTCTGAAGAAAAAAACTTGCCTCAGTCTAGTGCTCATAAACAGAGACATATGCATGATGAAGGGACCGACGTACAACTATCACTGAGGCACTCTCAGCCTTCGTACTTCAGTGGGCTACTGTTCTTCGTCTTTATTGTTTCCTTACAACGATTCGGTGGGCCAAACACAGAGCCGAGTCTCCTCCATCATATCCTCTCTTCCCCTTGCATATAGCTTCCTTCTTCTGCAAGCATGCCCAAATAGGAGTCAGAGCCGAGACCTTCCAATTCTTGACCCTGTTCATCACTTCGCACCTTTTCTTCTCCCCCACCAATCTATCAACTCCCCACTTTGATGCCCTCCTTCATGCCTACTGAAGTCCCCCTCTTCGACGCCTGCTGCTGTTGTTTGCAAAAAAGGAGAACAAGAAAATTTCCCCGAGCCGTAGTAGAACACGCACCAACTAAGGTCCAATAAGTGGGATATAAGGAAATCGCGATATCAAGAAGAACATACACACAGTGATCTCTGAAGCACAAGAAAAAAGACTACTTTCCCTCGCTCAATCCTCTTGCCACTCTCTCAACATGTGGATAAGATAAAAACTCAACGCGTGGCAGCAGTATCAAGGCTCATCGTTAAGCTTAGCTTCCACCATCAAATCCTACTTGGATACATAAAAACACGAACTCTCCCACCCAATGAGCTAGTGGGAAGATTTTTTTTTTACTTTTGCTCTTACAACACCACTACTTCCGCGGGGCCTCGTAACTCTTCCCCAAGTACCAATCAACCTCCTCGACAGTGTTTACACCTTCGATTTGAGTAAGGGAGATGCTTCACATGCAGCATGGCACAATAACGTGAATCGGAACTAGTTATCACCAAAAGCTCCTCTTGTGTCACCATAGCGGTTCCCAGGCCTATGATAAGATGGGTGATCAACAAAAACCCAGTCAACCCCTGCTCTGAACTCATGACAATATGCCACCTCATGTTCTGCTTCAAAGCATCCAATTTTAATGCGACATTGCATGCCGAAAGCTCCTGCAAACCTGAATTCAGACATATTTTCCTGGCCACATAGAACCGCATTAGTGCATAAAACCCAACCATTTTCTGAGCTAACAACGCATGTCTATCAAGAGTGCACAATCTATGCCAAATTGGTTAAAACAAACTTTGTAGGACAGCAAATTGAGTGCACCTTTACTTTGGTAGAACAAGATCAAGCTCTCACCATGCATCAAGTAATTTGTGGATTATTCTCTTATTGCTACAGCATGTAATGAACAGCCACGTTCTTTTGAAGATGCATGTGACGATCCACAATGGATGAGTGCTATGCAACCAAAAATGGATTCCATACATAGGAATGGTACTTGGGAGTTATGTGAATTGCCAAAAGGAAAGAATGCCATTGGTACAAAGTGGGTTTACAAGATTAAGAGAAAATTTGATGGTAGCGTTGATCGATACAAAGCTAGATTGGTTGCGAAAATATATGTGCAACAATATGGCATTGACTATGAGGAAACTTTTGCAGCTACTTCACACACGACTACCATTTGTACCCTGGTTGCATTGGCTGCCCATCGAGGTTGGAAAGTGTATCAGTTGGACATAAAAATAGCCTTCTTGAATGGTGATTTGCAAAAAGAGGTCTATGTGAAGCAATCTCCTAGATTTGCTATGAAAGGGAAAGAGCATATGGTTTGTCGCTTGCATAAATCCTTGTATGGTCTCAAGCAAGCTTCACGTGCATGGTATGACAAAATACATAAGCACTTGATTGCTCTTGGCTTCACATGTAGTCCGATTGAAAGCACACTATGTACGCAAAAATGGGGCTGATCTTATAGTGCTCGTTCTTTATGTCGATGATATACTCTTGACTGGGTCATGTGATGCAAAACTTGACATTCTTATGGCTGATTTGCAGCATACTTTTGATGTCACTTATCTTGGTCTTTTGAGCTACTATCTTGGCATCCAATTTGTATCCATTGAGGGGGAAATTGTTATGCATCAAGCAAAGTATGTTGAAAAACTACTTTAGCGTTTTGACTTTGAGGATTTTAAGCCAGTTTCCACACCAGTTTAGACAGGATTCAGGTTCTGAGTTGAGGATTCCAGTGATGCATTTGACACTTCTCCTTATCAGCAAGTTGTGGGATGTCTTATATATGCATGCAACACAAGGCCGGATATACAGTATGCAGTTTCTCAGTTGAGTCGATTCATGCATAGCCCTGGCATTAAGCATTGGCAAGCGGTAAAACATGTGTTTAGATATCTCTGAGGCACTTTGAGCTTAGGTCTCTTTTATGGCAGAGATATTCAGCCATGCTTGCATGCTTTTACAGATAGTGATTGGACTAGTTGTTATGATACTCGCGTGTCCACTAGTGGTAATTGCTTTTTCCTTGGAGGCTCATGCATATCTTGGGTTGAGTAAGAAGCAATCTACAGTGGCGACATCGAGTTGTGAATCTGAGTGCAAGGCAATTTTCACAGCTACAGTGGAGTGTATATGGCTGAGACGCCTATTGATGGATCTTTGCATGGAGATTGATGTTGCTACACATATTCTCACTGAAAGTCAGAGTGCTTTGGCTGTTGCACGAAACCCAGTGTTTCATGCACGGACCAAACATATTGAGGTGCATTATCACTATGTGAGAGAGCGCCTTCATGCAGGAGATATTGATTTGGTATGTGCCTACACAAGATAATGTGGCAGACATATTCACCAAAGCTCTTCCACGGGAAAAGTTTGAAGCTTTTTGCAAAGCTTTAGGCTTATTACCTTGTGGGGGCTGATATGTCACTTCTTGTATGTGTTCACATCATTTGCTCAGGGGGTTTTGTTACACTAATGTGTTCCTCGAGTAGCTTTGATGTGAACCTTTTTTCTATACATGGGCACTTTTTACTCTAGTGCTCGCTAGAGATTTTTTCCCCATGTTACCACATACTTGATATTCTCATATGTGGTGGTACTTTGTACTTAGTGATATTATTCAACTCTTACTTCAGTTCAGTTTATCGTCAATAGTGAGAGCTATTCTAGCCATCGTCTTCTCCGGGTGTCTTGCTATGTTTGTGCTCCTTGTGTGTGCTTCTCCTCTGTCTCTCGCACTTCTACACACACCCAACAGGCATATCTATGCATAGTCATTAGTATTACAAAAGTATTTTTGAACTAATTACAAACTTAATGTACATATGTATACAAATCACTTTCCTTTGATTCGTCTCTTTAGTTCATGCTTTATCCTTTGTTCTTTTCTTTATCCGTCACTCTTCATTCTTCATTGTAATCATCAATTGATGATTGTCTTGCTCCAAGAGAGGTGTATGTTCAAGAGTTACACTTTACCACATAGTTTCTGGCTTGAGGTTGTTATGTGTGTAGCATATGTACTTAGTAGGTGTCCCACTAAAGCATTGCAGTCTATCACTCCATATGAGGCTTGGCATGGTCATAAGCCATTTGTTACTCACCGGCATGTTTTTGCTTGACTAGTATATGCATCCGTGCATGAACAACAACATAGGATATTGGATGATAAAGTAGTGAAATGTATTTTTGTTGGGTACAGTCTCTCTATCGCCTATCTTTTGAATAAGGTAGTGCATCTATAGGATGCCATCTAAAAATGCATGCCACCACATCTAGGGGGTGTTCCCACCACCCATATGATGTGACATTGGAATACTCTTATCGTATTTTATCAAGCAAGATGTATTGAATACTTTTGAAAACAATTGGAGAGTGATCGATTATAGATTCAAGCGAGCAATTGATTATAGAAAATGAAATTTAATTAGTTAGTTCAATTGTGCAAATTTTTCTCAATGGGGTTTTTGCTTCTATTATTAAGTTAAAGATGAAATACAATCCAAATTTCTTAGCATTTGAAGAGTTGGTTTTTGTTTTTCTACAAGAATATCGATCTAGGCAGAATAGGTCCATTATGTGTGTTGCATATCAAGTACATTATGTGCTTATTCAATTTTATAGTTGAAATAGATATTTTGTGAATGTGTTTAGGAAGTGTACCTTCATCTGATTCGCATATATAATTGATACTCCACTTCTTTCAAACCAATGTATACAACATGTGCATACACCAAATATAATATTCCCAATGATTTATTGGTCTTGAAATCAACATTATTTTGATGGAATTTTGATACAGTTTTACCAAAACTTTCTCCATTTTCCAAGTCTTTTGAGGAATGCTTTGAATTATTTTTTTCTCAAATTATCCCCACCATGCATTGACCACCTATTGATTGCACTTGGATTTTGAGGCAGTTCATCTATTTTTGCATGAACTAAATGATGTTCTGCTTGTATGCCATAAATAACCTAGTCATCTATTTTTTGTTCTAAGACCTTATTCTTATTACCTCCAACGTTTACGTGTTGTACACTTGCACCAATTAGACCCCTAGAATCTAAAGTCTTTAGATGCCCAATAGGTGGTTCAATGTAACAAACGGGCATTGAATGAATGAGCGAACATGATACAAAACCCCCTACCGACCTTTGATGCATTTCAAGAACATTTGCATCCACACTTTGATGTGTATGTATATTCTCTTTCTCCTTTATCCCTCCGAGTAAAGCCTCTCCTATTTTCTTGTACAAGTAACCATTTTTATGTCTTTGAATTCCTCTTCCTTATTTCTCTGAACTAATGTAATACACCACCCTTTGGAGCAAATTGAGAAGCCACCAAGTCCTCATCCTTTGCCAATACCTCTATTTTCCTAGCCTTAATGACATTCAAATTAGAATTCAAAATGTTTATTGAATCATGACAATATGAACTTCTTATTGTAGTGCTATCGCCACTAAAAATACAGCCATTTTCAAGTTCCTTAAATAGTTTTCCTTCACATTTTGATTTCATCATGGAATCAACAACCTCTAACAAATTGTGGAATCCTTTCTTGTAAATTTAGAACCTTGTTATCCATTGCATAGATGAAAGTTAATCTATGTGTGTGCATACATGATTCATGAACTCTGATCATCACCACGTGCTAGAGAGATGACTCTCCTCCCAACCTTATGCCTATATATATAGTTGCTCAAATCAATGAGGACCACAAATGTAACTAGAGTCCATAAGTGCATGTGCAATCTCCTCCACTCCTTTCATACCTTCCACTAGAGTCCACTAATGGTTGGAGTGATTTCATCCACTACTTTAGTACCTTCCACTAGAGTCCACTAATGGTAGTTGTACTCGCCACTTGAGTTAAGTCTCTCAAGACTCAAGTTAGCTCACATTAACTTGAGTTAGAAGGCTCTAGAGCTACATGGGCAAAACTCTCTCCCCATGCTCCCCATGGGGATCGAACCCAAGACCTCCTCCTTCACAACCATGAGACTTAACCACTAGGCTAAGTGGATCACTTCAATATGAGAGCACATGAACTTATGCTTGAGTCTATTCTTGAGATCTTTGGTCCTACAGACGAGTGACCAAACGGTGTCCGTTTTCAGATCTGTCTGAACCGGTCGGACCCTTAGATCATAGACTTACTTTATTACATTCTTTTCCCCTTGGAAAATATTTTCGTGCTCGAAAATAAAGCTATATATAATAACCATAGGCAACCCCGAGCCTCATGTTCTTAAACCGAAAGAACATGGTCGTGTTCTAAAACTAGAAGAACATGTCTCATCCCTATGGTGGGATCCCTACCCAAATGATTCAAAACATCGTACGGCTTTGCACTTTGATAAAGTGGCCAAAGCACAAAGTAGTGAATGAATAATAAGGGTGGATCTAAAAACATCCCTAGCCACTTTATTATATCTCGATGTGCAATCTGGGCACAAACATATGAAATGGATGGATTCCAATTACTAGTCCATTTCTAGGCACGACTGGTGCATGGACTCTAGTAACTAGGATGGAATTTGTATCCCAATCAAGACTTTGAGAACTCTTGATTCACTTGAATTTGTTTTGGAAAACTTGAAGTTTGGTTGATCCAAACATCTGACTTGGATGTTTGTACAATTGTTAACTCCCAACCAACAATTACTTGATTTCTTCACCCGACTTGAGGACTACTCGATCCTAATAGGCTTAAAAGTCCTATGTAAACTGTAGGAGAAAGTTTTCCATTTACTTTGGATCAATCCTAATATAACTTGACCAATTCAAATTCAAATGAAAATCATCCAACTGAGGACTTTTACTCAAAATCTTGATCTTTAAGTTCTTGGGAATTGTCAAGCTGATGAGCAATTCCTACCTTCATTGTTCTAGAGTGTACTGAACTCTAGATCGTGAGAGTTATGCTAGACTAGAAGCAAAATCAAATGAATAAGTCAATCTTGGACTTTGTCATCTTTTGAAGATTGAATAAGTTCTTGTACAGAGCATCTATGTTTAATTTAGTCATCCAGTTCCAATCAACTAACCGTGGACTTTTGTGAAAGGAATCAAATACCATATATGAGTCAATTCCAAAAGATTTGGAAAGCAAAAGGAAACAACTAAAAATTTGTATAACTAATTCAAACTTCTAAGATATAAACTTGCTAAGAGTCAGGTACTTGATGACCCAAGACTTTATCTCAAGACTTTAACTTCTTAACGATCTGTTTCAACAAGGTATTGAAGCATTTTTTCTTTTATCTTTAAGAGAAAGAAACTTGATTCTCAAAAAGATTCATAGAGTAAATCTAAACATCATCCAACCACTAGATACTAGTGTGGTATCCAACATCAGTGTGTCGACCCACTGATATTCTATTGATGAGTTTTTATTTGAACAATGCTTCACTTGAGACTAAGTTCATGCCTATATTCAATCTTTTATGACTCCTTACTAGGAATGCAATTCTTATGCATTGCTTTGAGTCAAAGGATTGAATTCACCAAATTACACTAGGAACTTGTAGCTTGACTTAATCAGTCTATTCCATAGTTGAAAGATTTACTTCAAAGTCAAAGTCTTACTCTTTCAAAAATTTATCATATATCTTCGAATCATCAACACTTTAGCTTGAAGTGTTTCAAGAAGATCTTGGAAGTTACTTCATATGTTCTTATGAACTTGATCTTGAAGTATCTTGAGATCATGCTTTTATCCTCCTTGAATTAAAACTTATCCTTGGAAGTTTTAATTCCCTTGAAGATCAAATCTAACTTCAAGATTTATTCTAGGACTAAAAGATAATTATCATCGCATGGTCCGATGTCCCATACCATCTTTCCTCCATTAATTTGAGTATAAAATCTGGTGTCCCATACCACCCTATTTTATATTCACATTAATGTGTGCATGCTATTTATCCTAAAGCCTAAACATATCTTGATAGAGTACCTTTTCACTTCAACTCTTTGAAGTTTCAGGCATTACCTCTAATTTGATATTCTAGGTTTTAATTCCTTCGCACAATCATTTCACAATCTCGTGCCTTTATATTGGAAACTTGAAAACCTCTTGATAGAATATCCCTTCTTTTTTTTGCTAAGGTTTTTCATGAGAAAAACCCAGTATCATTCCAAGTTCTTGAATTTATCAAATTCAAGTCTAATTGGTTATACTTGACCAATTTGTAGCGACAAGAGCTATTTATTGCTTGTCTTTAGATTCCTTTCTAATTGCAGCTTTAAATAGCTACCCTGGCCAGGACTTTATAGGAATCTCTCTACTGTATGAGTCTAAGCATCCACTCATGCTTTCTGGATTTGTACCAAAATTCCTTTAAGGATAGGTAAACTTTTATGTTACACCTTCCACAGACTTATTTACCGTTGACATGGTTGCAAACTACATACTTGGAATATCTACTCTGTTCAAACTTGGAAGAGCTTACTATTTCGATTGCCAATACTTGGGCAAACTTCACAGTAGTTCCAATTGCAATTCTTGGACAACCATGGCCAAGATTAATCAATTCTTGTTGATCATGCGATAGACTAAAGACTTGTTCTTTATCAGTAAGATCTCTTGAGCTTTTCTAAGATTTTTGGCTTACCTGTAGGATTTTTTAGAGATCCTTCCCCTATTCAAGTCCAAGCACATAGTAATGCCTTTTAGATTCTACAGCTAAGAATCTTTCATACACTTCTAGGTGATATCAACCCTTTGGACTTTAAGTACCACTTCTGGTGGTTTGGGACTGCTAGGGAACTACTTACTAACTAAATAATTTAAAGAATTTCCTTCTCACTACTTGGAAGAACATTATTCTTCAATGATTAGAGATCCATTCTAGGCCATGACATGTGCATCCAATCATCCATGTCCAATCATCCATGCACAAACAATCTATCTTCTACCTTATAAAAAGTTATAAATATACATGTTCACAGGCTTGAGTACATTCTATTGCTTTTGCAAGCAAGAAGAAAATATAAATTGTGCATGAAAACATTCTTTCATATATGCATGTTTGTGCTTTAATGAGTGTTTCAATATGTTTATGCTCTTTCATATAGGTTCCAATAATTTGCATCAAGATTATAAAAAATGAAGTTTACTACCATACTTCAATGATTAGAATGCATCCTACATGAAACCAAAGAGCAAAAACAAATATTGAAACCAATCATTAACTTGGAAAATACTTATCTCCCAATTAAGCTATGTCCTTCCCTTGATCCTTGGGAAAAGCCATTCTCCATCTTTTGGTCCATGAGGAAAATTACATACTCCTCCTTGAAGAACATTGCTTCATCTTGTACTCGTCTTTGAAGAAATGAAGCCTTCCTTGGACTATACTTAGCTTAGCCCATCCTTTGCCTTTGGATGATATGAGAATAATGCTTCACTTCAAGTAGATTTGAATGGAAGAAAAGTTCTTTAGAGGTCGAATCGATGAGGAGCAATTGGCTCCACTTGGTTTCATCAAATCAGGTCCACCTTCAGGTATAGCAAAGAAGATATATATTTGATGTCTATATAGTTAATGATAGTAGACGTGAATTCTCAATGGCTCTCTATTGTAGTAGCTAAGAGGCAAGTCTCTAAAATGGGTGATTTCTGCATTGAATCTCGATCCAATAGCTTCTGCATCTCGAAAATGGCAGCCGAAGCAACCAAAACGACTTGTAGATTTTATACAAAAGATTGAAATGTATGTACGAACTCAAATCAGATTGAAGCACAAAAGTAGGTGATCCCACGGGCATCCATGGCATCTTGGCTATTCCAAATTTCTCTGGAAAAGCTATCAGAGAGCAAAACCTGCCGAAGAGCAGTCATAACTAAATAAATTTTAATGGGTTTTGCTTGTAATCTGCAAGACGGCCTGCCTTCGTGGTTACAGCATGACTTGACACCCAGAGGAGGTTGAGACTTTTGACCCCGATATCTTGTCGCATTTGAAGAGTGGAATCAGCGTGTTCAGCAGACTTAGATTTACTGCTAACGAGAAATAGTCACACATGAACCGTGCTCTTGCGGCTAGAGGAAAAAGTTATACTGTTTGGAACTCCTGTGTTCTAATCCAAATGGCTACAGTCACAAGTTTGAGGCACCTCGAAGAATAACAACTTTTGTTCTTTTGCTACTTCAAAATCAAGGGAGCAGTAGCAGCTTCGCTATAAATGGCACTGGACTGCTGGGCATATAGACCAGGTGATTTCCAGAAGTGCAGAGTAAGCAATAGTTTATTGTTAAGAAAACATCCGCTTGGTCATCGCAATTGGTTTCCATCGTCGTGGGGAGGAGTTCGAATCATGTAAGATGCAACTGATGATGCGTACTAAACCCCTTTGGGAAGTATGCAGGGGTTGCAATACAATAGCAACGAAGGAAGTTGATAATATAGAAACATATGTCTCCTTCAGAAGAGATGCATGCAAAAACCAAAAGAAATGAGTATTCTACACATCAAAAGTATGAACCAACAGTATGAACATGATGAGAGCAAGGTCTCCATGAAAGCTCTGATACCAATGTAACAACCTAAGGATTACGACCACCACGTGCTAGAGAGATGACTCTCCTCCCAACCTTATGCCTGTATATATATCTACTCGAATCAACGAGCACCACAAATGTAACTAGAGTCCATAAGTGCATGTGCAATCTCCTCCACTCCTTTCATACCTTCCACTAGAGTCCACTAATGGTTGGAGTGATCTCGTCCACTGCTTTAGTACCTTCCACTAGATTCCACTTATGGTACTTGTACTCGCCACTTGAGTTAAGTCTCTCAAGACTCAAGTTAACTCACATTAACTTGAGTTAGAAGGCTCTAGAGCTACTTGGGCAAAACTCTCTCCTCATGCTCCCCATGGGGATTGAACCAAGACCTCCTCCTTCACAACCATTAGACTTAACCACTAGGCTAAGTGGATCACTTGAATATGAGAGCACATGGACTTATGCTTGAGTCTATTCTTGAGATCTTTGGTCCTATAGACGAGTGACCGAACGGTGTCCGTTTTCATATCTGTCTGAACCGGTCGAACCCTTAGATCATAGACTTACTTTATTACACTATCTTTCTCCATTGAATTTAATCCACGATAGACATAACTTCTCCCCTCATTTGTACTTGTATGATATCCCCCATATAAGACACACCTTCTCCTTATTTGATTCATGAGTTGGGTAGACGAGCATGAGGCAAATCCTTGCATTTCTTTGATGTGGGAAAGCATGAATTGTTTGTATGGGAACCAACCTATATTTGTGTGAAAACTTGCAGTCACTCTTGATAGTGAATCTAGGGATCTTTTACTATGATACAGGTTTCAAAAAACCATCTCAAAAGTAGATATCGTGATGATGGCACACAAAGCTTAGCTCTATCATACTTCCCATCCATGCCAAGCATGTCTCTAAAGAGTCTCTTTGAGAGTCTCTCTATCTCCTACCTTCCCAATAAGGTAATGCATCCATAGGATGCCATCTAAAAATGCATGCCACCACCTCTAAGGGGTGTTCCCACCATCCATATGATGTGATATTGTAATACCCTTATCACATTGTATCAAGCAAGATGTATTGCTTACCTTTGAAAAAAATTGGAGAGTGGTCGATTAAAGGTTCAAAGGAGCAATTGATTATACCAAATGAAATTTACTTACATAGTTCAATTGTGTGAATTTTTCTCAATGGGGTTATTGAAATTTAATAGATTTTTCTTCTATCATTAATTTAATTATGAAATACAATCCAAATGTCTTAACATTTGAAGTGTTAGATTTTGTTTTTCTACAAGATTATCAATCTAGGCAGAATAGGTCCATTATGTGTATTGCAAATCATGCCTTTGTTGCTAGACAAAAGGATAAGGGTAACAATGATTCATTCTCTTGTAAGAAAAATTTTGTATATGCTGTTGATATTTAGGTAGTGATGTGTGTGAACACACTAGGACCACTGGGGCACTTTTTTCCCTCTTTAGGAGGTTTTTTTCCCCTGGCTTGTATATACGCCTATTGCCCTAATGGGCTACTTATCTTTGTACATTGTCTAGTATACATTCAGTATTGTGTGTTGTGCTCCAAGCTTCTTCTTCTTCCTTGTGTTGTTCGCGTGCTTCCGCAGACATCTAACTCCAACGATTGGTATCAGAGCAGGTCACCACTTCATCTAGGGTGCCGTCAACACTCCTCTGTTTGCAATCTCAGATTCGCACGAAATTTGGTGAGCATACTTAGGGTGTTTCAGAGATCAAAACAACTTCGTCTTCTGGTGCCAAAATTGCGATCTGAGCTCGTTTCGGCCTCCAAACGCACTATCATAGCACTTGTGCAGGCTATTTTGTCTTTTTATGCCAAAGATATATACCAGTTTCTGTTCTCCAGTATAAGCGTCTCAAAGTCTTCTACAGGTCTAGTGGAATTCGTCTGGGCAGTTTTGTTCAACTTTTTGAGATATAGTCAATTTTCTACATCAAGGTATTTTATTCACCGGCCATGGCTAAAAGCAGTGATGTATTCCGTATGTTGGATGTTGAGGATAAGTTGGATGGTACCAACTACCCATTATGGGCTTATATGATGCGACATGTGTTGGTTGCAAAAGGACTGTGGAACATTGTGCAGGGTGTCGAAAAACATCCTATCACACCCGCAACTGTTACAACTGCAGGTACTAAAGTTGATGCAGAAGGTGTCAAAGATGATGATATTATGCATATTCCTATTCGTGCTGCGGTTTCTATTGCACCTACTGCAGAGCAAATTTGTTGGGATGGAAGAGATGCTCAGGCACATGCATTGATAGCTTTGTGTCAAACATGCCATTATTCCTCATATTCGCTCTTGCAGAACAACTAAGGATGCTTGGGATACACTTACCACATTGTACCAAGCTAGGAATGAGGTTCGTGTTGCTTACCTCCGAAAACAGTTGGAGAGTGAGCACATGAATGAAGGTGATTCTATGGACAGTTTCCTAACAAAGATCAAAGACTTGAAGGAACAGTTGATTTCTGCTGATGAGGTTATACCAGATATCTCACTTCTGTAGACCATTCTGAATGGTCTTCCTGATTCATATGAGAGTTTTGCTTCTACTCATTGGTTGATGATGAAAGGCAATCCAAATGCCTTGTCATTTGAGGAGTTAGTCTCTATTCTATTGTAGGAAGATCAGTCCAGGCAGAACAGGTTCATTATGCGTGTTGCAGATCAAGCTTTCTTGGTTAGTCAGAAGGGCAAAGGAAAATGGAGCTCTTCTACTAGTAAGTAGAAATCTACAAATGCTGCAGATTCAAAGAACCAAGACAAAGATGAGAAAAAATAAGAAAAGCAGAAATTGTTTTGTAAGTATTGTAAAGGGAATGATCATATCATAAAGAACCGTCCAAAACTGGCTTCAAAAGAGGCAAAGAAGAAAGAGGCTGGAATGGTTGTTGCAGAAGCCTCTACACCAAAAACGAAGTCTGTAAATCTTGTGCAGGAAGAAGAATGGGTGTTTACTACTGCTTGCACTTTTGACCCATCTTCTCATGAGCAGTGCATGTCTGCAGTAGACTCAGATGTTTGGTACTTTGACAGTGGGGCGACCCAACATATTACCTGATAGCGTAGTTTCTTCTCTTCACTCGAGCCTACCCCTACAGGGAATACTGTTACATGCACCAACAACTCCTCTTATCCTGTTATGGGAGTTGGTAAGATCATTTTGACTACTGTTAATGGTAGTTCTTTCACTTTTTCAGATGCTTTATTTGTGCCACGATCAAGAAGAACCTGTTATCAGTTTCTGCATTAGCCAAGATTGGCTTGGTTGTGAAATTTGTTGATGACAGGTGTACGGTTCATGATGTGTCAAATGGTGATGTGATTATTGCTTTTGGCATTTTATGTCGTGGGTTGTATAAGCTCATAGACTATGAAAGATCTGTGAATGATTCGGCATGTGCACTACATGATTCTCAGGCTATCTCAGATACAAAGCTTTGGCATGCACGCTTTGGTCATCTGAATTTTGCTAGTTTGAAACGCCTGCAGAAATCTAAAATGGTGTCCTCTTTGCCCAAACTTGAGGCACTTGGAAAACATGTTTGTAAAGGCTGTATTTTTGGGCAAAATGCAGCGTTCCTCATTTCCAAAAGATGGTTCAATTTGGGCTACTCAAAAATTGCATCTTGTACATAGTGATGTATGTGGTCCTATGCAAACACCTTCTTTTGGAAATTATCTTTACTTCGTGACTTTCATTGATGATTTTTCCAGGCATGCATGGGTATATCCATTGAAGGCAAAGTTTGAAGTGTTCATGTGCTTCAAACAGTTTTTGGTTTTGGCTGAAAATCTGTCAGCATGTAAAATGGGCACCCTCCGTTCAGATCGAGGGGGGGAATATATGTCTTTTGATTGTAATGCATTTCTAGCTGAACATGGGATAAAGCACCAGTGTACAGTGCCATATACACCTCAACAAAATGGATTTGCTGAACGAAAGAACAGGTCACTCATGGAGATGGCGAGGTGTATGGTCAAGAGTCAATCTTTACCATATAGTTTTTGGCTTGAGGTTGACATGTGTGCAGCATATGTACTGAACAGGTGTTGCACTAAAGCGTTGTAGTCTATCACTCCATATGAGTCTTGGCATGATCGCAAGCCATCTGTTGCTCATCTGCGTGTTTTTTGTTGTTTGGCATATGCATTAGTGCATGAATAACATCGCAGAATATTGGATGATAAAGCACTAAAATGTATTTTTGTTAGGTCCAATTCTGAAAGTAAAGGCTATCATCTATATCATCCACGTACTAAATGCATTCTGGTTAGCCGTGATGTTGTTTTTGTGGAAGATGCTATTCAGCGATTGCTTTCATGTACTAAGGAGACATCTGTTAGCTCCAAAGACATGTATGATACTTTGCTTCCTCTTTTTACAGGTGGACAGTCTAGTGCTGGCCCCAATGAGACAACTTCTTAGCCTTTGCAAGTTTCATGTGATGATGTAGATCATTCCATTTCTGATGCAGATTTACATGATGCACTAGTTGATGAGAGAGCTGATATTGAGCAGGCAAAAACTATGCCAAAATGGCTGGTGCAGACTTTGTGTGACTACAAATTAGATGCATCTCTGTCATATCGTACTCATTCAGGCTCTCATAGTGCCTCTTTTGCATCAAATTGCTATGCTATGGCTGCATCTAGTCTCTGTGATGAGAATGAGCCTGTTTTGTTTAATGAAGCATAAAATTTAGAAAATTGGATGGTTGCTATGCAATTTGAATATGATGCTATAATGAAGAATGATACTTGGTCTTTATGTGACTTGCCTTCAGGCAAGAAAGCCATTGGCACTGAGTGGGTATACAAGCTGAAGCGTAAACCAGATGGTACAGTTGACAGGTATAAGGCTAGGCTTGTTTCAAAGGGTTATGCACAGGAAAGAGGCATTGATTTTGATGAGACCTTTGCATCTACATGCTGTATGAATACAATTCGGAGCATCTGTGCACTTGCAGCTCATCATGGTTGGAATGTACATCAGTTGGACATTAAAACAGCATTTTTGAATGGTGACTTGCATGAAGAAGTGTATGTTTTTCAGCCCCGTGGCTTTGTGTAGAAAGGGCATGAAAACCAGGTGTGCAGGTTAAAGCATTATATGGTTTAAAGCAAGAACCACGTGCTTGGTATGAGAAGATACATGTCTATCTGATTGCACATGGTTTTGAGAACAATCCAACTGAAAGCACCTTATATGTTAAGCGTTCTAATGATGTGTTTCTGATCATTGTTGTCTATGTTGACAACATGCTGCTCACTGGTCCTACTGAGAAGCATATTACTAATTTTAAGGCTAATTTGCATGCCTCATTTGAGATGTCTGATTTGGGGTAGTTGCATCACTATTTGGGCATTCAATTTATGCAAGTTGATGGTGGAATGGCTTTGTGTCAAACGAAATATATTGACACATTATTGCAGTGTTTTGGCCTTGAAGACTGTAAGCCTATTGCCACTCCTATGGAGACAGGTTTATGATTGAGTCTTCATGATGTTGGAGATGCATTTGATGTTGTTCTCTATCAGCAAGCTGTTGTATGCTTGATTTACTTATGCATTACTTGGCCAGATATTCAGTTTGATGTCTCACAAATGATCAGGTTTATGCATTGCCCAGGATTCAAGCATTGGCAGGCGGTTTACCACATCTTTCACCTACTTGAGTGGTACTCGGCTACTTTGGTTGTTTTATCCCAAGGGGGGATCACTACCGCCAGATTTGCATGCTTTTTTTTACTCTGATTGGGTTGGTTTCTATGACACTCGTGTGTCCACTAGTGGCTTTTGCTTCATGCTTGGTAGCTCATGTATATCTTGGTACAGCAAGAGGCAGCCTATTGTGGCCACTTCCAGTTGTGAGGCTAAGTATAGGGCACCTTTCACAGTGAATGTTGAGTGTGTGTGCCTCAGACGCCTTATGGCTGATTTGGGTGTTGGTCAGACAGACTTCTGCCACCACCATCTTCATTGACAGTCAGAGCACATTGGAAGTTGTGAGGAACCCTGTGTTCCATGCTTGCACTAAGCACATTGAGGTGCATTATCACTATGTTAGGGAGAGGTTCTCTGTTGGGAGATCGGCTTGGCATATGTGCCCACGCAGGAGAACATTGTAGACCTTTTCACGAAGGCTCTGCCTAGGGAGAAGTTTGAAGCTTTCCGCAAAGCTTTGGGCTTACTTCCTTTTGTGGAGTGATTTCCACATAGCTTGGCACTTCCTTATACATGAGTGCCAGATCCTTGTTCACCGCATCACTCCCAAGGGGGATTTGTTGATATTTAGGTAGTGATGTGTCTGAATACACTAGGATTACCGAAGCACTTCTTTCCCTCTTTAGGAGGTTTTTTCCCTCCCGCTTGTATATACACCTATTTCCCTAATGGGCTACTTATCTTTGTACATTCTCTAGTAATACACTCAATATTGTGTGTTGTGCTCCAAGCTTCTTCTTCTTCCTTGTGTTGTTCGCATGCTTCCGCAGACGTCTAACTCCAACATATCCTTCGACAGTTAATCATGGTATGAACAATTTTCCAAAACTTACTACTAAATGAGCCGTAGCTTGTGATGCCCATGGCCTTATGTAAACACTGTTGGAGCAAGTCTATGACAAGCCTAAGTATTGTCTTGAGTCCCACAAATTCAAAGAAGAAGCCTGAAAATGAAGACAAGTAAAGTTCACTTGTGAACTACCTCTTGTAACTTTTGAAGACTTTACTTAATGTAAAAGTGAAAGAATCATAAGTGGTTGAGTCCACTTGATCAAAAAGGGAAAGAGGAGCCACGAATTCGTGATTTGTGGTAGATAGAGAATCAAATCAATTGATTGGAGAGTGATTGAGGGAAGTTAGCCTCCCAAGCTCAACTATAAATAGATGGCAGCTTTAGTCGTGGTTAGAGAGACCTCAGAGAAGACCTCAAAGAGTTGAGCTTTATGCCATATCAACATGTGGTTTCAATGAACACATATGTATCAGTAAGTCGGTTGTGTTGTAAAATCAATATACTTTCATTTTCATGATCATTTGAGTTCATATTTCCATGTTCTTGTGAAGTGTACTACTCACTGCCATATCTCTCAGTTTCCTCAGTCAGATTGCAGAGATGGTCTCTCTGAGCTTGGTGAATCATTTTCAGTGATTTAACTTGGTAAAGTTAGATCTATAAGTCTACTATATGCTCACCAATTTTCATTTCATTTGGGTGTTTATGTTCAGTTGAAGTCAACCCTGTCTGTTCATTTTCACTTCTCTCTCAGATACCCGACTTTTTGACTCATCTTGTCAGAGTTGTTTCTCGCTGTGTACTTATCCAAATTCAATGACTTATACTTGTTGGATTCAGCATACTGTCTAGTATAAGCATACAAATTTTCATAATCATTGGATTCTTTAATCTTGATTTATGTTCATTTTTTTGCTCATTGGTCTCATTACTATACTAGCCCGTGAAAATCGGGATGATGTCATCACTTGTTAAACATCATTCTCAGCGTGTGGTTCATTATTTTTTATGAGATTACTCTTGAAACTTAGCTCTTTAGAATAACTAGACTTCTCCAAAAGGAATTAAGCTAATTGCTGCTGTGCTCAGAGAAAAGAATTTACCTAATTACTTATGGGTTGAGGCTGTATCTACAGCGACTTACTTGATTAATAGGTTGCCTTCAAAATCCCTTGATGGGATGACTCCATATGAGGCTTGGAATGGAAGAAGACCAAGCTTAGATCATTGTAAAATTTTTGGTTGCATTGCTTATGCTCATGTTCCTTCATAGGTTAGAGGCAAGATGGATCCAAAGGCAGAAAGGTGCATATTCATTGGATATGACAACAATCAAAAGGGCTATAGGTTATACAATCCTACCAAAAAAGGATTCTTGGTAAGCAGAGATGTAGTTTTTGATGAGAACAATTCATGGTATGAAGATTCATGCAGGAAGGTCAATTTACCATATGATCTTGAAGAAGATTTTCCAAAACTTGGTAGAGAACAACCAAAGATTGAAGAACAAGACACCTCAGAGGATGATGAAGAATCTCATATGGAAAAGATTAAAGCATGGAAGTCTAAAGGTAAAGCAAAATTGCAGGAACTTGGACATGAGGCCGAATCATCACATCATGGCCTAAGATCTATGAGGGAAAAGAAAAAACCAGAAAGGTATGGGTTTGACACCTCATTAGTAACTAAACATTCTATCTACATAGCACAGGACATAAACCAAGAGGAGAAATCATCATTTGAAGAGGCCTAAGCAAAAACAGAATGGAATCATGCAATGAAGGAAGAAATTGAAGCACTTGAGGAAAACAACACTTGGGATTTGGTGCCCAAGACTTCATTTATGAAGGTAATAGGCTCAAGATGGGTCTACAAGCTCAAGAAGAATTTTGATGGTTCCATAAACAGGTATAAGGCAAGACTTGCAGCAAAAGGCTTTGCACAAACTCAAGGAGTTGATTATGAAGAAACTTTTTCTCTTGTAGCTAAGATGCCTACAATCAGAGTGTTACTTAGTATTGCTTCTTCCAAGAATTGGAAGATACTTCAACTAGATGTAAAGAATGCATTCTTGAATGGTTGGATAATAGAAGAGGTATATATGGCACAACCACCTAGTTTTGAGAATCAAGTTTATCTTGATTGTGTGTGTAAACTTAACAAAGCATTGTATGGTCTCAAGCAAGCCCCAAGAGCTTCGAATTTCTGGCTTGTTTCATTCTTGCAGGACAAAAGCTTTCAACCAAGCAAGGCAGATCCTTCACTCTTTATTAAAAAGAGTAGTTCTGAAATCATCTACCTATGTGTATATGTAGATGATATTATAATGATAGCAAATGATGCAGATTGTATGAAGAAGATCAAAGATCAGATGAGAGAAGAGTTCAAGATAAGTGATTTGGGTTCACTTACCTAATTCCTAGGTTTGGAAGTTGTCTACGAAGATCATGGTTTGTTTCTCACTCAAAGAAAGTACATTAAGGACATGTTGGAAAAATTCAAGATGCAAGATTGTAAGATTGCAGGTACTCCAATGGAGGTCAATCACAAATTGAGCTCACATGAAGGTGAACTCATAGAGGACATCACATCATATCAAAGTCTAGTGGGTAGTCTCAACTATGCCACATTGACAAGAGTAGATATATGTTACAGTGTGAGTGTGCTAAGTCAATTTATGCACACACCAAGGAAACCACTCATGGACGCTGCCAAAAGGATTCTCAAGTATCTCAAAGGAACCATAAATGAAGGACTTTATTATCCTTATGTATCTGATTTAGGTTTGAAGCTATTTTCTGATGCAGATTAGGCTGGTTCCAAGGAAGATAGAAGGAGCACTTCAGGATATCTTACTTTTGCAGGTTCAAAGCTTATTTCATGGTCATCCAAGAAGCAACCTACAGTTGCCCTTTCTTCCACAGAGGCTGAATACAGAGTTCCTGCCATAGCTACTCAGGAAGCTATGTGGATGAAGACATTATTCACAGATCTTGGATTGGAGTTTGGAACACCAACTATTTTTGGTGACAATATGAGTTCTATTCATTTGGCTGCTAATCCTACTTTTCATGCAAGGACTAAACATATTGAAGTTCATTATCGGTACGTACGAGAGAAGGTTCTAAGCAAAGAGATTCAAATATCATATGTGTCCACTCATCAACAATGTGCAGATATTCTAACCAAAGCATTGGATGGTTTGCAAATTCAAGGCTATGATAGGTTTGTAGGTAATCTTGGAAGATTGAAGACCTCAAGCATACTTGTCTTGAGGGGGAGCTGTTGGAGCAAGTTTATGATAAGCCTAAGTATTGGCTTGAGTCCCACAAATTCAAAGAAGAAGCTTTAAAATGAAGACAATGTAAAGTTCACTTGTGAACTACCTCTTGTAACTTTTGAAGACTTTACTTAATGTAAAAGTGAAAGAATCTTAAGTGGTTGAGTCCACTTGATAAAAACGGGAAAGAGGAGCCATGAATTCGTGATTTGTGGTAGATAGAGAATCAAATTAATCACTAATTGATTGGAGAGTGATTGAGGGAAGTTAGCCTCCCAAGCTCAACTATAAATAGATGGTAGCCTTAGTCGTGGTTAGAGAGACCTCAGAGAAGACCTCAAAGAGTTGAGCTTCATGCCATATCAAGGTTTGGTTTCAATGCACACATATGTATCAGTATGTCCGTTGTGTTGTAAAATCAATAAACTTTCATTTTCATGATCATTTGAGTTCATATTTCCATGTTCTTGTGAAGTGTAGTACTCACTGCCTTATCTCTCAGTTTCCTCAGTCAGATTGCAGAGATGGTCTCTCTGAGCTTGGTGAATCATTTTCAGTGATTTAACTTGCTAAAGTTAGATCTATAAGTCTACTATATGTTCACCAATTTTCATTTCATTTGGGTGTTTATGTTCAGTTCAAGTCAACCCTGTCTGTTCATTTTCACTTCTCTGTCAAGTACCCGACTTTTTGACTCATCTTGTCAGAGTTGTTTCTCAGTGTGTACTTTTCCAAATTCAATGATTTATAATTGTTGGATTTATCATACTTTCTAGTATAAGCATACAAATTTTCATAATCATTGGATTCTTTAATCTTGATTTATGTTCATTTTTCTGCTCATTGATCTCATTACTATAGTAGCCCGTGAAAATCGGGATGATGTCATCACTTGTTAAACATCATTCTCAGCGTGTGGTTCATTATTTTTTATGAGATTACTCTTGAAACTTAGCTCTTTAGAATAACTAGACTTCTCCAAAAGGAATTCAGCTAATTGTTGTTGTGCTCAGAGAATTATGCAAAACACTACACAGGTGTATGAACCAAAATAGCAAGTTCTTCACCTCTGAGCTAACTCCAACTTATCTGTTTTGATCTATATTTTTGAGAGTGATCTTCCAAGGTACATAGGGTTTCTAATACATCCATTTGCAAGCTAAAAGGGCCCACCACATACTCTTGGAGTTCATTTGGTTGGTGTAGATCAAGGATTTTGCAACACCTCTTCATCTTCAAGCACATACCTATCCATCTCTTCACAGTGGTATCAGAGCAAGGATGGCAGATGGATGTCCTTCATCAATTGACAAATTGGACAGAGGTAACTACTCAGCTTGGTCATTAAGAATGGAAGCTTATCTCCAAGGTAGAAGTTTATATGGTTATGTGGGTGGAGATGAAGTTATGCCAAGTTTCAGGAACAAAAGTCAACCAACACAAGAAGAGCAAGAAAGATTGAGCACATGGTGCTCCAAGGATGCACTTGCAAGGTCTTATCTCCTCAACTCTATCTCATATTTTTTGTTGCCTCACATTGGAAGTTGTAAGACATCTCAGGAAGTGTGGGATGCACTTGAAGCTTTCTTCTCTTCAAGTACTAAAGCTAGGAAGCATCAACTATGGCTAGATTTCACAACTCTCAAGAAGGCTCCCAAACAAAATGTGACTTATTGTGTCACAAAGCTCAAGGACATAGCAAATCAATTGGGAAGCATTGGAGAGGTAATAGATGAAGAGCAAATTGTAAGGCAGGTCATCAATGGATTGAAAGCAGATGACAAGTTGGAAGCATTCACCACAGCTATGGATTTGTACATGGACATGCATGTACCTGATTTCAATACACTCATTGGAAAATTACTCACTCAAGAGGCAAAGCTTATGAAAAATGGAGAAAGCTCTAAAGGTAACCAATCTTCAGCTTTATACATTGATAAAAGCAATTCCAAATATAACAAAGGAAAGGCAAAGAAAGTGGATGATGAAGCAGGTACATATCAAGTTAACTATGCAGGTAGAGGAAGACATGGCAGAGGTAGGGGAAGAGGAGGTAGACAAGGCAGGGGGAGATCCCAAGACTCCAACCCATTTTCTATTTGTGGACTAACTAATCATACAACTGAAAATTGCTTTAGGAATTCCAGGAATCAAAGAGGAAGAGGATACAATGGAGGAAGTTATGGCTACTCAAGAGGAAGGTTCAACAACTACCATGGCAATTACAACAACTACAATCATTCAAACTATCAAGGAGGCTACAAAGGAAGGAGAGACTTCAATAACTACATAGAAGACTCAAACAAAGAGGATTCATTATTGATCATGAACATGGCTATGCCACAAGGTAAATCTGATGAGCATGTTTTCTACATAGATTCAGGTTGCTCCAATCATGTGGCAGGAAATGTAGCTCTCCTATCAGATTTGGAAGATCCAAGGAATAAGCATGAGGTACAAATAGGAGATGACACAAGACATCCTGTGGAGAAAATAGGCAATGTCAAAGCACCTGATGGAAACATCAACCTACTCAGTAAGGTACTCAATGTCCCTACCATTACAAAGAATTTGATAAGTGTTGGGTAGATAGTAGAGAAAGTATTGCAAGTGAGGTTCACAAGAGGAGGAGCATATGTGGAACACCCTAGCCAAGGGTTCAGAAGAATAGCAAAGGGAGAAAAGACAAGTATACTATTTGCCTTTGAGTTGCAAGACACAAGGAACATAGCTCTCTTCAATTATGGTAATCAAACACTCACAAAACTAGAGGTATGGCACAAGAGATTGGCACATATTGGTGAAAGATCACTAAAGCAAATTTGTAGAGACCAAAGTGTACTTGGAATCCCTAATTTGTCAAAGCAACACATGATTTATAAATGCAGTGCATGTCAATTTGGAAAGTCTCACAAGTTAGCTTTCATGAAGAAAGGCTATATGCATGGAGATCTCCTAGAGTTAGTTCATACAGATGTATGGGGACCTAGCAAGGATGCTTCAATATCTGGATCAAGGTATTATGTTTCATTTATTGATGATTGCAATAGATGGACTATCCTATTCTTTATGAAACACAAAGATGAAGTTTTTTCATGCTTCAAAAGATATCTAGCTCTTGGAAAATCAAACAGGTAAATTACTAAAAAGGCTAAGGGCAGATGGAGGGGGAGAGTACTTCTCCCATGAATTTGACTCTTTTCTTCAAGAAAGAGGAATCAAAAGAGAGTTAACTACAACATACACTCCTGAGCAAAATGGAGTGGTAGGAAGAAGGAATAGGACAATTGTTGAAGCTGCAAGGTCTATGTTGAACGAAAAGCATTTACCTAATTACTTATGGGTTGAGGCTGTATCTACAGCCACTTACTTGATTAATAGGTTGCCTTCAAAATCCCCTGATGGGATGACTCCATATGAGGCTTGGAATGGAAGAAGACCAAGCTTAGATCATTGTAAAATTTTTGGTTGCATTGCTTATGCTCATGTTCCTTCACAGGTTAGAGGCAAGATGGATCCAAAGGCAGAAAGGTGCATATTCATTGGATATGACAACAATCAAAAGGGCTACAAGTTATACAATCCTACCAACAAAGGATTCTTGGTAAGCAGAGATGTAGTTTTTTATGAGAACAATTCATGGTATGAAGATTCATGCAGGAAGGTCAAATTACCATATGGTCTTGAAGAAGATTTTCCAAAGCTTGGTAGAGAACAACCAAAGATTGAAGAATAAGACACCTCAGAGGATGATGAAGAATCTCGTATGGAAAAGATCAAAGCATGGAAGTCTAAAGGTAAAGCAAAATTGCAGGAACTTGGACATGAGGTCGAATCATCACATCATGGCCTAAAAAGATCTATGAGGGAAAAGAAAAAACCAGAAAGGTATGGGTTTGACACCTCATTAGTAACTAAACATTCTATCTACATAGCACAAGACATAAACCAAGAGGAGAAATCATCATTTGAAGAGGCCAAAGCAAAAACAGAATGGAAGCATGCAATGAAGGAAGAAATTGAAGCACTTGAGGAAAACAACACTTGGGATTTGGTGCCCAAGACTTCATCTATGAAGGTAATAGGCTCAAGATGGGTCTACAAGCTCAAGAAGAATTTTGATGGTTCCATAAACAAGAATAAGGCAAGACTTGCAGCAAAAGGCTTTCCACAAACTCAAGGAGTTGATTATGAATAAACTTTTTCTCTTGTAGCTAACATGCCTACAATCAGAGTGTTACTTAGTAATGCTTCTTCCAAGAACTGGAAGATACTTCAACTAGATGTAAAGAATGCATTCTTGAATGGTTGGATAACAGAAGAGGTATATATGGCACAACCACCTAGTTTTGAGAATCAAGTTTATCTTGATTATGTGTGTAAACTTAACAAAGCATTGTATAGTCTCAAGCAAGCCCCAAGAGCTTCGAATTTCTGGCTTGTTTCATTCTTGCAGGACAAAAGCTTTCAACCAAGCAAGGCAGATCCTTCACTCTTGATTAAAAAGAGTAATTCTGAAATCATCTACCTATGTGTACATGTAGATGATATTATAATGACAGGAAATGATGCAGATGGTATGAAGAAGATCAAAGATCAGATGAGAGAAGAGTTCAAGATAAGTGACTTGGGTTCACTTACCTAATTCCTAGGTTTGGAAGTTGTCTACGAAGATCATGGTTTGTTTCTCACTCAAAGAAAGTACATTAAGGACATGTTGGAAAAATTCAAGATGCAAGATTGTAAGATTGCAGGTACTCCAATGGAGGTCAATCACAAATTGAGCTCACATGAAGGTGAACTCATAGAGGACATCACATCATATCAAAGTCTAGTGGGTAGTCTCAACTATGCCACATTGACAAGAGTAGATATATGTTACAGTGTGAGTGTGCTAAGTCAATTTATGCACACACCAAGGAAACCACTCATGGACGCTGCCAAAAGGATTCTCAAGTATCTCAAAGGAACCATAAATGAAGGACTTTATTATCCTTATGTATCTGAGTTAGGTTTGAAGCTATTTTCTGATGCAGATTAGGCTGGTTCCAAGGAAGATAGAAGGAGCACTTCAGGATATCTTACTTTTGCAGTTTCAAAGCTTACTTCATGGTCATCCAAGAAGCAACCTACAGTTGCTCTTTCTTCCACAGAGGCTCAGTACAGAGTTCCTGCCATAGCTACTCAGGAAGCTATGTGGATGAAGACATTATTCACAGATCTTGGATTGGAGTTTGGAACACCAACTATTTTTTGTGACAATATGCATTATATTCATTTGGCTCCTAATCCTATTTTTCATGCAAGGACTAAACATATTAAAGTTCATTATCAGTATGTACGAGAGAAGGTTCTAAGCAAAGATATTCAAATATCATATGTGTCCACTCATCAACAATGTGTAGATATTCTAACCAAAGCATTGGATGGTACAAAGCTTTGCAAATTCAAGGCTATGATAGGTTTGCAAGTAATCTTGGAAGATTGAAGACCTCAAGCATACTTGGCTTGAGGGGGAGTTGTTGGAGCAAGTTTATGACAAGCCTAAGTATTGGCTTGAGTCCCAAAAATTCAAAGAAGAAGCCTTAAAATGGCGACAATGTAAAGTTCACTTGTGAACTACCTCTTGTAACTTTTGAAGCGTTTACTTAATGTAAAAGTGAAAGAATCTTAAGTGGTTGAGTCCACTTTATCAAAACGGGAAAGAGGAGCCATGAATTCGTGATTTGTGTTAAATAGAGAATCAAATCAATCACTAATTGATTGGAGAGTGATTGAGGGAAGTTAGCCTTCCAAGCTCAACTATAAGTAGATGGAAGCTTTAGCCGTGGTTAGAGAGACCTCAGAGAAGACCTCAAAGAGTTGAGCTTTATGCCATATCAAGGTGTGGTTTCAATGCACACATATGTATCACTACGTCTGTTGTGTTGTAAAATCAATATACTTTCATTTTCATGATCATTTGAGTTCATAGTTCCATGTTCTTGTGAAGTGTACTACTCACTGCCATATCTCTCAGTTTCCTCAGTCAGATTGCAGAGATGGTCTCTCTGAGCTTGCTGAATCATTTTCAGTGATTTAACTTGGTAAAGTTAGATCTATAAGTCTACTATATGCTCACCAATTTTCATTTCATTTGGGTGTTTATGTTCAGTTGAAGTCAACCCTGTCTGTTCATTTTCACTTCTCTGTCAGGTACCTGACTTTTTGACTCATCTTGTCAGAGTTGTTTCTCAGTGTGTACTTATCCAAATTCAATGATTTATACTTGTTGGATTCAGAATATTGTCTAGTATAAGCATACAAATTTTCATAATCATTGGATTCTTTAATCTCAATTTATGTTCATTTTTCTGCTCACTCGTCTCATTACTATAGTAGCCCGTGAAAATCGCGATGATGTCATCACTTGTTAAACATCATTCTCAGCGTTTGGTTCATTATTTTTTATGAGATTACTCTTGAAAGTTAGCTCTTTAGAATAATTAGACTTCTCCAAAAGGAATTAAGCTAATTGCTGTTGTGCTCAGAGAATTATGCAAAACACTACACAGGTGTATGAACCAAAATAGAAAGTTCTTCACCTCTGAGCTAACTCCAACTTATCTGTTTTGATCTATCTTTTTGAGAGTGATCTTCCAAGGTACATAGGGTTTCTAATACATCCATTTGCAAGCTAAAAGGGCCCAACACATACTCTTGGAGTTCATTTGGCTAGTGTAGATCAAGGATTTTGCAACACCTCTTCATCTTCAAGCACATACCTATCCATCTCTTCACAGTGGTATCAGAGCAAGGATGGAAGATGGATGTTCTTCATCAATTGACAAATTGGACAGAGGTAACTACTCAGCTTGGTCATTAAGAATGGAAGCTTATCTCCAAGGTAGAAGTTTATATGGTTATGTGGCTAGAGATGAAGTTATGCCAAGTTTCAAGAACAAAAGTCAACCAACACAAGAAGAGCAAGAAAGATTGAGCACATGGTGCTCCAAGGATGCACTTGCAAGGTCTTATCTCCTCAACTCTATCTCATATTTTTTGTTGCCTCACATTGGAAGTTGTAAGACATCTCAGGAAGTGTGGGATGCACTTGAAGCTTTCTTCTCTTCAAGTATTAAAGCTAGGAAGCATCAACTATGGCTAGATTTCACAACTCTCAAGAAGGCTCCCAAACAAAATGTGACTTATTGTGTCACAAAGCTCAAGGACATAGCAAATCAGTTGGGAAGCATTGGAGAGCTAATAGATGAAGAGCAAATTGTAAGGCAGGTCATCAATGGATTGAAAGCAGATGACAAGTGGGAAGCATTCACCACAGCTATGGATTTGTACATGGACATGCATGTACCTGATTTCAATACACTCATTGGAAAATTACTCACTCAAGAGGCAAAGCTTATGAAAAATGGAGAAAGCTCTAAAGGTAACCAATCTTCAGCTTTATACATTGATAAAAGCAATTCCAAATATAACAAAGGAAAGGCAAAGAAAGTGGATGATGAAGCAGGTACATATCAAGTTCACTATGCAGGTAGAGGAAGACATGGCAGGGGTAGAGGAAGAGGAGGTAGACAAGGCAGGGGGAGATCCCAAGACTCCAACCCATTTTCTATTTGTGGACTAACTAATCATACAACTGCAAATTGTTTTAGGAATTCCAGGAATCAAAGAGGAAGAGGATACAATGGAGGAAGTTATGGCTACTCAAGAGGAAGGTTCAACAACTACCATGGCAATTACAACAACTACAATCATTCAAACTATCAAGGAGGCTACAAAGGAAGGAGAGACTTCAATAACTACACAGAAGACTCAAACAAAGAGGATTCATTATTGATCATGAACATGGCTATGCCACAAGGTAAATCTGATGAGCATGTTTTCTACATAGATTCAGGTTGCTCCAATCATGTGGCAGGAAATGTAGCTCTCCTATCAGATTTAGAAGATCCAAGGAATAAGCATGAGGTACAAATAGGAGATGACACAAGACATCCTGTGGAGAAAATAGGCAATGTCAAAGCACCTGATGGAAACATCAACCTACTCAGTAAGGTACTCTATGTCCCTACCATTACAAAGAATTTGATAAGTGTTGCGCAGATAGTAGAGAAAGGATTGCAAGTGAGGTTCACAAGAGCAGGAGCATATGTGGAAGACCCTAGCCAAGGGTTCAGAAGAATAGCAAAGGGAGAAAAGACAAGTATACTATTCGCCTTTGAGTTGCAAGACACAAGGAACATACCTCTCTTCAATTATGGTAATCAAACACTCACAAAACTAGAGGTATGGCACAAGAGATTGGCACATATTGGTGAAAGATCACTAAAGCAAATAGAAAGGTATAGGTTTGACACCTCATTAGTAACTAAACATTCTATCTACATAGCACAGGACATAAACCAAGAGGAGAAATCATCATTTGAAGAGGCCAAAGCAAAAACAGAATGGAAGCATGCAATGAAGGAAGAAATTGAAGCACTTGAGGAAAACAACACTTGGGATTTGGTGCCCAAGACTTCATCTATGAAGGTAATAGGCTCAAGATGGGTCTACAAGCTCAAGAAGAATTTTGATGGTTCCATAAACAGGTATAAGGCAAGACTTGCAGCAAAAGACTTTGCACAAACTCAAGGAGTTGATTATGAAGAAACTTTTTCTCCTGTAGCTAAGATGCCTACAATCAGAGTGTTACTTAGGCAGATCCTTCACTCTTTATTAAAAAGAGTAATTCTGAAATCATCTACCTATGTGTATACGTAGATGATATTATAATGATAGGAAATGATGCAGATGGTATGAAGAAGATCAAAGATCAGATGAGAGAAGAGTTCAAGATAAGTGATTTGGGTTCACTTACCTAATTCCTAGGTTTGGAAGTTGTCTACGAAGATCATGGTTTGTTTCTCACTCAAAGAAAGTACATTAAGGACATGTTGGAAAAATTCAAGATGCAAGATTGTAAGATTGCAGGTACTCCAATGGAGGTCAATCACATAGAGGTAATCTTGGAAGATTGAAGACCTCAAGCATACTTGGCTTGAGGGGGAGTTGTTGGAGCAAGTCTATGACAAGCCTAAGTATTGGCTTGAGTCCCACAAATTCAAAGAAGAAGCCTTAAAATGAAGACAATGTAAAGTTCACTTGTGAACTACCTCTTGTAACTTTTGAAGACTTTACTTAATGTAAAAGTGAAAGAATCTTAAGTGGTTGAGTCCACTTGATCAAAATGGGAAAGAGGAGCTATGAATTCGTGATTTGTGGTAGATAGAGAATCAAATCAATCACTAATTGATTGGAGAGTGATTGAGGGAAGTTAGCCTCCCAAGCTCAACTATAAATAGATGGCAGCTTTAGTCGTGGTTAGAGAGACCTCAGAGAAGACCTCGAAGAGTTGAGCTTTATGCCATATCAAGGTGTGGTTTCAATGCACACATATGTATCAGTAAGTCCTTTGTGTTGTAAAATCAATATACTTTCATTTTCATGATCATTTGAGTTCATATTTCCATGTTCTTCTGAAGTGTACTACTCACTGCCATATCTCTCAGTTTCCTCAGTAAGATTGCAGAGATGGTCTCTTCTGAGCTTGGTGAATCATTTTCAGTGATTTAACTTGGTAAAGTTAGATCTATAAGTCTACTATATGCTCACCAATTTTCATTTCATTTGGGTGTTTATGTTCAGTTGAAGTCAACCCTGTCTGTTCATTTTCACTTCTCTGTAAGGTACCCGACTTTTTGACTCATCTTGTCAGAGTTATTTCTCAGTGTGTACTTATCCAAATTCAATGATTTATACTTGTTGGATTCAGCATACTGTCTATTATAAGCATACAAATTTTCATAATCATTGGATTCTTTAATCTTGATTTATGTTCACTTTGCTGCTCACTGGTCTCATTACTATAGTAGCCTGTGAAAATCGGGATGATGTCATCACTTGTTAAACATCATTCTCAGCGTGTGGTTCATTACTTTTTATGAGATTACTCTTGAAAGTTAGCTCTTTAGAATAACTAGACTTCTCCAAAAGGAATTAAGTAATTGTTGTTGTGCTCAGAGAATTATGCAAAACACTACACAGGTGTATGAACCAAAATAGCAAGTTCTTCACCTCTAAGCTAACTCCAACTTATCTGTTTTGATCTATCTTTTTAAGAGTGATCTTCCAAGGTACATAGGGTTTCTAATACATCCATTTGCAAGCTAAAAGGGCCCACCACATACTCTTGGAGTTCATTTGGCTGGTGTAGATCAAGGATTTTGCAACACCTCTTCATCTTCAAGCAATAGAGGTAACTACTCAGCTTGGTCATTAAGAATGGAAGCTTATCTCGAAGGTAGAAGTTTATATGGTTATGTGGCTGGAGATGAAGTTATGCCAAGTTTCAGGAACAAAAGTCAACCAACACAAGAAGAGCAAGAAAGATTGAGCACATGGTGCTCCAAGGATGCACTTGCAAGGTCTTATCTCCTCAACTCTATCTCATATTTTTTGTTGCCTCACATTGGAAGTTGTAAGACATCTCAGGAAGTGTGGTTTATGCCATATCAAGGTGTGGTTTCAATGCACACATATGTATCAATAAGTCGATTGTGTTGAAAAATCAATATACTTCCATTTTCATGATCATTTGAGTTCATATTTCCATGTTCTTGTGAAGTGTACTACTCACTGCCATATCTCTCAGTTTTCTCAGTCAAATTGCAGAGATGGTCTCTCTGAGCTTGGTGCATCATTTTCAATGTTTTAACTTGGTAAAGTTAGCTCTATAAGTCTACTATATGCTCGCCAATTTTCATTTCATTTAGGTGTTTCAATCTTCCGTTATCTTCAGTTGAAGTCAACCCTGTCTTTTCATTTTCACTTCTCTATCAGGTACCCGACTTTTTGACTCATATTGTCAGATTTGTCTCTCAGTGTGTACTTATCCAAATTCAATGATTTAAAGCTTTTTGGATTCCGCATACTGTCTAATATAAGCATACAAGTTTTCATAATCATTGGATTCTTTAATCTTGAGTTATGTTCATTTTTCTGCTCACTGGTCTCATTATTGTAGCAGCCCTTGAAAATTGGGATGATGTCATCACTTGTTAAACATCATTCTCAGTGTGTGGTTCATTATTTTTTATGAGATTACTCTTGAAAGTTAGCTCTTTAGAATAACTAGACTTCCCCAAAAGGAATTAAGCTAATTACTACTGTGCTCAGAGAATTATGTAAAACACTGGATAAGTGTATGAACCAAAATAGCAAGTTCTTCACCTATGAGCTAACTCCAACTTATCTGTTTTGATCTATCTTTTTGAGAGTGATCTTCCAAGGTACATAGGGTGTCTAATACATCCATTGGTAAGCTAAAAGGGCCCACCACATACTCCTGGAGTTCATTTGGCTGGTGTAGATCAAGGATTTTGCAACACCTTTTCATCTTCAAGCACATACCTATCCATCTCTTCACAGACACCACCTTTTGGCATTCACCTATACTTTGTGGCTCTTATAGATTAATTCTCTAGGCATGCATGAGTTTATCCACGAAAATCAAACTCCAAAGTTCTTATCTGCTTACAATGGTTCCTGATCATGGTTGAAAATATGTCAATCGATAAAATGGGCACCCTCTATTATGATCGAGGAAGGGAGTATATCTTATAACTTCAATGCATTTTTTGGTTTATCATGGGATATAACATCAACATATGGTGCCATATACACCAAACGAAATTGATCTTTTTGAGAGGAATAATATATTTTTCATGGAAATAGAAAAATGTATGGTCAAAAATCAAGCATTATCTCATAGTTTAAGGTGTGATAAATGATGTGTGTTGCATATGTACTTAACACATCAATGCATTACAATTGGCATGGATGCAAGCATTTTTTTGCTCATCTATGTATTTTTTGTTGTTTGGCATATGCATTAGTGCTTGAGAAACAACGCACAGAATTGGATGTTAAGGCTTTGAGATGTATTTTGTTGGGTATGATTCTCAAGGCTAAGATGTACTTGTTATGAGGAATGTAGCTCAATCTCTACTTTCATGTATCAACAAGACTTCAATGAGATCAACCGATGTGTATGATAGCTTATTGCCTCTTTTCATTCGTGGGTAGTCAAATGTATCTCCTAGTGATTCAACATCTTAGTTGATACAGGTTTCAAAGGAGGTTATAGATCATTTCATTTTCTATCTAGAAATTCATGATACACTGATTGATGAGAGAAAATATTGGTGAAGAAAAATCTATGTCAAAATGGTTGTGATAGAATTTTAGAGACAATCAAGTTAGATGCATCCTTGCCTTACTGTACATGATCTAGCACACATGGTACTTCCTTTGCATTAGATTTCTATGCAATGGGTATTGTTGGGTTAGCCTTCATACAAGGTGTACTCCATGGGTCTTCAGGACCCTAGTTCTTCTCAGCCAAGAAATCATATGCATATGTTGAACATTCCCCATGGTTATATAATGCCTTAATTTTGCCCTCCGGTGCAAATCCATTGCAAAGAAATATTATGCACATGTTGAACATTCCCCAAGGTTATATATTGCCTCAAGTTACCCCTCTAGTCCAACCCATTGCTCAGAAGTTTCCTATGCCACTAGTTCAGCCCATGTGCCAAAGAAATAATGGACCCAATGATAGAAGAGGAACTAGAGGAAGAAAGTATGTCTTATGTGATGCCCAAGAACACTTTCTTTATGCATATGAAGAATTGAAGCTATCAAAAGAGCACCAATTAGTTATAGATATAAAACACTAATTCTTGTACATTGACAAGCTAAGATGGAGCCATTGGAGGCAGGAGATGAAGAAATAGATAAATCTTAGTCTCAAAAGAAATACTCAATTGAAGTTTTGGTGAGAGGTTGAAATGCAATTAAGTAGAAGACTACTTGGAAGTCTCTTGTAGATCAATTCTCAGTCTACTCACACATTGCCAATGTTGAGTATAAGAGAAGAAGAGATGAGATTTAAGATGAAGTAGATCCTGAAAAGCGAGTAACTAGAAGACAAACTAAGGAAGATGAGGAAAAGACAAAGAATAGTGAGATAGAACTCCAGTTTGAGGAGTCTGCTACTTCCCAAGAAGAAGCTAGAAGAAAGGAAACTAAAGAAAGCAAGAAACTATTAAAAGAAAATCAAGTTCAAAAGAATCCAAATAAATATCGAGGAATAATAAAACAAGTAGTTGAAAAGAAACAAAAAGCTATTTGAAGAGATGACACTAATCAAGAAAGTGAAAAGAAGAAGAAGAAGAAGAAATCTCCTAAGGCCATATTCATTTTTCTATTAGAAAAGAAAAATGATGCAAATGAGATTTTAAATGATATTTATTGAATTTCCAAGTGATAATGTCTTTGGAGCAGGTATTCTTAATTGCAAAGCCTGAGTTTAAAGACAATTTTGTCAAATTGATTCGAAGGAAAAGATTTCCATTGTCTGAAAATATTGAGATGGGAGAGTCACCTTAAGTCAGTCAGGTAATGGATGAATTTGTTACTCATGGTGAATCATCTGATAGTAAAGATGGTGAGCTTGCAATATCTCAAGTGAATAGAAATTCCCTTGGTCCTATAATACCTGATGAAGAGGCAAGGGAATTAGCAAGTCATTACAATAGAAACTTTTGGGCAAGTGGAATGCCGAAAGCAAAGATAAAATTGGAAAATGATAAAGAATCATATTTATATTTGGCCTTGATTGACTATGGTTGAAAGATAAATATGATCTCTAGAAAATTACATGATAAATTTAGATGGCCGATTGACAAAGAACATGACTTGCAAATGAGGACTACAGATAATGGTTCTGAAGCTCTACTAGGGACATATGTGCATTCATGCCTATTATAATTGGGGGAGTTCAAAGGAATTTCACTTTTTTATTCAGGATAATTATTCCTATGAAGCTATCCTTGGGCAACCATTTATAGCTGAGATGTGAATGGAAACAAAAGCAATGGATGATGGATCTACTTATGCAAGAATCTGTTCAAGATCTGATTTGCATTCCTTGCAAGTTACGACAATTTGTTCAAAACATGTAAATATAGGAAGAATCTAAGAAAGAACCACATAATCTCTTATGATCAAGTGTGCAATGATTGTGCACTGGTGAGGAAATATGGGGCATATTTTGATCAAAACTTATGTTAGAACCCATTGTTGAGTGAGACAATGGTGAAAGATAATTTGATATCTCCCATGACTCTATACATAGTTTTCAAAATTGTTTTGTATATTCTTTTGCATTCAAATTATATTATTTGCAAAAAGAAAACATAACAAACAAATTTAGAAAAAATATATAAAAAACATCATAAAAATATAAGATTAATGCTATTTGATGAACAAATTAAGTCTATGATTGAATTGGAAAGGAGTTCTATTGTTTTAGAAGAACTTGAGCAAGCTCTTCAAGAGAAGGAAAGATCCAAGATTATTGTGCTTAGTTTGATTGAAGAGTATGCCATAATTGCTAATTTTCTACAAGAATATGAGTAAAAATTGACACAGAATACCAAATTGTAGACAAGAAGATTAAACCCATAGCTCACCTCTATGAAGAGATAGCTATGAGAAGTTCAAAAGAGATTTTGATGATCCAATGATAAGAAAACAAGAGTTCATCGGACATCATTTTACTAATGAGACTGTAAAGCATATTAAATTTGGTGAGAAAGAATTTCTTACAGAGAAAGAAAAGGAGATGTTTATTGAAGCAATCAAAAGACATGAAAAAGTATTTTTTCTTTTCCCATAGGAAATAGGCTGCATATATCCAAAACAAGTTCCCCCCATGATTATTTTCATATCCCATGGAATCTATGGCTTATTCGAGTTCCTAAATCTTATTTACATGAGATGATGCGATTGGTAAAGAAAAAGATTTCCATATAAAATGTTGGATCCATCCTCAGCACCATATTGAAATGTTGGAACAACACCTATAGTAGATGATTTTGTTGAAGCATTTGTTGGCCATTCTATTTTCTCAATGGATGATTTGTATTCAGGATATGATTAGTTTTAGTTAACCATTGAGAGCAAAGATATCACTATGATGAAGATTCCACTGGGCCTCATACATGTGACCTAGCCATAGGAAGTGACAAATTTTGTGGCTCATATGATGAATGCTATCAATCTGGTCTTATATGACTTCATATCTACTGTGATAATGCCTTTTATTGATTATATCTTGATAAAAGGTTGTGAGCAAAGAGTGAAAGATGAATCTTTAGACGCTTCTGGTTATAGGAATTTGTCAGTGACCATATCTATAATTGTGAGAGAATTTTTGAGAGAGTTGAGGAGATAGATCTGACATTTTCTCTAGAGAAATTTGTTTTTAAAGTCAATGAGGTTCTTATTCTAGGACATCTATGTGGACATTATAGCCAAAAGTGAAACCTGCAAAAAATTGAGGCCATTAGCAAAATTTCTAAGGTATGTCGTAATGTCAGTGAAGTGAGGAGATTTCTAGGAGCTTGTATCTTCTATGTTATTTGGATCCCTCACTTTGCTCATGTTAGGAATCCTTTACATGATCTGTTGAGAAAGAAGAGAAAATTTCTCTGTACAAAAAAGCATTCTAAATCTATGCATAAATTAAAGCGATTTTTAATTGAAGCTCTAATTCTAAAACTTGTTGATTATTCAGGATAAAAGCCTATTATTTTTACTATTGATAGCAATCCTATTGGCATAGAATGGGTCATAGGTCAAGATGATGAGGAGGGGCAGAGATACGTAGTTTGCTTTTGTGCTAAAATATTACATGACACTCAAAGAAATTACTCAAAGATTAAGAGTGTTTTTCAATCCCAAGGTCATGTGCAAAAATGATATGAAAACAAAATGTATATATTAAAGATGGTATTATATGCATTAAAGAAAACCCCACATTCTTGGTATGAGAAAGTCCATGCCTCGTTATTATTAGCACATGGATTTCATAATAATCCACCTGAAAGCACCTTGTATATGAAGCACGCAGATGATGTGCTTCTTATCATTTTTGTTTATATAGATGAAATGTTGGTCATTGGTCCTAATGAGATGCATGAATCTCAATTTAAGGCTGATTTCCATGCCTCTTTTGAAATATTAGATTTGGGGCATTGTGTCAATACTTAGGCATTCAATTTATGCAAATTGATAGAGGCATTGCTTAGTGTCAAACAAAATATAATAACACTTTATTGCAATGTTTTGGCCTTTTGAACTTTAGCATCCATTGGAATATATTTAGAAGAAGAAAATATAGCAATATCTACCCTTAATGGCCTCAAAGAGGATGATAAGTGAAAACACCTAATAACCACCATTACATACCAAGATGTTATGCCCACCCTACAGGAGTTGATACCTCACCTAGTATCTGAGGAGATACACATTGGGAGTGGATTTAAGAGCAAAGACATTCATGGACAGATGTTGTATGTAGGTAAAGGGAGAGGCATATGTGGCAAAGAAGGCTTTAGTAGTAGAGGAATTGGTACCTCAAATTAATTGACTTCTGAGGAGTACACATTAAGTGAAGTCAACTCTCAAGGAGAGGTAGAGGTAGGGGCAAAGATAGAGGAAGAGGCTCCTAGAGCAAACATAAAGGTATGACATGTTATAATGGTGGTAAGATAGGTCATATACCATTTGAGTAATTGTAGAAGAATGAAAGACCAAGTTCAAACAATCAAAGGAGTAATTATGTCAAATGTATTTCCTAGTGAGTCAACTTTTGAGCCTATAGAATTTTTAAATGAGGATATAGATCATTTCACTTCTTAGGCATGCATTCATGATGAAGCCATCCATGAGGGCAATGGTTAGTATAGAATTTGAAGAGACAATAATTGAGATGCATTTTTGCCTTATCATACACACTAAAGCTTGCATTGTGCTCCTTTTGCATTAGATTTCTATGCAATTGCTACTTCTAGACTTTATGATGATATGAACCTATTTCGTTTCATGAGGCAAAAAAAATCAAAAAATTAGATGGCTTCCATGCAAACAAAATTTCATGCTATTGGGAAGCATGGTACTTGGTCTTTATGTGAATTGCCTCCTATCAAGAAGACCATTTCTAAAACACAAGCCGGATAGCATTGTTGATCATTATAAGATTAGGATTATAACAAAAGATTATGCTAAAGAAAAAAACATTTATTTTGATAAGACTTTTCCTTATACATGTTGTATAACCAACGTTTGTAGCATCTGTGCACTCCATGTCACAATGGTGGCAATGTACATCATTTGCACATAGGTTTAGGATTGAGTCTTCGTGATGTTGAAGATGCATTTGATGTTGGTCTCTATGAGCAAGTTATTGGATGGCTTATTTAGGCATTCATCACTTGGTTTAACATTCAAATTGTTGTCTCCCATGTGAAGAGATTTATGAATAGCCTTAATACCAAACTCTTTGGCAAGGACTTAAGCATTCCTTCTCCTACTTATCTAGTACCTAATATCTTGGTTTGTTTTATCCCAAAAACGGATCTTTTCCACCACATTTACATGTTTTGACTTTGATTGAATTGATTATTATGATGCTCCTTTGCCCCAAGTAGTTTTTGCTTCATGCTTTGTAGTTCATGCACATTTGGTTGAGTAAGAAATAACCTACTGTGGCCACTTCTAGTTATGAGGTTGACTATAGGCAAGAACTCACAACTACTTTTGAGTGTATGTGACTCAGACACTTTATGGATTATTTGAGTATTGGTCAAACCTCTACCTCCACCATATTTATTGGTGGTCAAAGCATGCTAATAGTTGCAAGGAACCCAATATTCCATGCTTGCACTAAGCACATTGAAGTACACTATCATTAAGTTAAGAAGAGATTCTCTATTGAAAAGATCAATTTGGCTTATGTGCCCACATAAGATAATGTTGCAGATCTTTTCATAAAAGCTTTGTCTTATGAGAAGTTCAAAGCTTTGAGCTTACTCCCCTTTATGGATTGATCTAAGTCCACATTAGTTATCACTTTATTATACATGAGTGACAACCCCTTGTTCAGCACATCACTCACAAGGTGTTTGTTTGATAATGATGTGTGTGAATACACTTAGGACTATAGAGGCACTTTTTTCTATCTTTATGAGGTTTTTTTTTCCTCTGATTGTGTATACACTCATAACCCTAAGGGGCTACTTATTTTTGTATAATTCATGTAATACATTCCGTGTTAAGCTCATAAGCTTCTCCTTCTTCCACCTTTTTCTGGATGCATTACCATTTTCCAAACTCCAGCCATAACAACTTACCATGATTTTTTGGGTTTTACCCAATATTGCTTCATTGCAAGCTCTATAATCTAGATCTTATTTGACAAAGGTAACCAAAGGTTGGACTCAATGCTTTCCAACATGACAGAGCTTCCATCACCTTCTTTTAATTACAAAAAAACAAAAATTAAGCTAACTTTCTCTATATCTAAATAAATACAGTAGTGATGATTGAAATCCTTTATAAAATATTGAGAATCAAAATTATTTACCATGTTAATCAATTCTTTTTAGAAATAAAGGGATTAAGAAAAAAAGAAATTGGATTTGAAACCTTCATAAGATAGCTTAAAGTTAAAACTATGAGATTCTCTAAGACTTATCCGCATAAGAAAGACTTTTTGAGGATCAATGACAAATTTAATGAGGATATTTTTGTTATACTTTTTAATGACTTATAAAGAACAACCCCTCTTGCATAATTCATTCTAAGAAAAGTAATATTCTTTTTACATCATCAAACCCTAAGAAACTCAATATATAAAGAACCAACTACGAAGTCATTAGAAGAGCATGTAAAGAGATCCTCATTAAAAGAGCCCGACCTAGTATGAGATAGAGAGGAAATTAATTATGGAAACCTTAGAGCTAAAAAAAGTTACTTTTCCGCATCAATGTGCAAAAGCAAATATAGAACGTTCTCTTCTTATACTACATTCATTTCAATTGTACTTTTTAGTATAAACTCAATTTTCCACATAAGCAATCTCAACCACTTTTGAATTTGCCCAATTCCTTTGGGCAAGATCCTAGACTACCTTGCCAAAATCCACCATTTAATGAGGTCTAAACTCAGACCAGCCAAACCTAGACTAACAAGGTAGAAGACAAGACCATTTGACCAAAATGTCTACAACCAAGTCCAAGGCGATAAAATCAAGATATTTGGACTCGTTTTTTTTATCCCAAGAATAGCAACCACAAGCAAATAACCCTCGAGAACACAAACAAGCAAACATCAAGGGTCAAGGATGGATATAAAAAGAGAGTGGCATTCATGCACCAAACACATGTAAGATAGAGAAAGAGAGAGAAAGAGAAATGTGTTGAGGCAAGGAGTATATGTGCTACCAATCACTATTTGTGCTTGTTATCAACTCTTAAGCCATATTTTAAAGGAAAAGGCCCTCAAAATAAATGATTGTGAAGAAGACTTTACTATATCAATGTTGAGTGTGCCTAGAGAGCAACCATATTGACTCATGTATTGTTGCAATGTGTTGGAAAACTCTTTAATTAAGTATGATTCTAGCATTCTCTTATTTGTGCTTGTCTTGTACTCTTGTTGTTTAGGGTTGAGATACAAGCTTGAGACTACCAAAGCAAGTATTGAATGCACTTACCCACATTTGGTTCTCGCTATTACCACTTCACTTACCTAGAAAGCCCTAGTTAAAAGAGGAGAAAAGTGACTCACAATCAATAAAGTTCTATACATGCATGCAATCCTACCAAACACTTTTCTACACACAAAATAATCGGCCAATTCCATGGTAGAACCCTCACAAGGATCAATCATATTGAAGCAACTAAGAAGCTATATATGATCATACACAACTAGCAAGAGGAAACTAGACTCAACATTTCATAGATATACTATTCCATACATAATATTACAATCATAAACATTGAAGTCTAAAAAACTGAAAAATTTAAATATTCATTTTAATGAAAATTGAGAGGAATAAGAGGCTGAGCTTTATTCTTAACACTAGTTTGATACCAAAAACAAGACATTTAAGTGTGCTTTTTTGACAATTTTCCAAAAAATCACACCTACAAAAAAATTTTGAGAAAATCCTTTAGCACACATTTTAACTATAATACAAAGGTTAATGAAAAATTAGATCATACATTAAATCATGTTTTGTGATCATGTTAATAACCTATTAAGATTCTATGGTAATGAACAAGATGAAAATTCTTAAACAAATGTGACTTTATCAAAAGAAAAAAACCATTATATGAAAGAAAAAATTATGCACGTTCTTTGAAACATAGAGCACATACTACGAAACTCCAATTCACTTAGAAAGATCATTTTCAAGTCAAATAAAATCAATTATTTTGACTTTGTACACCAAAAATAGCAACTAAGTTCTACACATGATTCAAACCAACTTATGGGAATCCACAAAGGTGCATAAATATGCCACCAACCAAACAAGGTATGAAAACAATAACCAAATTATACACATGTAAAATCAACTACTATGATTCTAGTTACCAAAAACAAAAACTAAGGCCCATATATATGATTCAAACAAATTTATGGACATCGTCCAAGGTGTACATGCTTCAGTTGTGTGAACATCAACCAAATCGACTAGTTTATGGACACAAGACGAAGCATGTACATTTATGGAAGAGATCCGATTTCTTCACATGAACCAAGATAATAAGACCTCAAACAAGGCATACACATAAGAAAAATACCAATATGTGAAAATCAACCAAGTTTTTCACATATTGATAGTTTTTCACATCTATTAACACCAAACAATGTAAATATATGTGTGGACACTAACCACTATATCCAAATTCAAAAAATAACATCGAATTGAAATGATGCCAAATTACAAACTTTTAACTTGATATCCTATAAACAAATTAGTTCCTATCAAGCAACAAGAGTCACAAAATCAAAAAAATATATAGTTTAACGCATTTAGTACAAATAATTTTTTTGCAGTTGTTATATGCATACACACTGTCCCATGCACACATCCATATATACTAAAAATAATACTCAAAAGTCTTTGATAGACTCGTCAATATCATAAAAATGATAAGCATCACTTGAAAACAATCATCATTTCCATGAAGTATGTATGCCACATCTTCTTTGACAAGATTAGGAATAAGCACATGGCATGAAAGCATGTTTTGCTTACCACATCTACTTTGACAAGATTAGGAATGAACATGTGGCATGAAAGCATGTTTTGGCAAGTTTACTACTTAGAAGTGTATTTGAATAGTTATTATTTTGCATCATAATTCAGCACCAAATGCAATGGCCACTAGTTCAAAGTGGACACCACCTAATTTTGAATAAAAATGTGCATTCAATTAGCATGATGGTTGTCTATTAATAACTTTCCAGTCCTCTTCAATCTCACTTACACACAAATTTTAGTGGGTCATTCTTCAAAAGTTGTGATAAATGACAATGAGCTAGGGAAGATAAGTTATGAGTCCATATTTTTTACTTTTCAAAATGTTCAATCATCTCAAGAGATTCCCAAACACTTGCACTACACTGTCAAAGCCCATCAATAGTTGTCCATTCCCTAAAATTTGTCAAAATGTTTGAATCGGGTTATTTTTTCATTTATGCTAAAAGTTGAGTTTTTAAGAATTCTCTTTTTTTCCCATATGAAGTTGCGAAACATGAAGGCTTATGTATCAAATCCAAGTGAATATGCCATCTGAGCCTCAAGTGTCATCAAGAAAAATCAAACAAGTCGGTGTAAAAGCCAAACACTTAAGTATCCCAAAACACTCTAGTGTCCTAGTACAGAACTAGTGTTAATGATGCAAAAGAAACACGAGTAAGTAGTATCATCTACATAAGCAATGAAGCATTATTCAGTAATCTCAAACTACATAATTTAAAGTTTGAGATTAAACTCTTGGATACAACATAGATTAACATGCTTTTCAATCAATTAATCTCAAAGAATCTACCATTTCTAATGGGCTCTAGATCGCTAAGCATTCCATAAGATCTTCATAAAACCAATTGTGGATGTTCAAGACAACATCCTCTTCCATATAGCTTGAATTCAAAAATCTTGAACCCGCCACTATGTCTATAAAAATTGTTCCAAAAAAATTGTAGTCATTTGTGTCCTGCTAGTCTCAGGAAGAGCATTCTTATACATCATTGAAGACATGAGATTATATAATTGAGCTGCATTATACTGAAATGTTCTTAGAAGTCTTACATGTGTGGCTTTATACTTAAATTTTAGTAGGGGTGCTCCTCTTACCAATCTCTATGCAGGGGGTTTTCTGAATTAAGATGGGCTCTAGTAAAATTCGTTGCATGGATCTGAAACCCTTGGGACATGTTTGAAATGACAGGCAGATAGGCAGCAGCATATGAAGGTAAGAGATTGAATCTGGGCTCCAGAAGTAGATGGGTATCTTAAAAAGTGAGAATATAATACGATTTATATGGAAGAAAAGTATTGTTAAGAGAAACAAAAAAGTACTGCCAGGCATTAGACATAGAAAGGTTAACTATGACAAATTGAAATGAGAATGAACAGCTCATGTACAAAGCTTCCACATGTGACGATCCCCACAGAAAATCCCCGTCTGTCTAGCATTTCAAAGAGACTCGATGCATGGATCATGGGTCAGAGACTTAAACCGGACTATGTATGTTCGATTGCTTAAAGATGAGAATGATAAATAGAGAAAGCAATAACTAAGGTCCGTTCAATTGCTCAAAGATAAGAGTGAATCGAACAGAACTCCCTTTTTACATACCTCCCGGAAAAATCTCAATCAGAAACACGTGTTAACTTACATATTACATCTAAATATCATGCCCTGCCTTACATCAATTTCAAAGCTTTGAATGGATAAAAGATGACTATTGTTGAAACGCATGCATTCCATCTACGCAAATGATCTCTGCAATACACATGGATGGGAAATGAATTGCTGGTACTCAAAATTGTCTTACATCTTCCTTTCATGAATTTTTGTCCATTAACTGGATCGGAGTCAAAATGTTGGATTTATTGATCTCCACAACACAACCATTCATTACCATTTCTTCCAGAATGAAATGAGCTTTCTCAAGGTGGAACATTATGTCAAGCTCACACTGTCACAAAAATCTCTCTCTCTCTCTCTCTCTCTCTCCCCCTCCCTCCCTCCCTCCCTCCCTCCCTCCCTCCCTCCCTCCCTCCCTCCCTCCCTCCCTCCCTCCCTCCCTCTCTCCCTCCCTCTCTCTCTCTCTCTCTCTCTCTCTCTCTCTCTCTCTCTCTCTCTCTCTCTCTCTCTCTCTCTCTCTCTCTCTCTCTCTCTCTCTCTCTCTCTCTCTCTCTCTCTCTACACCAGAGGGAGAATCACCAAAAGCTGACGCCACCAATATTTGTCGTCGCCTCGGGTACGAGAACATGCCTTTTACATGTGCATGGAGGGTGGGGAGGGATACGTCTCGTTCGCAAGCACTCATCCTCCATATGAGCTCCGAGGAGACACGGACCTCGGAGATATATTCATATTTAGACAAGAGATACAGAGCCGCATCCATATCATCGAGAGAGATGAGGAGGTACGATACATGTGGGTCCGCATGGAGATAGCACCAGGTAGCTTGATTTACATTGCGATATGCTACTTTCCACCAGGTGGATCCTGATATGCAGGACAGGACCTTGGTGGATCGATTCGAGACAGAGACTCACCATACACAGCACTTTCGGATGACATACTACATTATAGCACCTTAGGTGAAGTCTTCCTTATGGGGGACTTCAATGGCCGCACCCAGTCACGTCAATGCGAGGCATATGACATGGATCATCCACATCTGATGAGGGGCAGAGATCCAGAGGAGACGTGCACCAGTAGAGTGTCAGCAGATATGGGTCAGGATGCCACCAGATATGGCAAACACCTTCTTGAGTTGGGCAGCAGGCACCATCTCGTTATATATAACGGGATGCACCATTGGCCAGGTTCGGGCGGACTTACTTGCTTTCCTCACGGGGGAGGTGAGAGCACAGTCGACTACATTTTGGGTACCATTTATGGAGCTTCACTCATCCCCTCACTTAGTATTGGGCAACGCCCACTTGGTGCTGACCATACATTTATCACATTCACACTTTCATCTCCTATTCCATTAGACCCTCCCTCACCCACTGAGACACACACCACGATACACTTCACACACGAGCTCTCACACGTTTATGCACACCATTTACACACCCGCCTACTCTCCCTCGATCCACTCTCACCCCTGGACACGCTTACATCACAGATCACCACCATCCTACAGGACTCAGCTCTCCGCAGCTTCCCACACCACACACATATACACCCTCCACGCACACGATCCATGCCCCAGAACCGCTGGTATGATGCAGATTGTCGTGAGCTACGGAAGCACCTACAGATTTTAGAGCATAGAGGGGATATTACACACACACAGGCACAGCGTCGCATGCAGAGCCTTACTTGTCGCAAACGGCGAGAATGGGAGGAGAGACAGTAATGGGATATTTACCATTTGCTCATGAGTCGAGACAGTGCAGTGGCATGGAGACATTTGAGAGAGAGGAGACAGCAGACACCCATCCGAGCCCCGAGCACTTGGCATAGCTATGCGCGGAGCCTATACAAGATCCCACACCAGTCCCCCATTCCCGGTGCCCATTCATAAGTCAGGTGATACTATGGATCCAGCTACATACTGGACGATCATGATTGGCCCTACATTGGCCAAGTTATATGGGGCGGTACTAGAGACAAAGTTGAGCACTCTCGCTGAGAGGAAGGGTATCAGGGCTCCAGGACAGGCAGGTTTAAGACGAGATTATTCTACCATTGACCACATCTTCACCCTGAGATGCCTGATCGACCAGGCAAGGGTAAGGAAGAGGAGATTATATTGCTGCTTTGTGGACTTCCACAAAGCATTTGACACTGTCCCCAGGGAACGACTCTTCAGACGACTACTTGATATCGGAGCTCCAGAGGAGATGATATGGGGTATCTACGCCTTATACAAGAGAGTATCTGGTAGATTCAGATGTCCAGGGGGCTTATCTGATCCACTTGCTAGCACTATCGGGGTGAAGCAAGGGTGCTCTCTTTCACCCACCCTCTTTGGTCTCTACATTGATGAGATAGTGGACTTCATACAGCAGCAGGGAGGTGATGGCACTGAGGTACGCGGGTCCACTGTCCATATTCTTTTATATGCTGATGATATTGTACTGGTTTCAGAGTCTACAGAAGGCCTACAGCATCATCTACATGGCCTAGATGACTTTTGCAGGCACAGAGGGTTATCTGTGAACCTTGGTAAAACCAAGATCATGATCTTTCATACATCAGCACAGGTACGCAGACATAGTTTGTTCACAGCCGCAGGTGGACCAATCGAGGTGGTCGGATCATATGTTTACTTGGGAGTCACATTTACAGCAGCATCAGGGGTCTTCTCTATGTCTCAGGCAGCCCGTGACCGCATCACACGTGGGTATGCAGCACTAGCTTTGATGGAGAGACAGTGCCACCAGGCATATTTTCAGGAGCCCCGCACAAAGGGGTGGCTCTTCGACACTTTGGTTACGCCGGCGCTCATGTATGGGGCAGCCATATGGGGGCCAGGATTAGCTACATCGGTATGGACAGCATTGGAGAGGCCACAGATCCTCATGATTGCTAGACTTATCCGCAGCAAGCCTTCAGTACCACATGATATCATTAGAGCAGAGCTCGCTGCACCGCCCATGCTAGTTGAGGCACTATTCGATACAGTATGCCTATTACAAAGCCTTCGAAGCATGGATACAGAGTGCATTGCTTATCGTGCTTTCCAGGCATCACGTGATATGGCATTAGCAGGCGACACCTCCTCATGGTATGCACAGACACGAGACTGGCTGGCCCATCATGGTTTTGACATAGACAGGCTACCACCACTACAATACGACTTACATGCACCCACCTACTCGCTCTCTCATCAGGAGAGGAATAGGGTCATTCGTCAGGAGATATTGCATACATACATACAGAGGACATGGGTGAGCCCTAAGGATACACTGCCACAGAAAATGCTCTATTACCGTGAGCATTTTCTACATATTTCGGACGAGGGCTTCATCGAGACTCCGAGATACATGCAGACATACCTACCCCACCACCTTCGAGTCATCATTGGGCAGCTCCGGGTTTCATCACATCAGCTCGAGATTGAGAGGGGTCGATCCAGGGGAGTCCCCCGTGAGGAGAGGTGGTGCCCAGTATGCGAGACAGAGGTAGAGAGTGAGGAGCATTTTGTTATCAGATGCCCACTACTTAGACCTACGAGCACAGTTTCAGATAGAGGAGTCGCTCCAGTCGTGCATGACTATGGGAGACCAGCGGCCCTTGGGACGCCTCCTCAGAGCGGCATACGAGAGGCGAGAGCGGTCACTACACATCAGACACGGGTGAGTACCAAGCAGACCATTACTCAGTTCTTTCAGCGAGCTGAGCTACATCAGAGAGGTCCATCTATAGGGCTCCCTCTCCACCAGGCAGAAGCACAGAGAGCACGACGCGGACCACGCATGGCTGGATATCGTCGACCATGACTATATCAGGAGGATATCTCACGCATCAGGACAGCCTACGACTGCATGATGGAGCAGCGGCGTACCACCACCCCCTGGGTTGTCTTCCTTCAGGAAGCACTCAGACCACCACCGATGTACCACATACTACACCCACCTCCACCCATCACCAGTAGCTAGGGTATTTTACTCACTCACTTTCCCCCATGTATTAGGTGGCCATTATCTGCAGAGTCAGAGCCACGTCTCCCGAGCCTTGTCCAGCCCTATATAGCTTTGTGTAGCGAGTACATTTTATTTCATTTCATTTTCTACACAGGGTTACTACACTTGTATATGGTTTTGTCTCATAAGCCAAGCTTGGCCTCTAGAAGACGTTAATATGACTTTCTTTTTCCTTTCTTCTTTCTTTCTCTCCCCCTCCCCCTCCCCATCCCCATCCCCCCCTCCCTCCCTCCCTCCCTCCCTCCCTCCCTCCCTCCCTCCCTCTCTCTCTCTCTCCCTCCCCCTCCCCCTCCCCCTCCCCCTCCCCCTCCACCTCCCCCTCCCCCTTTTCAGTTTGACCTCTCTTCCCCCTAGATTACCCTCTCTCGTTCAGAGAGGAATAGGATCATCCATCAGGACCTACTACAGATACACGTCAGGGAGACATGGATAGCGCCACGAGAGCCTCTTCCCACAAAGAGGCAACACTAGAGAGAGCACTTCCTGACTGTGACAGCGGATGGTTTCATTCAGAGACCACGATACATGGATACATACATGGCACCAGCTTAGAGAGTGGCCATTGGGCAGCTCAGAGTATCATCACACCAGCTCGAGATTGAGGTCGGGCGAGAGACTCATACCCCGAGGGATGAGAGAGTATGCAGGATATGCCGAGAGGAGGTGGAGGACGAGGAGCACTACACATGTAGATGCCAAGCATATGAGGACAACAGAGACCGCTACCCAGAGCTCTTCAGGGGGCCCAGAGAGATCAGGGCTTTATTGGGGACAGAGGACCAACGCCCTCTAGGTCGTTTCCTAGTAGAGCTCGAGCACCGCCGTGCATCACTTCTCCAGCAGCAGATGGAGATACACCTGGCCCCCCCCCTCAAACTTATATTACAGATTTTTTCAGACCCACAGCCACTCGAGGTCCCAGCTCGATGCGGGGTGTCACATTACACAAAGCAGAGGAGCTTAGACGACAGCGTCGACGACCGAGACCCCTACTCCGGAGAGCCCGTCCACACCAAAGAGAGATTCACGCGATTCACGCATGCCATGACATGGAGATACGGAGACGTCAGCAACGCACCCCTGTCAATTTGGATGTTCAAAGCATTTTGAGGATCGCCATGATGCCTTACCCACCGATGCATTATATCCTACACCCACTCCAGGCATCTAGAGGGTTGTGATACCATCGAGCCTCCCCTCCCTATGCATATCATATTTGTATCTCACCCATTGAGCATATAGAGTGCATACCCATAGCACCCCACACCCTTGATGCCAGTTATTATCCACTCCTTTTATAGCCGTTTTTTGTACTCACACTTTATTTTCCTTTTCGGATCACAGTGGATTGGATCATGCTAATGTATATGTTTTGTCTCATAGGCCGATTTTGGCCTCTAATAGATGTTAAAAAGTCTTTCTTTCTTTCTCCCCCCCCCTCTCTCTCTCTCTCTCTCTCTCTCTCTCTCTCTCTCTCTCTCTCTCTCTCTCTCTCTCTCTCTCTCTCTCTCTCTCTCTCTCTCTCTCTCTCTCTCTCTCTCTCTCTCTCTCTCTCTCTCTCTCTCTCTCTCTCTCTCTCTCTCTCTCTCTCTCTCTCTCTCTCTCTCTCTCTCTCTCTCTCTCTCTCTCTCTCTCTCTCTCTCTCTCTCTCTCTCTCTCTCTCTCTCTCTCTCTCCCTCCCCCCCCTTTCCCCCTCCCTCTCCTCCCTCTCCCCCCTCTCCCCCCCCTCTCCCCCCCTACCCCCCTCCCCCCCCCCCTCCCTCACTCCCTCCCCCCCCCCCCCCCCCCCCCGGCCCCTCCCTCCCTCCCTCCCTCCCTCCCTCCCTCCCTCTCTCTCTCTCTCTCTCTCTCTCTCTCTCTCTCTCTCTCTCTCTCTCTCTCTCTCTCTCTCTCTCTCTCTCTCTCTCTCTCTCTCTCTCTCTCTCTCTCTCTCTCTCTCTCTCTCTCTCTCTCTCTCTCTCTCTCTCTCTCTCTCTCTCTCTCTCTCTCTCTCTCTCTCTCTCTCTCTCTCTCTCTCTCTCTCTCTCTCTCTCTCTCTCTCTCTCTCTCTCTCTCTCTCTCTCTCTCTCTCTCTCTCTCTCTCTCTCTCTCTCTCTCTCTCTCTCTCTCTCTCTCTCTCTCTCTCTCTCTCTCTCTCTCTCTCTCTCTCTCTCTCTCTCTCTCTCTCTCTCTCTCTCTCTCTCTCTCTCTCTCTCTCTCTCACCGATGGTTAGCAGACCATGGCATGAGCATTACGGATCTCCCCCCTTTTCAGTATGACCTCTCTTCCCCCCACATTACCCTCTCTCGTTCGGAGAGGAATAGGATCATCCGTCAGGACCTACTACAGATACACGTCAGGGAGACATGGATAGCACCACGGGAGCCTCTTCCCACAAAGAGGCAACACTACAGAGAGCACTTCCTGACTGTGACAGCGGATGGTTTCATTCAGAGACCACGATACATGGATACATATATGGCACCAGCTGAGAGAGTGGCCATTGGGCAGCTCAGAGTATCATCACACAAGCTCGAGATTGAGATTGGGCGAGCCACACATACCCCCAGGGATGAGCGATTATGCAGGATATGTAGAGAGGAGGTGGAGGACGAGGAGCACTACACATGTAGATGCCAGGCATATGAGGACATCAGAGACTGCTACCCACAGCTCTTCAGGGGGCCTAGAGAGATCAGGGCTTTATTGGGGACAGAGGACCAGCACCCTCTAGGTCGTTTCCTAGTAGAGCTCCAGCACCACCGCGAATCACTCCTCCAGCAGCAGATGGAGATACACCTGCCCCCCCCCCCCCTCAGACTTATATTACAGATTTTTTCAGACGCACATACACTCGAGGGCCCAGTTCGATGCGGGGTGTCACATTACACAGAGCAGAGGAGCTTAGACGACAGCGTCGACGACCGAGACCCCTTGTCCGGAGAGCTCGTCCACATCAGAGAGAGATTCAGGCGATTCACGCACGCCATGACATAGAGATACAGAGACGTCAGCAGCACACCCCTATCGATTTGGACGCCCAGAGCATTTTGAGGATCGCCATGATGCCTTACCCACCGATGCATTATATCCTACACCCACTCCAGGCATTTAGGGGGTTGTGATACCATCGAGCCTCCCCTCCCTATGCATATCATATTTGTATCTCACTCATTGAGCATATAGAGTGCATACCCATAGCACCCCACACCCTTGATGCCAGCTACTATCCCTCCTTTTATACCCGTTTGCAGTACTCACACTTTATTTTCGTTTTGGATCACAGTGGTTTGGATCATACTGATGTATATGTTTTGTCTCATAGGCCGATTTTGGCCTCTAATAGACGTTAAAAAGTCTTTCTTTCTTTCTCTCTCTCTCTCTCTCTCTCTCTCTCTCTCTCTCTCTCTCTCTCTCTCTCTCTCTCTCTCTCTCTCTCTCTCTCTCTCTCTCTGTGTGTGTGTGTGTGTGTGTGTGTGTGACACACACACACACCCCAAAGAAAATGAAGAAATGCAGTTTTTAACAAAAATTCAAATCAACCATTACAAAGAGTTTTTTTAAAGAAATACATACCACATTTCCAAAATAACGGTCCATTGTTTCCACCAAGCAATGTATGAATTCCAAAATGGCAAGTTCATTCTAGCACCAATAAACAGCAGAGTATATGATAAGTCAATAAAATTTGTGAAGAACAGCAAAATAAGGAAAGTTTCACGAGATACAATTACCTCATCCCCATCTACTCCCACCAAAAAGAATAATGATGCATATCGTCTGTAAACAACCTTATGATTTCGATGTTCTATAAAGGAGCACTACATTCAAAATAGAAATTCAATAGCATTAGTCCCAAACCTCACACCTAATCACACAAAAATAGAGCAATTTGCAAGAATAAACTAGTGAGAAACCAAGAAAATTGTAAATAGTTGTCCTAACTTGAAAAAGTAATCTTCCACTTCACAATTTCAAGAAGCACACAAATCATACATTTGAGACAGTTAGCATATGAATGAAACCATCAATTATGAATTTAAAAGAGGTAAACATATACATTAAATAATGTCTTGGTGTCCATCACTATGCAACCAATTTTGGGTTGAAACAATAGGAAGAAAGTTTCCATTTAGACTGTGGGGAAAACACACTGCAAGAAAACAGGGATGAGAGTAGAAAAAGGCAAAGAAACTAGATAAAGAACAGACGAACCCTTTACACAAAATCTCTTTATAGCTTGCTAAAAAACAACTATCTTACACAGGCATTGGAAGGCATTCCTTACAAGCCAATCATCTATATTGACACCTAAGAACCTCTTTCTCTCAATATTCACAAGTGCAGATTTACAAGAACTTGCAAGTAAAAATACAAATCCATTAGAATCTCCAACTGGCAGAAACAACAAATTATGTAAGAGAATAAGATGAAGATAAAACATAACATATAGATGTGTATGTGCGTGTGTGTGTGTGTGTGTGTGTGTGTGTGTGTGTGTGTGTTTGTGTGTGTGCGCACGTGTGCATACTTTTGCAAAACAACTTTTGTGTCTGTCCAAACAAATATCACACTTAATTGAAAAGCAATGCAACCATAATTGAACTTTGGGGGGTTTGGATTAATACGATGACACATTTTATTTGAGCACTAAAACAAGTAAAATCGATAAATCAAGGCATTGAATAGAAAAAGCAATGCAACCATAAATTGAAATTTGGGGTGTTTGGATTAATATGATGACAGATTTTATTTGGCACTAAAGCAACTAAAATCGATACATCAAGGGATTGAATAGATGATGCATGCAGCTTGCTAGCTACACTGATGCAACAAGTGCTAAACTACGAAAGTAAACACCTTTTAACTCGAGAAACACATACACAGTAAATGAGAAAAGCACAACCACAGCAACAAAATGTGAAAATATTTTAGACATATATAAAATAAAAATTATAGCAAAAAGTCTGGAATAAAAAGAAATAAAGGGATACATGTACATGAGCAAGTGCATGTTTTTGTGTGCACATGTATGTAACTAACCAAAACTTTAAAGACTATGTGTACACGTCTTTAAAGACTATGTGTACACGTGTGTGCCCTCATGTGTGCAAACATGCATGCGTGTGTGTGTGTGCGTGCGCGCGCGCGTGCATGTGTGCGCGTGCATGCACATGTATATATATACTTGCTACTCTTGGGAGCTACTTTCAAGAGGATAGCCAATGGATAATATTCGCTTCAGCATGAAGATTATATGCCATATGGCCTAGGGCCAACATATATTTTATGGATTGGCATGAATTTCAATATATGAAAGGTTCACTACTATATATATTATGGATTGGCATGAATTTCACTATACCACCTGTTTGTTATGACCTTCATTCAAGAATTAGATTGGAAATTACCACATTTGAATAAATGGTTCAAGGCTTCAACTTAATCTTATTACTCGACTCTCGTTACAAACCCAAACTTTGAAACTACATGCAATCATCGTTCGTGTTGGAATAAAGCGAATAAATGATGATAGACTAGATGTGTTGAAATATGGTGCAAACAATTACCCCTTCATTACTGAGTTTACCTTTGGAGAGTAATGACTGCAAGACAGCACACAAGAAGTTTTATGCAGACACTCAGATTCTACACTTGGCTTTCCAATCCTCAATTCAATAAATAGCAAGAATCCATATGACATGTTTGGAGATTGTGCATATACTAAGCATTGATGGGCAGATATTTTGCAAAAGTACCATTTCTTGCCCTCTACCGTTTGCAATGTAATGTTTGGTATTTAACTTGTGCAAACCAAATAATGCACACTCGAGTTGGCTTCTAAACCATCTCCGATTCTAGTTCCTGTCATCAACTGCAAATCCAAGAGCTTGTTGGAGACAATGTCAACTTGTCCAACTCAGTAGCCACATTATGATGCGTATGTTGTAGAACTCTTCACAAGAAAATAGTGTGGGTAATCTTGGTCTATGGCAAGAGCTTTACAAATAACATGTCGCGAGTTTGAAACCCACTGCCTCCATAGTTCAAAGTGAGTTTTAAAAACGAGTTTTAAAAACGGGTTTTAAAACGTTTAGTACGTAGGGTACTAAAAAAATGGAAATAAAAAACGAGTATTATATTTTGTTGCAACATTATTTTTTTTTTTTTTTTTAACTCATGAATAATGCATGTCTAGTATTCATTTACATATCTAGTGGTGAAAAAACATAAAAAACTTAATCTACAACCTTATAGAACTTAGAAGACAATGCTAGAGTAGAATGTATATATCAATGATGAACCGTGAATGTCAGAACTCATGAGTCATGACTCAAGTCTCATACAAAAATGGTAAAACCATATCATAAGTCTAAATCCAACAAGATACATCCATGATCCAACTGATCACTATCACACACTGTCCAAAATATATGAAGCATGCTAATAGCTATACAAACTAAAGTGACAAGTCTAAGATGACTCTGCAATGTCCTCAGTAGAGACATCATCTATGGGCTCATCATCAAATGTGCTAGCCCATGAAGATGTACAATCTGAGTCTGTATGTCCAAATGTAGCAATCTCAACAATCTCTCGTCCCAAGTCATCATCTCCACTAGAAGATGAGGCTGAATCCTGCTCCCAATCCTCTCGAACAACTGGATGATCTCTCTGAGTGGTAGAGGATCCACCACGACCTCGTCCACCCCTTCTTGAAACATACTTCTGTGTGTGCCGGCTAGTGGATGGTAATGATGGATCACCTACATAAACAATGCATATATATGAGAGAAAATCGTAGCAATGGGCATACTTGTGTAACGTGTTAATGTTTACGTAATACTAAATAATATTACAAATTTACAATTTACCTACCCCTTCGAGTGCGGCTACGAGTCTGACGTACAAATCTCTGAGACTCCTCTTCAAGCATGACAAAGATATCCCTCTCTTCCTGAGGGATTTGAGGAATATCTTTGACTTTACCAATATCAACTAGATCAATATTTACCTGCAAAATTCAGTTTTTTGATCAAAATTAAGTCTAGACTCTAGTAAATAGCTTTAAGCTTTCATAAAACTTCAAATTTAGAAATTAGAACTTACCTGTAGTGGGGCTATGTTGATCCCTTTAGTCTCTAACAACTTGAGGTTACAATGCCAATAAACGAATCTCTCAAGTTGTTGAGGACTCAATCTATTCCTTTTTTTCGTATGGAATAGAGCCCATGTACTCCAGTTCCTCTCTGCAAGACTTGTGCTATAATCTTGCGAAAGAATTCGCAAGGCTAATCTTTGCTATGATTTGTGAAAAAAATAATAGATCATGATTCATGAAAAATAGATTCAAATGGATTTTGAAAGACTAAATGGTAAAAATACTTACCAATAGTGGAGTACTCACTCCATATTTCTCCCACCATGTGATCGGAGCAACCTTGTTCTCGCGTAGCCGTGCAGTGGGCTGTCCAAAGTAGTGCTCCATGCTACGGAACTGCAATCTCTCAGTCTCTAACTGTGACAAAATACCAACATCACCGTCGCTCCATCGCATGATGTAGTCAATCCAGCTATCCTTTAGCTCAATGTCTGTAAATTGTTGCTCACTTCTCCGTAATGGATGAAGAATATGAGCAACGGCATGGATTGGTTTATGAAATCAATCCCATCTTTTTCTCACAGCATCACATAAAGTGGTCTTCCTATATAATAAACAATGAAGTTATAAACATCATACATGTGAATCATGATAAATTACTATTACTACATCATATGATGAGTGATCAATTGACAAAACTTACTCAATGTCCGAGAGTCTGACAACTTTCTGGATGCTTTCTTGTATACGATCAATGTACTCATATAAAAGACCAAGTGTGCTTCCCTCCATATCTGTGATGCGAAGAACACTGTACACTGGCTGAATGGCAGCTACCAACCATAGTTGCAATGCGTTGCGACGTACGCAACGCGTTGCGTTGAAGACAAATTTTTTTGCCCTCTCCTTTGAGCCCGAAACGGGCTCGCGGGAGAGGGCATTTTACTTGCCTTCTTCCTTGGAGCGAACGCACACCCGAGAGCACTGAGCCCTCAGCCGAGAGAGAGAGAGAGAGAGAGAGAGAGAGAGAGAGACTCACCATGCCTAAACCAAAGCAAAATTGTTGGAAGTACATGACTAGCCAAGGGAAGTTTGGATCGGGTGGGAGTGAGAGATGGACATGTAACCTATGTGGTTACAAAGGGGGTGGTGGGGCAGATCGTATCAAAGCCCACCTTGCCAAATTTAGTGGCTTGGGCATTTCAGCATGCAAGCAGCCTATGCCGGTTGATATCAAGGATGAGCTCCTTGAGTGGGTAGCTCAAAGGGAAGCTAGAAAGTATCCAAAGAGCTCTCGGCCCACCTCCACCTCTATTAGCTCCAGTGATCCTCCTCCACACGATGCTCCAGCACATCAGACTCATATCAGACTCATATGGGATCCTCTAGTGGAGGGAATGATGAGCATGGACATGATACCGTCGATCTTGAGGGTGACACTCACCCACCGGTGAAGGCACCTAGAGGATCACTTTCTTCGGCATCCGTACGTGCAGGTTTTCAGAGGCAGCGGGAGTTTGAGGCCAAACAAGGTATAATGAAGCTTTTCATACAGTGTGGCCTCTCTTTTAATGTTGCACGCACACCCGCATGGAAGGAAGCCATGGAGTTAGTGAGCACATTAGGATATCGATGGAGCGGTCCTTCATATAAGGAGTTGAGGACTAGTGAGCTACGCAAAACAAAAGATATAGTGGAGAAGCAGTTAGAGCCGATGATGGGCACATGGGAGAAGTATGGATGCACTATTATGTGCGATGGATGGACAGACATCAGGAAAAGGAATGTATATAACATACTAGTGCATTGTTGCAAAGGCACTATGTTCCTTCGCGCCATCGATGCATCAGAGGCTGGACTTACAGTGACAGGTATGTATAGGTGAAATTTCAAGTTTTAATTTTAAGATACGCATTTGAATTTTGCATATGCTATATATATGTATTATGTATGTAGTATGTAGTATGTACTATATACTATGTACATGGCTGATTTGGTGTAATTTTTGTGTCACAGGTCAGTTTATATATGGTCATATCCGCCAGGCTATTATGGATGTCGGTCAAAAGAATGTTGTGCAAGTCATTACCGACAATGGAAGTAATTGTGTGGCCATGGGTAGATTGTTAGAGGCAGAGTTTCCCTCCATTGTGTGGACCCCATGTGCCGCACATAGCATTGATCTTTTGATAGAGGATCTTGGAAAGATCCCTTGGATTCATTCTATTTTTTCCACCTGCCATAAGGTGGTCTCTTTGTTCACAAAGAGACCAAAACTATTAGCTATTTTCAGATCATACAGTGAGTTGGATGTCCTAAAGCCTGCGAAGACCAGATTTGCTTACATGTGCATAGTGATGGAGAGACTACTTCGGGTGCGGCAGGCTTTGATGCAGACAGTTGTGTCTACAGAGTGGACTGCCTGGGATGTTGGAAGTGAGGTAGGCCCTTAGGCTCATGTCACAGGTCCATGGTTCCATAGTTCCAGATATGTACAACATTAATTCTAGCAATCTTCCATATTGACAAAACATGAACATACCACAACTTAATCATACAGATGATGAGACAAAGATAGAGAAAAAATAGACGACATGTGTAAGGTGTTACGTAAGCCATCGCTTACTCATAGTATCATATATACCAATGTTCAATGTACAATGTGGGAGCAAAATTCTCAATCACTCTATGTGATGAGAAATAGATGCATGAGTGAATGTACAATGTAACAAACATATTCAGATGTGTGGGAAGTAATCTGAATATACATGAGATGTGTGACCTAATAGGTTATAGAAGAGTGAATATGAGTGACTGAATGAGGAAGGATCAGTGTGAACAGAAATCCTCAAACTCATGTGAACACACCTTCTTAAACACCTCATCAAATATGCATAAAGCATATAAGTACTGATTCTCTTGTACCTATGCCGAATAGGACTTCTTCTGATATGAACGCCAAAGCCTCCATAAACTTCAAGTAGTACCTGTGTGCATAAAGAGAATATGTACCTGAATACTTTAACATAAGATGTGAATCTTATGTTAAACTCCATCTAATGTCTTTGAAGTAGCCCGACATCTTCTGTGTAAAAGACAATCTTCAACCTAATATCTTCCTGTAGAAGATAATCTTCAAAATCATGTAGATGGTCCCATCCAATGTCTTTGAAGTAGCCAGACATCTTCTTATAGAAGATAATCTTCAACCTAACATCTTCCTGTAGAAGACAATCTTCAAATACATCATGTAGATGGGCGATCCTCACCATCAAGCTGCTAATGACCAAGTCTTCTTGCCATGAACAAGAGATGACCTCCTCTCCATGAGCTAGAGTGTGAGCACACCCTTTATCTTCTCCAAGAAGAATCACCAAGAAGAACTCCATAGCTGCTCTTCAACATGCTTCAAGTTAGCACCATGGCTGCCCCATGTGCTAGAAGAAACACCACCTCTATTGAGGTCCAAGCTCTAGAAAGCTTGTGTTGATCCTAGGTGAAGGATGCATACAATGAGCATGAGGCTCTTCTTATATAGTATTTTGTGTATTCTGAAAAGCACTTTTAAAAGCACATAAATCTATGCGATCGCAATCAATTCGGAACAATAAAGCACTCGCAAAACGCCGTATGCCGTCGCTCCTTGTCCATATGAATTTTACTTTGCAAAAGCACACATTAAAACATAGCTTCCGCGGATGTGCTGGGCGGGGATTGAACCTCCGTGGGCTGGTTAGGAGGACATTCATTTAACCACGTCGTCGCCTAGATTTGCTTATACAAAGAGTGAATAGAAGCGCTATACATCCTATGTCCGCCCCTCTGATTTGTAGAAGGACTCCAAATCAAAACTTACACATGCTATTGCAAGTGTTGACCAATGAAACATTGAGCAAGTATTGACCAATTGGCATTGTTTCCCAACAATCCCCCCTGCAATGTCATATTGGTACAACCTGAACTGAATCTGCAAAGCTGAGAAAATATGCAAACTAGATATCCAATAGTGTACACATCAAGCAATCACTGCTTGACAATAAATATAGCATGAACTGTCTCCTGAACCTGCTATCTCCTGTCTTCAAAAACCTGAAAACATACACTAGGATCCATATATTTGCATTTACCTTCCAAAAAGGTTTCTCAACGTACTTCTGCTGCGTCATGTAAATACACTAAACAAAATCAAGAACTGAATCCTGGAACTTGTGACTGTCAACTCACAACTTAGTGCATTATGAACACTGCTGGTTCATCTCTGACTGTACTCAAGTCATGTCAACTCATCTCAATTGAAATCAACTGAAATATGAGTAAAAATCTATGATGTCATCATGTCTTCATCCTTTAAATCCTTCATACCTCTTTCCTTCAGAACCTGGTATAAACATATATGTGCGCACTTCTGAAATATACCTTTCTGAAATATCAAGCTTCTCTTCAATAGAACTTTGGAACCTTCTCCTGAACAGGAACATCCTAACAGGAACTTTCTCCAAACATTCTTCTTCTTCCTTCTTCTTTCAAAGCTGGAACATAAAGAGAACCTGACAAAGGAAATATAGGAATACCTGAAATAGGAATACCTGTAGGTATGACTCTGTATTCTTTTACATATGGCTTGAAAATAAGTCTTCATGTTTCATCACCCCCCTGGATGACTTAACACTAGTATCCAATATTCTTCAAATATATCAGACTTTATGAAATGTGGAACGTCTTCCTTCATAAATCTGATGTTTAGTGATCAATACCTGTATCTGAAACAAAATCTCTGAACCCTTTTTTTATTAGCACTGCAGTTGCTAATAACTTTCACTGTAGGTCTTCAGCTTCCCATATTGTAGAATAAGGTTAGCTGATAAAACCTTGCTGAAAGCATTTTAGGATTCGTACCCTTCTGCACATAACAAGTATTTCTATCTCTTTGCAACACAAATCTGATAGAATCTGAATCTTTGACTTACTTCTCCAATGTTAAGAATCTTCACAAACAAAGGATAGACAACTGAATCATAAATACTCAAGATCATGCAAGATCTATCCAAGATCAATGATCTCTCCTGTGTAGAATCTGCTCTTATCAAACCTTCATGACTGAATGTTTGATTTACTTCCTGAATGTCTCCAAGTGTCCATGCTTCTCAAAAAGTTGTAAAACTTTTCTTCAAACAAATCCTTCAAGGAATCTGCAATTCCTACTTGAAACATAAGTGGACAAACTTCTCACCTTGAGAACTCCAAAAGCTGCAAGTTGATACTTCATAACTTTCATATTTTACCCGGGTGAAATGTGATAGTACCTGCTTGACTTTCTTTTGGCTAACTCCACTTCTCAATCAAGTTATAGGATCTAATGGAACACCTTTTTGAATACAAGCATGTATCCAAAAAACTCGACAATCATAAAAAGTAGATTCTTCAAATGACCTGTACATCAGCAAATCTGAATTTTCTGAAGTTTCTGAAAAATACTGAATATGAGGTAATCTTTTCCAAACATAAAACCTCAACCCAAGTCTTCAACATCTGCTACAAAAAACTCTTTTACCTCAAGAGTTAGATAAAGAAGAAATATACTTCTCTGCAACTTGTCATATACCAAGTAGCTTTGTATTGACACTCCAAGAATTCTTTGAGGGAACATATAAGCTGCCTGCTTAAAAGCTTCATAACTCATATACATATGAGTCAAAACATATATCTTCTTCTTTTCTTTCTCTCAATGCAATTCTTTGTCGAATCTACTAAATCATGACCAAGTGTAATGCAAAACAAGAAACTGCTTCTTCTTTAAACAAGACGTTCTCGTAGACTTGTCTTTGGGTGTAGAGGATAAAATAGGAAAATTATATGGAAAATATATGAGAAAAGGAAGCCTTACTTTTCTTTTGGAAATGATGGACTTTCTTTTTCTGCATCTTTCTTCCACCTGATGATGTCAACATCTTCAAACTTCTCTTCCATACCTTTTGTTCTCTTCATCTTGAAGTAGCAAGCACTCTTGACTTCTTCAAACGAACTTTTCTCTTCCTCTAATGTAAGAGTAAGAGATAAAACAAACATGGTATATAAATGGAAGTGAATATAGAAACATGTTTTATCATCTCCTCATATCTCTGAATCAAAATTCTGCTTCAAATGTCTGAAACGACTATATTCACCAATCGTTGTCTGAATGATGAATTGCCCTTCTAGAGTTACCTTCTCTAGATACATTTGTACCTTGATATCCAACCAACTTACAACAGAAATTTGGCTGAAAAACTCATCTCATCTCTGCACTTGTCTTCTTAGATGAACTTTCTTGCCATGAAAGAGATTTCTCAAAAACTCTCTAGAAAAACCTCTAGATACCTGTTTTGATGTAGCTAATGCTTTAACTTTCAAATGATGAAAACGTATAAAAGCACTCCTTGAAACCTTCAAAATCTCTTCATAACTGCTCTTCTAAGATATGACCTGCAAATGATAATCTGATAGTAGAAACTGATACCTGTGATTTGATGTTGATCTGATTCCTTCATCTTCTCTAAACCATTGTTCTTCCTTGAATTTGAAGTAGTCTTCTCTTCATCAAGTCTGTGTCTTCAAACAATACTTTTGTAAAGTATTTGCATACTCTTCAAAAATATTCGGCTGCTAACAGATCATCAACTTCATACTCCACACTGATAAATATAACTGAAGTGTCTAATTCTCAAATCTCTACTCATCTAGATTAAGTGTGTATGTCAAATGTCAAATGTTAGAAGATGCTTTCAAATCATATGTTGTAAATCTGGAAGTCTAAGAACCTGGGATTATGAATGTGCCTTAATGCATTGATGCCAAAGATCTAAAGTTCTGTAACCAAAACCTTAGTGCTCTGATACCAAATGTTGGAAGTGAGGTAGGCCCTTAGGCTCATGTCACAGGTCCATGGTTCCATAGTTCCAGATATGTACAACATTAATTCTAGCAATCTTCCATATTGACAAAACATGAACATACCACAACTTAATCATACAGATGATGAGACAAAGATAGAGAAAGAATAGACGACATGTGTAAGGTGTTACGTAAGCCATCGCTTACTCATAGTATCATATATACCAATGTTCAATGTACAATGTGGGAGCAAAATTCTCAATCACTCTATGTGATGAGAAATAGATGCATGAGTGAATGTACAATGTAACAAACATATTCAGATGTGTGGGCAGTAATCTGAATATACATAAGATGTGTGACCTAATAGGTTATAGAAGAGTGAATATGAGTGATTGAATGAGGAAGGATCAGTGTGAACAGAAATCCTCAAACTCATGTGAACACACCTTCTTAAACACCTCATCAAATATGCATAAAGCATATAAGTACTGATTCTCTTGTACCTATGCCGAATAGGACTTCTTCTGATATGAACGCCACAGCCTCCATAAACTTCAAGTAGTACCTCTGTGCATAAAGATAATATGTACCTGAATACTTTAACATAAGATGTGAATCTTATGTTAAACTCCATCTAATGTCTTTGAAGTAGCCCGACATCTTCTGTGTAGAAGACAATCTTCAACCTAATATCTTCCTGTAGAAGATAATCTTCAAAATCATGTAGATGGTCCCATCCAATGTCTTTGAAGTAGCCAGACATCTTCTTATAGAAGATAATCTTCAACCTAACATCTTCCTGTAGAAGACAATCTTCAAATACATCATGTAGATGGGCGATCCTCACCATCAAGCTGCTAATGACCAAGTCTTCTTGCCATGAACAAGAGATGACCTCCTCTCCATGAGCTAGAGTGTGAGCACACCCTTTATCTTCTCCAAGAAGAATCACCAAGAAGAACTCCATAGCTGCTCCTCAACATGCTTCAAGTTAGCACCATGGCTGCCCCATGTGCTAGAAGAAACACCACCTCTATTGAGGTCCAAGCTCTAGAAAGCTTGTGTTGATCCTAGGTGAAGGATGCATACAATGAGCATGAGGCTCTTCTTATATAGTATTTTGTGTATTCTGAAAAGCACTTTTAAAAGCACATAAATCTATGCGATCGCAATCAATTCGGAACAATAAAGCACTTGCAAAACGCCGTATGCCGTCGCTCCTTGTCCATATGAATTTTACTTTGCAAAAGCACACATTAAAACATAGCTTCCGCGGATGTGCTGGGCGGGGATTGAACCTCCGTGGGCTGGTTAGGAGGACATTCATTTAACCACGTCGTCGCCTAGATTTGCTTATACAAAGAGTGAATAGAAGCGCTATACATCCTATGTCCGCCCCTCTGATTTGTAGAAGGACTCCAAATCAAAACTTACACATGCTATTGCAAGTGTTGACCAATGAAACATTGAGCAAGTATTGACCAATTGGCATTGTTTCCCAACATGGGATGGACACACTACACCGAGAGCAGATTTTGTACGGATTACATGCTTGTCCGATTCATTTTGGAGGGATGTAGAGGCACTTGTGCGTGCCATACATCCATTATATTCTGTCCTTCGCATCGTTGATATGGAGGGGAGTACATTGGGACTCGTCTATGAGTTCATGGATCGAGTTGGCGAGTCCCTTTCACGTTGCCCACATTTGACATTGGACAGGTATTTATTAAGTTATTACTTATTACTTTGAATTTTTGACACTTAAAATTCTTATTATCTTAAAAATTAGTCTCTAAAATTTAAAATTTCTTTGTTTATAGGATTGAGAAGCTTAAGGCTGTGTGGAGGGATCGATGGGATTGGTTTCATCGTCCGATCCATGGGATGGCACACTTATTGCATCCCTTATGGAGATCTCAGCAGGCCATTCCATCGTGGATGAGGAGCTCTTGAGTGCATGGAACACATATGTATATAGGCTTTATCCAGCTGATGTAGAGTTGCGACTTCAGTTGGAGAGACAGCTCTTGGTATTCCAAAATGGTGGTGGCCATTTTGGAAAGGATACGGCTTGTTTGAGATCTGCTCAGTTGCGGCCAGTATCATGGTGGGAGATGTATGGTGCTAGTGCTCCTCAGTTGGTAAGTACTAAGTCAAAAGTCTTTAGTGTACTGTGTGACATGTGATAAATATGTATTATGATTTATGTACTAATTATTTTTTGAATTATGTTGTAATGCAGAGAGAGTTAGCTATTCGTATCCTTTCACAGGACTGCAGTGTAAGTCCTTGTGAAAGGAATTGGAGCACATGGGCCCTCTTCCATACAAAGAAGAGGAATAGATTATCTACAGCGCAGTTGGAGCGGCTAGTTTATTGCCACTGCAACTTGCGTCTCTTAGAGAGCGGCGAACATACAGGATATGTGAGGGAGGTCAACGTGGACAGAGTAGATATAGAGAAAGTCAGAGATATTCCAGATATTCCTCCAGAGGATCTGGACTTATATACTATGCTGTACCATGAGTTGACCTTACCTCAGCATGATACCAGATCATCTCGGAGCCGCAGAGGACCTAGTGGTAGTGGTGATGCATCCACTAGTAGCCGACCACATACCACTACTACTAGGGATGATGATGATGATGATGATAATGACGATGATGATGATGATGATGATGAGAGTGATGATTTGTCATCTTACACCATGTCAGAGTGACAGAGTTTGATTATTGACATTTGAGGCTTTGACATTTCATGTTTGACATTTGGTATTTCATGATATGTATTTACTATTGTGATGACAGTGCTGAGTGGACACTTATCATGACTCACTTGTGAGTCGTTACTTTATATTTATCATTTGCCACTTATGATTTATGCCATGCGTCATGATTCATATGATTTATGATTTATCATTTGTCATAGTGATCTCTATTGTTTTATTTTGATGTATGAACGATGATATGATCATGTGACATGTATGTACTATGATGCAAGGTGTTATCATTTATATTATAAATCATGATGTTTATTGTAATTTGTTAAAAGTTAGAAGTCAGAACTTACTACTTAGAAACTAGAAACTTGAAAGTTAAATGTTATGATCATTATGTTGTTAGAAATTAGAATCTAGATGATGATGTTATGATTATTGATGTTATGATTGTATTTGAATTTTGATATAATGATGATGTATTTGAGATAATTGTATTTGATATAATCTTAAGGCTGTGTGGAGGGTTATGATATAATCACGAGTCACGACCAAGTTCCAACTTTCAAGTTAGATTGATAATCTCTATTATTTATGATATATCTTATATTGTAATAAGTATTTTATGGTATATATAGTCATATCCCACCTTATTACATATCATAGGACCCAAAATATGTGAAAAAAAAATATAAAAATTTTGAAAAATAAATAACTTTATCGCAACTCCTAGGTCCAGACGTTGCCCTCATCATATTCACACATTATAATTTGACATTGGAATATAAGATAGTGTGGGTGAGCATCCTAGCTTACCGTACACTTTGAAAATCCTGTCTATTCTCTCTCTCTCTATTTCTCACTCATCATCTCTTTGGGTATTAAGGTGTGTATGCTAAGGTTCATGTGTTGTAAGATCCTATAAACCTGTGATTAATTGTTATTGAGGCCCACCCCACTTCCAACATTTGGTATCGGAGCATAATTGACATACACCCTTAACAAGATGAGTGATTATAGACTTGAGAATGAAGACAAACTTGAGGGAATGTCTAATTTTCCAATGTGGAGTTTTATGATGATGAATATGTTAGTATCAAAGGACTCGTGGAATATTGTCAATGGCACTTATCCAATGCCAAGACAAGCCGGAGAAGATCTTGCTTCATCTTCTAAAAGACCTTATGTTCTATTTCTGCTCAACCGAAGGTTAGTGAAGAAGAAGAAACTCTTTCATCATCAAGAGTTTGTACCACTACCAAATTACTTCCCCCAGAAAAGCAATCCAAATGGGATTCAAGGGATGCACAAGCACTTTCATATATTGCTATGGGAGTCAAGAGGTATATTATACCCCAAATCAGGTCATGCAGAACATCTAGTCACGCTTGGTTAGAGTTGAAGTATCTCTATCAAGAGAGAGATTCAGCAAAGAATGCTCATCTAAGGAGTCAGCTAACCAATTCAGTAAGTTAAGTCAATTCAAACACTTCAATAAGATCAGACAGGTTAGACAATTCAGACATTTCAGTAAATTCAGTCAATTAAGTTTTGATTCAGTTCAGTCAAATAATTTGAAGCTCAAAAACTTGAAGAATATGATTGGCACATAACATTATGATAAAGTTATGGAATGGGATGATTCAAGTGCAGTTGCAGCTTTACAGATAGCAAATAAGAGAAGAAAAGCCATGGAAAATAAGAACCTTGTTGGATACCTAAGCTAAATCATGAAATTCACCTAAGCAAGGTTAAATGGTGAAGACGATTCAATTGCACATTTTGAAGTTCGAAGTTCAATCACATATTTCGAAGTTCAAAGGTTAATCACACATTCCGAAGTTCAGACACTTACGTATTCAGTTTTCAGTTCAGTTCAGTTCAGTTCAGAATTATACACAGAGAGCTTAAGATTCAGTGGAAATCACTTAAGAGCTATATTTTCAGAGTCGTCGGAAGTTTTGCAGGTTATTAAACCTTGTACCATTACAACATTAAAAGGGAGATTGTTGGAGACAATGTCAACTTGTCCAACTAAGCAGCCACATTATGACGCATATGCTGTAGAACTCTTCACAAGAAAATAGTGTGGGTAATCTTGGTCTATGGCAAGAGCATTACAAATCACAAATCGCGAGTTTGAAACCCACCGCCGCAGCAGTGCCAATTCGTGTGGATTTTTCCGAAAAACAATTTTAGGCGATTAAAATCTCTTATGCTATTTGTTGCGGTAATTTTGGCGAAGTTTGCTTTTCTATATGGTGATCGCTGCTTTATTGTTTTTTTAAGCGTTTTTCATGGTTGAGATCATGAGACACAAAATAATATATAAGGAGGCTTAGGCTCATTATTTTAGTATCACTCAAGGAGTTCAACACTCTACACTTGATGATCAAGGAGGTCCTCTTCGTGAGGAAGAGTTTTACACTCTTGGAGGAGGTGTGTTCTACATCTTGAGTACTTGGAGGAGTTCATATCAGCCAACCATCACCATCACTTGCTGGGTTACTGTGAGTAACAAGTCTATTTCTATCCTACTTGTTCATTCACTAGTTTCTAATTTAGGTTAATCACAATACGGGTTTGTTGTAAAATAGTTCTAAACTCTTCATATTCTTCATATTCTCACACACACACACTCTTCATACCTCTTAGGCACTATACACACAATTTCTTGTATCTAGTTCCCTATTTCTGCCTAGATTTAAATATTGTCCGTTTGTATCATATTCACACATTATAATTTGACATTGAAATATAAGATAGTGTAGGTGAACATCCTCGCTTACCGTACACTTTGAAAATCTTGTCTTCTCTCTCTCTCTCTCTCTCTCTCTCTCTCTCTCTCTCTCTCTCTCTCTCTCTCTCTCTCTCTCTCTCTCTCTCTCTCTCTCTCTCTAACCTAACCTAAAACCTAGAACCTAAACCTCCACATCTTGAAATCATCTTTGAAATTGAAACCTTAACCCTAGACCTCTCCCCCCCCCCTGGCAAAGAAGGATTTATTCAAATTAGAAGATAAACTCCACAACACCTTCAAGAACAACAAGAAGCTTATGGATTCCACCATCAACAACATCATTGCCCACCTATCTAAGCTCGCAAAAGAGACCGAGACATTCTGTAAAGAAAAAGATCAATGGAAGAAAGAGAAAAGAGGAGTGGGAGAAGAGGAGGATGGCAAAAAAAGAAACTTGGGAAGAGGCACAAGAGGAATGGAAGAAGGAACGAGATATCTTGAAGGGAGAAATAGCTCTCCTCAAGGCAACGATGGAATCTCTCTCCCCAGAGGAAGGTGAGATTCATACCATCACTAAGGACACCCTCAAAGCAGAAATCAAAAAGCACATGGAAGACAAACTCGAAGCCACCACAACAGATTGGGTGGAAGTAGTAAAAAAAAACATCAAGAAAGAGGCTCGCAAGGAAGCACATAAGGAAGAGACTCTCCTCGTACACAACACTATTGAGGAAGAGAGGCAAGCTTGATGCCTCAATGTACGAGTCACAGGAATGGGAGAGAGGGAAGGATGCACTCCGGAGGAAGATGGAAGGATATTATGCACCAAACTCGGATATATGGAGGGGGAACCTTCTCCTTTCACTACAGTTTGGAGAGTCGGCAAAGATGCCACTAAAAAATGAGCCCTCATCCTCCACTTTCCCAATGGCGAGTCACGATCTACTTTCCTTCGCAAAAGAATAATCCTACGAGGGCTTGAGGTCCCACCCATCTATCTAGATGATGACCTCACCAAAATGCAAATCGCACATAGGTGTGCATGTATGCCTAAGGTACACCAAGCCCGCAAAGAGGGGAAACGAACATCCTACAGAGATGGTCAAGGCAAGGTCATCGCATAGGGACTCGCGGCCTGTGAGACACGAACAGAGATCCATTTGGCAGTCTGGAACTGCAACGGAGACTTGTGGACACACTCAGAGAGACTCGAGGAGGTGATGAGAGGCCATGACATCATCCTACTTACAGAGACACATGAGAGTCCAAAGAGAGGATTGCCCCATATACATGGATTCCAATGGGAGTCTCTACATCGAGGATGCACACGAGAGCACACATCCCGAGGGTCAGGAGGGGTGGCCATACTTTTTCGACAAGGACTACATAGTAGATTACAAATCATGGCCTGTGACCCACAGGCCCGATACATGCGGACCCGCCTTGAGCTATCACATGACAGTTTCATCTACATAGCCATATGTTATTTCGCCCCCACAGGCTCTCACTTCACCTCCACTGAGCATGACTCTTCATCAGGGGAGACCTCACCTTATGCATGTCTATCATATGAGATCATGGAGTACTCCATGCTTGGTGAAGTCTTCCTCATGGGAGACTTCAACGCTCGCATACGCAATGAGCAATGCGAGATATATGATGAGGAGGATCCACACACACCATACCATCCAGGAGGAGGCTATCATAAGACACTCAGGAGACAAAGCTCCTATCAAAGCATATGGACGACATCTACTTAGGCTTGGATCTGAGCACCGTCCCGTTATCTATAAGGGGATGGCTCAGTGGCCTACTTCTGGAGGCTTGACTTGCATGCCACATGGGTCTGTTGGGGGTGGAGGGAGCCCAGTTGACTATATATTGAGATCCAAGGAGGCCACCCACCTTATTACATCATTTACCATCCCGTCCATACCCATCGGAGCCGATCACACATACCTTTCCCTTTCCATCGTTGCGGATAGAACCCCACATAGACCTATCACATGTACCCTATACACCACCATCCACTTTACACATGAGCTAGCTCCTCTATACTCATCTGAGGTCGAGCGTGGCCTATACCTACTACACCCATCCACCCCCCTCTCAGTTCTCACCTCACATATCTCATCCATCTTGCACACCTCAGCTATCAGCTCCTTCCCACACACCACTCACGCAGGACGTACCCCCCCCTCGGACTAGACCCCAGAACGGTTGGTATGATGATGAGTGAAGAGCACCTTATAGACACCTACATGCGCGACGAGCCCTAGGAGAGATTACAGAGAGAAACGCAAGTAGACAGATGAACGCACTGACCCGTCGAAAGCGGCGGGCATTCGAGGAGACACAGGAGCTTGAGTTCTACCGTCTATTCATGAGTATGGATAGTGCGACAGCATGGCGTGCTCTCCGCGAGCTTTGTCGGACTACACCCATTGAGGACCCAAAGGTCTTGCCAGATTATGCAAGACAATTATATGATGTGCCTCGACAGCTACCCATCCCACAGCCACTTGAGCCTCAACCCACACACTCCTCTTTCTTTACTACATCGATGCTGGAGAGGGCCATACGTCGTATGCAGCACAGGCGAGCTTCCGACCATACTGGTTTACAAAGCGAGCACCTCATCTATGCAACCTCCACTATAGCTCCGTTGGTTGCACATGTCTTCAACCGGGCTATAGGGAAGGGTTTGCCAGAGGAGTGGACACAACATACTAATGTACCTATCCACAGATCTGGTGACTCTCTTGATCCAGGCACCTACAGGACTATCATGATTGGCCATATAATGGCCAAGTTATATGGAGTAGTTCTTGAGGCCGAGCTTAGCTCATATGCAGAGGCAAAGGGCCTCCGAGCACCGGGCCAGGCCGAGTTCAGACGAGCTTTTTCCACTATCGACCATATCTTCATCCTGCGTTGTCTCATAGATGGGGCAAAGGCAAGGAAGAAGAGGCTTTATTGTTGCTTTGTGGACTTCTGCAAGGCTTTTGATACAGTTCCACGTGAGAGGTTATTCCAGCGCCTACTTAGCTTGGGGGTCCCGACAGAGATGATATGGGCCATCTACACTCTTTACAAGAAGGTGTTTTGTCGAATTCGATGCCCTCGAGGTTTATCAGAGCCCATTGCTAGCACCATTGGTGTTAAGCAAGGTTGCCCACTCTCCCCGACACTTTTTGGGCTTTAGATTAATGAGATCTCCGATTACATACTATGAGCGGGCAGGGAGGGGAACGACCTCGGAGGCACCCGAGTTCACATTCTCTTATATGTGGATGATATTGTTTTGATTTCAGAATCACCTGAGGGGCTCCAATGCCACCTTGAAGCCTTGGATGATTTTTGTTCACATAGAGGATTGGTTGTGAACCTTGGCAAGACCAAGGACATGATCTTTCACACATCCAGTGCAATGAGGAGTGCAGCCATCCTCACTATAGCAAGAGGGCATGTCGAGGTGGTTACTTCATACGTCTACTTGGGAGTTACTTTCACCAATCTACCAAGACCTTTCACCATGAGGAAGGAAGCTATTGACAGCCTCAACCGAGGGTATGCAGCCATGGCCATGCTAGAGCGGAGGTGCCACTAGGCACACTTCCAGGAACCAGCACGAAGGGGTGGCTTTTCGACACACTAGTCACCCCCGCCTTGATGTATTCAGCGATAGTATGGGCACCAGGCTTGACGGTCGATCAGTGGGCATAGATTGGGAGGCCACAGGTATGTATGATCTCACCCTTGTTCCGTAGCAAGCAGACCATACCACATGACATCATCCGAGCAGAGCTCTCTGCACCACCCATGGTCCTCGAAGCACTATTCCAGACAGTGAGTTTCATTCAGAGGGCAAGGGAGTTGCCACACGATAGATTCACTCGTAGAGCTTTTGAGGCAGCTATACAATTATCTCAAAGTGGGCATGATAGAGCCTCATACTCAGAGGTCACGACTTGGTTCGCGACACATGGGCTCGATATGGAGAGTTTGCCACCTTTTCAGTAAGACTCGGACTCACTACTATCACCTCTCGTAGCGAGAGGAATCTGGTGCTCAGACAAGACTTATGGAGGCTCTACATCAGGAGAGTATGGAGATCACCCAATTTAGAAGAGAGGATATCATACTACAGAGACTAGTTTCTCTCCATTATGTCCGATGGATTCATACAGAGACCACACTATATGGACATCTATATGCCACAGAGCTCACGAGTAGCCATTGGCTGATTGAGAGTCGCATCACACAGATTGGAGATCAAGAATGGGAGACACAGTGGGGTCCTGAGAGCGGAGCACATCTGCAAACTATGTAGAGAGGAGATGGAGACTAAGAAGCATTTCATATGTCGATGTAGAGCATACACTCATATTAGAGATAGATATGAGACTTTGTTCAGAGAACAGCCCACCCTACGAGAGATTATGGACTCCCAAGATCAAAGACAATTAGGACGTTTCTTGATAGAGATTCAGAGGCATAGAGATGCACTCTCACCACTGACACACAAAGCTACACAGGTGGAGAGGAGACAACTACAGCTCACTAATTTTTTCCAAAGGTCTAGAGCCCCCTCACCTGATCCCCAACGAGGAGTGACACTACAGCAGGCTGAGGTGAATCGAGCTAGATGATGACCACGAGTCACAGCACTCAGAGCAGTGAGGCTATACCATCGCCAGATAGAGGAGTTTCGAGCCCGACATCGTGAGGCGACTGCGGAGCAAGTAGCCCTGATGAGAGGAGATCCTATAGCTTTCATGCAGGAAGCTCTAGCACCGGCTCCACCTATGTATCACATCCTCCACCCCTCCATTACCACGGGATGGAGCTAGTAGACAGATGCATCTTCATGGTTGTATTGCCCTCCGCATATAGGCACGCATATACCCCCAGAGATAGGGCTCCATCAGCCTTAGTATTTTACCACACGTGTTTGAGATTAGGTTGTATTAGCTTTTTTATGATCTTGTTTTACTTTTGTGATAGCCGGATGACATCCGCATCATGTATCTTATGTTTTGTCTCATAGGCCGACTTTGGCCTATCATAGACGTAAAAACTCTCTCTCTCTCTCCCTCAGACTTATATTACAGATTTTTTCAGACCCACATACACTCGAGGGCCAAGCTCGATGCGGGGTGTCATATGCATATCATATTTGTATCTCACCCATTGAGCATATAGAGTGCATACCCATAGCACCCCACACCCTTGATGCCAGCTACTATCCCTCCTTTTATACCCGTTTGCAGTACTCACACTTTATTTTCGTTTTGGATCACAGTGGATTGGATCATACTGATGTATATGTTTTGTCTCATAGGCCGATTTTGGCCTCTAATAGACAGTGTAGTGGCATGGCGACATTTGAGAGAGAGGAGACAGCAGACACCTATCCGAGACCCGAGCACTTGGCATAGCTATGCACGGAGCCTATACGAGATCCCAGACCAGCCTCCCATTCCCAGACCGCAGAGCTCACGTCCCACTACCTCTGACTTCTTCACACCCACTATGGTGGGACGCGCTATTGCCCGGCTTCAGCATGGCAGGGCCCATGATCATTTCGGTTTACAGGCAGAGCACCTCATTTATGGAGGCACAACTCTCGCACCGCTCATTGCCCATCTCTTCAACCGTGCATTGGTTGAAGGGTTCCCAAACTCATGGACTGAGCACACCATAGTGCCCATTCATAAGTCAGGTGACACTATGGATCCAGCTACATACCGAACGATCATGATTGGCCCTATATTGGCCAAGTTATATGGGGCCGTACTAGAGACAGAGTTGAGTACTCTCGCTGAGAGGAAGGGCATCATGGCTCTAGGACAGGCAGGGTTCACACGAGATTTCTCTACCATTGACCACATCTTCACTCTGAGATGCCTGATCGACCAGGCCAAGGTGAGGAAGAGGAGATTATATTGTTGCTTTGTGGACTTTCGCAAAGCATTTGACACTGTTCCTAGAGATCGACTCTTCAGACGACTACTTGACATCGGAGCTCCGGAGGAGATGATATGGGGGATCTACGCCTTATACGAGAGAGTATCTGGTAGAGTCAGATGTCCAGGGGGCTTATCTGATCCACTTGCTAGCACTATCGGGGTGAAGCAAGGATGCCCTCTCTCGCCCACCCTCTTTGGTCTCTACATTGATGAGATAGTGGACTTCATACAGCAGAGGGGGGAGATGGCATTGAGGTACACGGGTCCACTGTCCATATTCTTTTATACGCTGATGATATTGTATTGGTTTCAGAGTCTGCAGAAGGTCTACAGCATCATCTACACGGCCTAGATGACTTTTGCGGACACAGAGGGTTATCTGTGAACCTTGGTAAAACCAAGGTCTTGATCTTTCATACATCAGCACAGGTACGCAGACATAGTTTGTTCACAGCTGCAGGTGGACCGATCGAGGTGGTCGGATCATATGTTTACTTGGGGGTGACATTTACAGCAGCATCAGGAGTCTTCTCTATGGCTCAGGCAGCCCGTGACCGCATCACACGTGGGTACGCAGCACTAGCTTTGATGGAGAGACAGTGCCACCAGGCATCTTTTCAGGAGCCCCGCACAAAGGGGTGGCTCTTTGACACTTTGGTTACGCCAGCGCTCATGTATGGGGCAGCCATATGGGGACCAGGATTAGCTACATCAGTATGGACAGCATTAGAGAGGCCACAGATCCTCATGATTGCCAGACTGATCTGCAGTAAGACTTCAGTACCACATGATATCATTAGAGCAGAGCTCGCTGCACCACCGATGCTAGTTGAGGCACTATTCCAGACAGTATGCCTATTACACAGACTTCGGAGCATGGATACAGAGCGTATTGCTTATCATGCTTTCGAGGCATCACGTGATATGGCATTAGGAGGCGACACCTCCTCATGGTATGCATAGACACGGGACTGGCTTGCCCACCATGGCTTTGACATAGACAGGCTACCACCACTACAGTACGACTCTCATGCACCCACCTACTCGCTCTCTCATCAAGAGAGGAATAGGATCATTCGTCAGGAGATATGGCATACATACATACAGAGGACATGGGTGAGCCCTAGGGGTACATTGCCACCGAAAATGCTCTACTACCGCGAGCATTTTCTACATATATCAGACACGGGCTTCATCGAGATTCCGAGATACATGCAGACCTACCTTCCCCACCACCTACGAGTCGTCATTGGGCAGCTCCGGGTTTCATCACATCAGCTCGAGATTGAGAGGGGTCGGTCCAGGGGAGTCCCCCGTGAGGAGAGGTGGTGCCCACTATGCCAGACAGAGGTAGAGAGTGAGGAGCATTTTGTTATCAGTTGTCCAGCATACTTAGACCTACGAGCACAGTTCCAGATCGAGGAGTCATTCCAGCTGTGCATGACTATGGGAGACCAGAGACGCTTGGGATGCTTTCTCACAGCAGCATACGAGAGGCGAGAGCGGTCACTACAGCACATACATCAGCCACGGGTGAGTACCCAGCAGACCATTACCCAGTTCTTTCAGCGAGTTGAGCTACATCAGAGAGGTCCATCTATAGGGCTCACGCTCCACCAGGCAGCAACACAGAGAGCACGGCGCCGACCACGCATGGGCGGATATCGTCGACCACGATTATATCATGAGGATGTCTCACGCATCAGGATTGCCTACGACCACATGATGGAGCATAGGCGTACCACCACCCCCTGGGTTGTCTTCCTTCAGGAGGCACTCAGACCACCACCGATGTACCACATACTACACCCACCTCCACCCATCACTTGTCGCTAGGGCGTTTTACTCACATTTTGGATCCCCCCATGTATTAGGTGGCCACTATCTGCAGAGTCAGAGCCACGTCTCCCCAGCCTTTTCCAGCCCTATATAGCTTTGTGTAGCGATATACCTTTTATTTCATTTTATCTTCTACACAGGGTTACTACACTTGTACATGGTTTTTGTCTCATAGGCCAAGTTTGGCCTCCAGAAGACGTTAATATGACTTTCTTTCTTTCTTTCTCTCTCTCTCTCTCTCTCTCTCTCTCTCTCTCTCTCTCTCTCTCTCTCTCTCTCTCTCTCTCTCTCTCTCTCTTACACCCGAAGAAGGAGAGATTAATATGAACAAGACAGAAGCTCTCAAAGAAGAACTCACCAAATCCTTGACCGAGAGCATGGAAAACAAATTAGAAGCTACCAAAGAAGGGTGGATCGACATAGTGAAGAAGAACATCAAAAAAGAAGCCAAAGAGAAAGCACAAAAGGAAGAAGCCCTCATCGTGCACACCACTATTGAGGAAGAAAAGATGAGACATGCCCGCCGTCTCAAGGTACGCATCACGGGCATTGAAGAAAAAGAAGGCTCTACCCCCGAGTCCGATGGGAAGACACTATGCAAGATACTCGGCTACAAAGAGGAGTCCCCCCCATTCATCAAGTCTTGGAGAACGGGACGAGACCCCACGAAGAAGAGAGCTCTCATTCTACACTTCCCTTCCGAAGATATAAGATCTACTTTCCTACGCAAGAGGGTGATTTTGAGAGCACTTGATGGCCCCCCCATCTACCTTGACGATGATCTCACACCCATGCAGGTAGCACACCGTCGTGCATGCATGCCGAGAGTACATCAAGCTCGCAAAGAAGGAAAGAAGGCTTCATACAGAGATGGTCGTGTCATCATTGATGGCAAGGCCATCCCATAGGGATTCGCGGCCTGTGAGACACTCGAGGAGATACACCTTGCAGTTTGGAACTGCAATGGAGATCTATGGACACACCCAGAGAGATTGGAAGAGGTGCGCAAGGCAAAGACATCATTATGCTCACAGAGACACATGAGAGCCCGGACCGGGGCCTACCTCGTGTCCACGGTTTTCAGTGGGAGTCCACATACAGAGAGTGTACACGTCAGCACACCACCCGAGGATCAGGAGGAGTAGCCATACTCTTTAGAGATGGACTTCAGAGCAGGATACAGATAGTCGCACGTGATTCACAGGCCAGATATCTTTGGATTCGACTCCAGCTCTCGCAGGAGAGGATCATCTTCATAGCATTATGCTACTTTGCTCCTTCTAGCTCGCGTTTCGCTATCATAGATCGAGAGGAGGACTCACCATACACTTTCTTGTCAGAAGAGATTACAGAGTACTCTGCATTAGGGGAAGTCTTCCTTATGGGAGACTTCAATGCCAGGACAGGCAATGATCAGTGTGAGATATTTGACCCAGAAGACCCGGAGATACTACATACCATAGAGGATGAGTCTACAGCTCGAGCTTCAGCTGACGCTACACACACTCACTATGGCACTCACCTACTCAGACTAGGCTCTCGACATAATCTCGTTATCTATAACGGGATGACTCAGTGGCCTACCTCAGGAGGATTGACATGCATACCACACTCAGTCACAGATGGCGGGGGAAGTACAGTAGATTACGTCATGGGGTCCAGAGAGGCCATCCACCTACTTACCTCATTCACCATCCCACCCATACCCATTGGGGCTGATCACACATACCTCGCACTCTCCCTGAAGGGAGACACCCCTACACGCATACCCGCAGCACGCATCCCACACACCACCATCCACTTCACACACGAGCTAGCTCACATATATGCGGCTCGAGTCGAGCAGGGTCTTCTCTTACTTCATCCTGACACTCCACTATCCCTACTCACCTCTCAGATAGCATCAGTTCTTCAGACATCAGCCATCAGCTCCTTCCCACACACCATCCATTCTCGTCACACACCTCCTCCCGGGACTATGCCACAACATCGTTGGTATGATGAGGATTGCAGAGATCTTTACCGCCGACTACGAGCTCAGCGAGCATTGGGAGAGATCACAGAGAGAGAGGCCAAGGGACAGATGAAGACTCTCACACGTCGAAAGAGGCGAGCCTTTGAGGAGGCACAGGAGCTTGAGCTATACCATCTCTTTATGAGTATGGACAGTGCTGCAGCATGGCGCAGCCTACGAGAGCCACGCCCGACCACACCTATTGGAGACCCACACACATGGCATGATTATGCTCAGAGGTTATATGAGGTACCTAGGCAGCCTCCCATTCCCCAGCCACTTGAGCCTCGCCCTACTAGTTCTTCTCTCTTCACAGCAAAGATGGTTGAGAGGGCCATACGACGACTTCGACATGGACGTTCGACAGACCACGCAGGATTGCAGAGCGAGCATCTCATATATGCAGCCTCCACTATAGCCCCGTTGATTGCACATGTCTTCAACCGGGCTATAGGAGAGGGCTTCCCAGAGGAGTGGACTAGGCACACCATTGTGCCTATCCACAAATCTGGCGACACCCTGGATCCAGGGAACTACAGGACCATCATGATTGGCCACACCATGGCCAAACTATACGGTGCCATACTTGAGGCAGAGCTCAGTTCATATGCAGAGACTGAGGGGCTACGAGCACGAGGCCAAGCAGGTTTTCGACGAGCTTTCTCTACTATTGATCACATCTTCATTCTGCGTTGCCTCATTGATGGGGCAAGGGTGCGGAAGAAGAGGCTATATTGCTGCTTTGTGGACTTCCGCAAAGCTTTTGATACAGTGCCGCGAGAGAGGCTCTTCCAACGCCTCCAGAGCTTGGGAGTACCATCAGGGATGATTTGGGCCATCTATGCACTCTATGAGCAGGTGACTGGGAGGGTACGGTGTCCAGGAGGTATGTCTGAGGCCATTGCTAGCACCATCGGTGTTAAGCAAGGCTGCCCACTCTCTCCCACTCTATTTGGTCTCTACATTGACGAGATTGAGGACTACATTCTCCGAGCTGGAGGAGAGGGTGCAGACCTCGCAGGTACACATGTCCACATTTTATTATATGCCGATGACATTGTCTTGATTTCAGAGTCACCCGAGGGATTACAGCACCACCTTGAGGCCCTGGATGAGTTTTGTACACAGAGGGGCTTGACAGTAAACCTTGGCAAGACCAAGGTCATGATCTTCCACACCTCCCCCATGGTGAGGAATGGAGCAGGATTCAGAGCTGGTGGTGGACAGATTGAGGTGGTCACTTCCTATGTCTATCTCGGAGTCACATTCACGAGCTTGCCTAGCCCCTTCAGCATGAGACAGGCAGCCACCGATAGACTCACACGCGGATATGCAGCTTTAGCCATGTTAGAGCGGAGATGTCACCAAGCACACTTCCAGGAGCCCCGCACGAAGGGCTGGCTATTTGACACACTGGTCAGACCAGCTATGATGTATGCTGCGACGGTTTGGGCCCCAGGTCTCACAGTCACCCAGTGGAGTGCGATCGAGAGGCCACAGGTACGTATGATCTCGCGATTATTTCGTGGGAAACAGTCGGTGCCACATGACATCATCAGGGCAGAGCTAGCTGCACCACCCATGGTGGTAGAGGCACTATTCCAGACTATCTGCTTTATTCAGAGGATTAGGGACCTCCCTACAGATAGACTCACACACAAAGCTCTTGAGGCATCTATACAGATATCAGAGTTAGGATATGAGAGAGCTTGGTACACTCAGGTTAGAGTCTGGTTTGATAGTCATGGACTTGATATGGACAGATTGCCGCCTTTTCAGTATGACCCAGACTCACCTCACATCCACCTCTCTCGTCGTGAGAGGAATGTTGTGCTCAGACAGGATCTCTGGCAGCTCTACATTAGTCAGACATGGCACACACCACACATGGGATCGAGACTATCGCACTATCGAGACCAGTTCCTAGACATACTAGCTGACGGTTTCATCCAGCGACCACGCTACATGGATACTCACATGCCTCATAGCTTGAGGGTAGCGATTGGCCAGCTGAGAGTCTCATCACACCGACTCGAGATTGAGACGGGCAGAGCCGCAGACATTCCCAGAGAGGAGCGGATATGCAGAGTATGCAGAGTAGAGATGGAGGATGAGGAGCACTTTGTATGCAGATGTAGCGCATATGATGGCATCAGAGGCAGATACGAGACTCTGTTTGCAGGGCAGCCCACCCTCCGAGAGATCATGGACTCTAGAGACCAGCGACAGCTCGGGCGACTCTTACTAGAGATACAGAGTCACAGAGATTCCCTACTCCAGCCTACTGTAGCACTCCATACAGGAGGGAGACAGAGTCAGCTCACTGACTTCTTTATTCCACGACGTGCTGCAGCCCTCCCCCCCTCAGCCCACATACCGAGCGGGGTGACTCTTCAGCAGGCTCAGATATCTCGAGCTAGGAGACGACCCCGTGATATAGGATATCGGGCCCCGAGACTTCACCGACACCAGATTACGGAGATCCAGGCTTGTGACCATCGCGCCATGGAGGAGAGACGATCCCAGATGATGGCCGATCCCGTTGCAGCCATCAGGGTGGCCCTGACTCCACCTCCACCTATGTATCACATATTACATCCCACCCCCTAGCACAGGATGGAGCTAGTTAGTCGTCTTAGATGCTTTCTCATGGTTGTTGTACTACCCTTTTGCATATAGACTATCATAGATATCGCACTCCATACACCCCCCACCACTTTCATGGGTATCCCCACATGCACACTACGGAGATCTATATCAGCTTAACCAGTTTCTTTTCAGCACTTTTATCTTTTCTGATTGACAGAAGATACACCCATGTACATCGATTTGTCTCATAGGCCGAGTTCGGCCTCCTAATAGACGTAAAAACACTTTCTTTCTTTCTTTCTTCTCTCTCTCTCTCTCTCTCTCTCTCTCTCTCTCTCTCTCTCTCTCTCTCTCTCTCTCTCTCTCTCTCTCTCTCTCTCTCTCTCTCTCTCTCTCTCTCTCTCTCTCTCTCTCTCTCTCTCTCTCTCTCTCTCTCTCTCTCTCTCTCTCTCTCTCTCTCTCTCTCTCTCTCTCTCTCTCTCTCTCTCTCTCTCTCTCTCTCTCTCTCTCTCTCTCTCTCTCTCTCTCTCTCTCTCTCTCTCTCTCTCTCTCTCCTCCCCCCATCACGTTCGTCGCTGCCCTAAGCCAGTTAGGCCGTCGGCACTCCATCAGTAGCAGCGTCAACCCCCAGGCCCCGTCAGGCCCGTCGACACACCGTCAGGTTAGTCAGGCCCCATCAGGCCCGTCGGCACCCCGCTAGAGTAGCCTCGCGTCGGCAACCCCCCTCTGCAATAACACTCAATCAGCATCCCTCTCCAACAGCCTTTCTCGCTCGTCAGCACTCGGGCAGAAGCTCCCCGTCAACAGCGAAGCACAACCCTAATCTATCAGCAAAACCCTAGGCTGATGTCTGACCCTAAACCCAAAAGTTAAAACCCCACCCTAAATCTCAGCCCCGAAGCCTTAACCCTAGCCTACTCCTAACTCTCTCTCTCTTTCTCTCATGGAAACAAAGTGTATCTGCCCCGGACTAAAAAATGTTGCCTACACCTATTAGCCACTCCCACCCTTGCTCCATCGTGCATCAGGCGCACTCCCGTCTTCATCGCAAGTCTTTGAGCTAAGCACACTGAGCATTTTCCCATCTTCTAACGCCATGATCGCTACATATAAGGAGGATTTGATGAAAATGGAGGACAAACTGACCATAGCTATCAAAGAAAACAAGAAGATGGTGGACTCCACTATCACGACCATCATCAACCGCCTCTCAAAGCTCGAGAAAGAAGTGAAAACATATCATAAGGAGAGGGAAACATGGAAGAAAGAGAAAGAAGAGTGGGAGACGGAGAGCAAGAAAGAAAGAAAAAGAAGAATGGGCTAAGGAGAAAGCAAACATGAAAGAGGAATCGGAGCTCCTCAAAGCTTCAATGGTCTCTCTCACACCCGAAGAGGGAGAGATTAGTATGAACAAGAGAGAAGCTCTCAAAGAAGAACTCACCAAAGCCTTGACCGCAAGCATGGAAAACAAGTTAGAAGCTACCAAAGAAGGGTGGATCGACATAGTGAAGAAGAACATCAAAAAAGAAGCCAAAGAGGAAGCACAAAAGGAAGAAGCTCTTATCGTGCACACCACCATTGAGGAAGAAAAGATGAGACATGCCCGTCGTCTCAATGTACGCATCACGGGCATTGTAGAAAAAGAAGGCTCTACCACCGACTCCGATGGGAAGACACTATGCAAGATACTCGGCTACAAAGAGGAGTCCCCCCCATTCATCAAGTCTTGGAGAACGAGGCGAGGCCCCACGAAGAAGAGAGCTCTCATTTTACACTTCCCTTCCGAAAATGTAAGATCTACTTTGCTACGCAAGAGGGTGATTTTGAGAGCACTTGATGGCCCCCCCATCTACCTTGATAATGATCTCACACCCATGCAAGTAGCACATCGCCGTGCATGCATGCCGAGAGTACATCAAGCTCTTAAAGAAGGAAAGAAGGCTTCATACAGAGATGGTCGTGTCATAATTGATGGCAAGGCCATCCCATAGGGATTCGCGGCCTTTGAGACACTCGAGGAGATACACCTTGCAGTTTGGAACTGCAATGGACATCTATGGACACACCTTGAGAGGTTGGAAGAGGGGCACAGAGGCAGAGACATCATTATGCTGACAGAGACATATGAGAGCCCAGACCGAAGCTTACCTCGAGTCCACGGTTTCCGGTGGGAGTCAACATACAGAGAGTGTACACGTCAGCACACCACCAGAGGTTCAGGAGGAGTAGCCATACTCTTCAGAGATTGACTTCAGAGAAGGATACAGATAGTCGCACGTGACTCAAAGGCCAAATATCTTTGGATTCAACTCGAGCTCTCACCAGAGCGGATCATCTTCATAGCGTTATGCTACTTTGCTCCTTCTAGCTCGCGGTTCGCTATCATAGATCAAGAGGAGGACTCACCATACACTTGCTTGTCAGAAGAGATTACATAGTACTCTGCATTAGGGGAGGTCTTCCTTATGGGAGACTTCAATGCAAGGACAAGCAATGATCACTGTGAGATATTTGACCCAAAAGACCCACAGATACTACACACCATAGAGGATGAGTCTACAGCTCGAGGTTCAGCTGACTCTACACACACTCACTATGGCATTCACTTACTAAGACTAGGCTCTCGACATAATCTCGTTATCTATAACGGGATGGCTCAATGGCCTAACTCAGGGAGGATTGACATGCATACCACACTCGGTCATAGATGGTAGGGATAGTAGATTAGATTACGTCATGGGATCCAGAGAGGCCATCCACCTACTTACCTCATTCACCATCCCACCCATACCCCTTGGGGCCAATCACATACCTCTCGCTCTCCCTCAAGGGAGACACCCCTACATGCACACCCGCAGCACGCATCCCACACACCACCATCCACTTCACACACGAGATAGCTCACATATATGCAGCTCACGTTGAGAAGAGTCTCCTCTTGCTCCATCCTGGCACTCCACTATCCCTACTCACCTGACAGATAGCATCAGTCCTTCAGACATCAGCCATCAGTTCCTTCCCACACACCATCCATCCTACCGCCGACTACGAGACCAGCGAGCATTGGGAGAGATCACAAAGAGAGAGGCCAGGGGACAGATGAAGACTCTCACACGTAGGAAGAGGCAAGCCTTTGAGGAGGCACAAGAGCTTGAGCTATACCATCTCTTTATGAGTATGGACAGTGCTGCAGCATGGCGTACCCTACGAGAGACACACCCGACCACACCTATATGGGACCTACACACATGGCATGATTATGCTTAAAGATTATATGAGGTGCCTGGGCAGCCTCCCATTACGCAGCACAACAAAGATGGTTGAGAGGGCCATAGGACGACTACGACATGGACGTTCGACAGACCACATAGGATTGCAGAGCGAGCATCTCATATACGCAGCCTCCACTATAGCCCCGTTGATTGCACATGTCTTCAATCGGGCTATAGGGGAGGGCTGCCCAGAGGAGTGGACTAGGCACACCATTGTGCCTATCCACAAACTCAAAACTCTCATAACTTGAATGGGACTTCTTCAACTTCAGATTCTCCATCTTCTTCTCCAAATTTTTGCATAAGTTTCTCTCTCTATTTTCTCTCTCCTCATACAACAATCCACTCCCAATTGGTGTTTTAAGAAACCAAGCAGACTGCCTCCGTGACCTCTTTCAACTCGTATCAGAGCTTTGAGTTGTTCCATCACGAAAAAGTTACTATAAATGCTTTTTTACTTCAGCCTATGTTAAGTTGAAGGCATTAAGAGAGAATGTTCTACATCCTCTTTCTTAAAGATTGCAAAGGGGCTCTTGAGGAAGTTAAGCCTAAACATATGACAGAAACAGCATGGACAAACCTAAACAAGAAGGCCATCACTTATATCAAGATGGTTGTATCAAATGAAATTTTAGTGGATTTAAAGGGCCTTAAGTGCTTTTGAGGTATGGGAGAAGCTTAAGGCTACCTATGAAAGCTTTTAATCAAGTGCATCTTATGCGTAAGCTAGTGGGTATGTAGCTTGATGAGTCAAAAAGTGCAGCTCAGCACTTATCCGTTTTTACAGGTACCCTCTCATAATTGCAGGACTCAAGATTACATACATTAGATGATAAGCTTAAGGCTATATTCTTATTGATGAACTTACTACATTCATGGGAAACATTGTTTGTTTCACTTTCAAATAACCTTAATCTTACCTTTTATGATGTAGCGGGTTCTATTTTGAATGAGGAAATCAAGAGGAAAGCCAATGGAGAGGGAAATGGTTCAGCCAATATGGCTCGAGGAAGAATAGAATAGAAAAAAGGAAATGCAACAAGGTACAGAAGAAAAAGCAAAGGCATGACTTGTTACCAATGTGGTCGAAAAGGTCACAAGAAGCTTGATTGCAGATACTACAAAGCTTAACTAGAAACAAAGAAGAACATACATGACAAGAAAAAAAGGACACCAAGAATGAAGCACATGACAACTCTAAGGACAAGGACAAAGAGAAGGCCGATGTGGCCTCTGGAGTCGTCATTGAGAAGCTATCAAATGCAAAAGATATTCTTTGTGCTGCTATGGCGGAAGATCATGCCAAAGTTAATGGTGCTTCTGTCAATAGGAACACAGGTGACAAGAAGAAAAAGGACGCCAAGAATGGAGCACATGACAACTCTAAGGGCAAGGACAAAGAGAAGGCCAATATGGCCTCTAGTGTCATCATTGAGGAGCTATCACATACAAAAGATATTCTTTGTGCCACTATGGAAGCATATCATGCCCAAGTTAATGATGCTTCTATTAATATTCATGCACAAGATTTGCAGATAACCAAGAGGGCTATGATTGATGCCTTGCTTACTGTGAATGATGCTTTGTCACAAACATAGAATGTGGATTCAGGTGCACCGTTCTATATTACTCCTATTAAGGAGTGTTTTACTATCTTTAATGCAAGCAGCCATGGACATGATAACCATGCTTGTTCTATTGAAGGTAGCTCACCGCATCTCACTATAGATGGCACTAATGAGCTGGTTTTGCATGATTTACAGCATGTATCAAGCATCAAGAAAAGCCTATTGTGTGTTGGCCAAATGGATATGCATGGATATAGTACCTTCTTTGAGAAGGGGTCATTGAAGCTTATCAAAGGCTCTAGGCTTATGTTAAAGGTACAAAAAAAGGGGCTCTTTATTGCTTGCACAATAAAGCCTTGTTGGGCAAGTTTATTGCTTTGATTGAAGTCCATTCACATATGGAATCGTGGCATAAAAGGCTTGGCCACATGAGCCGAAAGGGCTTTGATAAACTATGTAATTTGGACAAGTCTGATGGTAGAGGCTCAAAACTTGATTTTTGTAATTGATAAGCAAGTAACGAATTCCTACTACTTTGGTGTCTCTCGTAAGTCTAATGTGCTTGATCTTGTTCACTCTAACGTTTGTAGCATGCCCGTCAAATCTATGGGGGGTGCTCTTTACTTTGTTTCTCTTGTTGATGACTACTCTAGGAAGCTTTAGGTTTATTTGTTAAAATCTAAGATAAGCCTTTGCTTCATTTAAGAAATTTCATGCATATATGAGCATATTTGATCCCCTCCTGTCACATCAATTTATGGGTGGGAACACCCTCTAAAATGATGTGACAAGGATGCCACATGGCATTCTCTGGGTTTACCTTCCATACAACGGGTAGAGGAGAGAGAAGTCTCGAGAGAGAATCGAGAATCATTGGGAAAAGTCACACATGATTAGGTGGATGCACGGAAGCATTCCGGTGGAGGAACAGAGCTTTATCTTTGTGTCTTTCTTCGTTGGACATGCGAGCTTCCATTGGAGTTGTTCGACATGGCAAAAAGGGATTCTATCTTTATATTGGTATCTAAGCAAGGGGCACTCTTCAGCATGCATGTATTTGCAAAGCATAGGGATTGAACCCGCATCCTCTAGATGGGAGGCACATAGCTTAACCAAGGCGCCATGCCTATGAGATGTATTTTATTTCTTCTCAAGTTCATTACAACCTTAATGTAGGAAAGATGGCTTGAACATGGCTAGGTGAAAAACCAAAAAGAGATTTGTGCATGAGCTTTGTATATGGAACTGTGGGATATCTAAGCCGTTTGTGGTGTCCTTTCGAGTTTTTGTCGGAGGAGGAAAAGCCATTAAAGTTTAAACTTCATATACATACAGGTATTAAGTGCTCATTCATTTTTTACAAATCTCTAATTTCAAAGAAGGAAAAAGAGGGATTATGAAGGGCTTTTCTTGCGGTAATTTCTAGTCTCGGGAAGCCCAAAGTATGTACTTCCGTCTCCAATCAAAAATCTCATGAATTTGCTGATGAAGTGAAGTTTTTAGATCTCTCAAAGCTCCTTTTTATTCCTTCACTTGTGAGAAAAATCATGCATACATGTGGTATGGTCTATGACTTCCATGCATACAAGTAGGGGGGTGTTTATAAGCTCTCCAAAGAACCGTTTCCATTACTTTTTGAGAAAAACTCCAGCACCTAAATTTAATAAATTCCCATTTTGGGGGAGGGAGAAGGTCCATTAAGTATGGATTGGTGGGGAAGGACATATATATAGAGAGAGTATAATATATGGACTTCTCTGTGGATCCATTAACTTCCTGAAATGGATGAGGTTAAGAGGTAGTTTTCATCCTCAAAAACCCTCTTTCTGCTCTTTTTGGACTAAATTTCAAGTGTAACTTCTAGTAAATCTCCACTTTTGAGAGAAAGAAAAGAGAGAGCTTAAGAGGATTTTCATGGAATAAATGATAAAGATATGACGTATGGTATATGTACTATAAAGAATTAGAAAAATCAAGAAAACTCTTATTAGAAGAAGGATTAGAAGCTTGCCAAAGCCTCCCATCCACCATTTTTGCAAGAAGTTAAAAAACTTTGTTTATCCCTCTTTTTGGGAGAAGATAAAGATATGAGAAAAAAAGGCTTTGGGAATGTGAGAAATATGTTAAAGCATCTTTATATAACGCTCAATTAGATATGCAAAAAAAATAGGATTTGCTTGATGGAAGAGCGTCGTTGGGTACTTCAAAAATCACATATCCTCTCTTTTCAGCCTTTCCACCGGTTGACTAGTTTGGCATATCATACTTCTAAAGGTCATATCTTGGTCTAAGAAACTTCAAATTGGACGTGTTATGGCTTATTTCGAAGAGCACGAGATTTATTTTCATATTATACGAGGAATTTTTGGAAAATATGTATTTTTCTAGCACTCTGCAGGTCTGCAATTTTTGACAGTTTTCGATAACTACCTTCCAAAAGAGGTATCTTGCAAATCGAGAAGGCATTTGAAGTGATTCACTTCGACGCATTCACACATGATGTATATTACATTTTATGATTGTTTGCATGTCTTGAAAAAGTTTTTGCAGGTTTCAAAATTGATTACATATGCTTGGGTATATACTGTATCACTTTTTGTAATCATTTGACCATGTTTGATCTTTTAGGAAGCGATCCAACAACATAAGACATCTCAAATTTCATTTTTGGACCTAGCAAGAAAAAGTGCAGAAGTCTTGAAGTTCATCAAAAAGCTTGGATGCATCCAACTACGACATCAAACCATTTCAGGGACATAGTGCTTGTATCTTGAAGCTTAATGCTTTAGTATATGGTTTGTATGCCATGGGCTTGCAAAGCCCTATGTTATTGATGATGGCCTCTGTGCCATAGGTTTGCAAAGCCTTTATGCTTATGATATGGTTAAAATTTTTTAGAACTCTTCTGAATTTTTTTCCTTCTCATGACGTTATATACGCACTTTTTTAAGTAGAATTTCATGGCATGGTAACGTGCATTCATTGCAAACATCAATAAGCTATAAGCATGCTTATAACCTTATGGACTTATAACTATCAATACTTCATAGTTAAGGCAACCTCATTAGTAATTGAATCCCAAAAAATGATCTTTATGGATTTAGACTATAAGATTGCTAAGAGGAATGATATACACCTTCACCATTAGGATTATGCACAAGCGATCCTATAGATTTTAGAAAGATGCATAGAAGATTATGAGATATATATATGATCATCTCCAATGTATTGAAGGTTTGCACACCTTCAAAAGAGTCTCAGGATATGTTTAGGAAACTATGGGGCATCATAAAGAAAGCCCAAAAAGTGACTAGTTTCACTATTGGATATCACTTTAGAAAAGCAATGAAGCATTTCTACTAAACTATTAAGGAAACCAACTAAAAGCGATCATAAAGACGGGTTTCATGAGAGTCTCAATGGATGCTAATGTCATTCAAGTGATGGTTAGCGAGGCCATAGACATGGCATTAGCTCTATGATTTAGAGCATAGATCCCTCAATGAGGGATATTTGGGATACCCATACAGACATATCGAGACCTACACAAAGATACTTCAACATAGCATTGGTACCTAGAAACTAGTTAGTTTGGAACAAAAAGGGATATCCACTATCATATGATGAGTAGAACCAACTACAATGTTTGAGGACATTGGATCATTGGAATCCATCTAGATTTCCCATTATATATATGGAATATACAATAGGTTTGATATAGGTATAACACCATGAATTGGAAGAAGGTTCCACTAGTATGGGATGGTGGAAACAACTTCCCTTTTAGCACTCTTCTTCTATGACCAGGGAGAAAAGGAATGATCATTCATGGAGGCATATCTCACTAGATCAGAGGAGATCTCTTTGCAGACATCTCTAAGAGTTATCCTTCATTAGGGAGGATTTATCCTTCTAATGGAGTAAATGATGTGAGATTTTATTTCTACAGATATCACATATTCACTTTACAATTTCTAGGAAGGATGATTCCATTAGTGTGAATGGATCTTATAGATCCATACACAGAGGATGGTTAGTAGAGATAGTTTCCTTAGTATGGATACACATCTATTTATTATGGTATCATGCCATATCATTGCTGATCATTTTAGAAGAGGACTCTTACCCTAAGAAGGAATTTACTTTCTCCATTCTTCACCAAATAATCCTTCATTCTTTATAGGAGATTTGTTCTCCACCTTCATGAAATGTTATGATGATGGATAACGCATTAGTTTTATGGAAGGGAGGAGCAAATAAATTCATAAGTCTCTCTTTTGAGGAAAGAAGAAAGTGGGATTTAGCTTAAAGATAAGGGGGAGATCTATTTAGCTCAAAGATCTTACTTTAGCTCCTCTTCTTCGAAAGAGAGAAAGGAAAGGAAAATATGATTTCTTCATAAGAGAAGAATAGAGTATGTTTTCCACTAGAGAGAAAAGGTGTTTGAAAAACATCTCTTCATCTAGATTTTAAAAGTAATTCATTTATTCTACTTTTAGTTGTAGTTTTCTTCATATGAGAGTTTGATTCTCCACTATTTTGGAAGGAAAAACATGGAAAACCTATGTACATGTTCTCAATTATGAATGACTCAAAGAAATGCACGAGAATTGCATTCACGAGTAGGAGTCAAAAAGATTGAATGTGACCTGAACTTAGTCTCAAGTGAAGCATTATTAGCGTAAAAAACTCATCAAACGAACTTCAGTGGGTCGAAACACTGATGGTAATTGCCACACTAGTATCCTGTGGTTGGATGATGTTTTTGGTTTTCTTTGTATCTTTTTGAGAATCCAGCTTATTTCTCTTAAAGATAAAGATCCTGTTGAAATAGATCTTTGAAAAGTTGAAGTCTTGAGTCATCTAGTTTTTGACTCATAACAAGTTTATGTATATTCGAAGTTTGAATTGGTTGTACAGAGTCTTAGTTATTTCTTTCCGCTTTCCAAATCTTTTGGAATTGGCTCAGATATGGTATCTGATTCCTTTTGCAAAAGACCAGGGTTAGCCGGTTAGAATAAAATAACTAACTTGAACATCCTAGATAGATGTTATGTACAAGAACCTTTTCAATCTTCAAAAGATGATAAGTCGAAGTGGACTTATTCATTTGAGTTTGCTTCAAGTTATAGCATAAATGATTTCCTGGAGTCCAGTATACTCTAGAATAGGGAAGTTAGGAATTGCTCATCAGATTGACAATTCCCAAGAACTTTCAATTAAAAGTCTTTGAGAAAAGTGTCCTAAGTTGGACAAATTTTCATTTTTGAATTTGAATTGGTGAAGTTAGTATGGTTGATTCCATCGAAATGGTAAACTTTCTCCTACAGTTTACATAGGATTTTTTCAACTCATTGGGACAAAGTAGTCCTCTAGTCGGGTGAAAAAATCAAGTAACTCTTAGATAAAAGTAAACCATTGTACAGACATCTAAAGTTAGATGTATGGGACAACCAAACTTCAAGTTCTCCAAAACAAATTCAAGTGAATCAAGAATTCTCAAAGTCTTGCGAGGGATAAGAATCCCACCTTCCTTACTAAGCCCATGCACCAGTTATGCCTAGAAATGGACTAGTAATTTGAATCCACCTAGTTCACATGTTTGTGCCTAGATCGCACATCCAGAAACTGTGAATTAGCCAGGGATGTCATTAGATCCACGCTCATTATTCTTCACTAGTTTGTACTTTGTCCCGTTCATCAAAGTACAAAACCAGATAGTGTTTTGAATCATTTGGGCAAGGATGCCACCACAGAGATGAGACATGTTCTTCCAGTTCTAGAACATGACCATGTTCTTCCAGTTTTAGAACATGAGGCTCGGGGGTTGCCTACAGTATGTATATAGCTCTATTTTCGAGGACGAAAATCTTTTCCAAGGGGGGAAGAATGTAATAAAGTAAGTCTATGATCCAAGGGTCTGGCCGGTTCAGACAGATCTGAAATCGGACACCGTTTGGTCATCCGTGTGTATGACCAAAGATCTCGAGTCTAGACTTACTGGTAGGTCATTTACTCTTGTAACCAAGTAATCCACTTAGCTTAGTGGTTAAGTCTCAAGGATGGGAAGGAGGAGGTCTTGGGTTCAATCCCCATGAGGTACATGGGAAGAGTATTTTGCCCAAAGAGCTCTAGAACCTTCTAGAAGCATCCACTGAGACACTTTGCGCACATGTAGATACATGGCTGACATTTGGATGATTAGCATTCACCTGCCCAAGAAGGCAGTCCCCTGGAGAGAGCTATATATAGAGGCATTTGGTTGGGAGGAGAATCATCTCTCAAGCATGTGGTGGTCGTAATCCTTGTTCTCTTGCATCTGGTCTAGAAGGGTTTGAAGTCATTTATCTCCATATAGTATGGTCAAGTTTAGTTAGCTTGGCATTCATCGCTTATCTTTAATTTTATTACTCCACAGATGAAATATCACATGGACTTATGTCATTTTAGTGATGTTAAAAGTTATCGAAGTGATAGATGGACGTTAGGTATACATGGGAGATAATTGGCACCTGAGACAATTTCCCACCTTTGAGATCTCTCTTATGAAGCTTCTTAAGGGGAAAGAAATGGGGAAACAACATACAGAGATGACCATGTACATAGAGTACATGGTGTTCAGGGGATTCCAAGCATTTTCTTCTATCTTATAGACATTTCATGTACATTTTTTTAGGATGAAAATGCTTTTAAGGGGAAAGGAATGTCACATCAATTTATGGGTGGGAACACCCTTTAGGATGATATGGCAAGGATTCCATATGGAATCCTTTGGGTCTACCTTCCATATGAAGGGTAGAGAGAAAAGCGTCTCAAGAGAGACTCATTGGGAAGAGTCACGCATGATTAGGTAGATTCACAAACGTGGTCGAGTGGAAGAACGGAGCTTTATCTCTGTGTTTATTAATTAGACGTGCGAGCTTCCATTGGAGTTATTCGACATGGCAAGAAGGGATTCTACCTTTATATCTCCTCAAACACCTTAGGGGTTTTTCTTCTCAATTCTCTTTTAATGGCTTTATCTAAGCCCCTCACAAACCCTCAGTCTTTTGAAGTCATCAAGTCCTTTTAATTTACGGATTCTCTCTCTATAGTGGAATGAATATATATATATATATATATATATATATATATATATATATATATATATATATATATATATATATATATATATATATATATATATATATATATATATATATATATATATACATATATATATGTATATATATACACACACACACATGTGTATATATATATATATATATATATATATATATATATATATATATATATATGTATATGTATGTATAGATATATGTATATATATGTGTGTATATATATATATATATATATATATATGTATATGTATATATATATATGTACACACACACACATATATATATATATATATATATATATATATATGTATATATATATATATACACATATATATACATATATATATATATACATATATGTATATATATGTGTATATATATATATATGTACATATATATACATATATATATATATATATATATATATATATATATATATATATATATATACATACATACATATATATATACATACATACATACATACATACATACATACATACATACATACACACACACATATATATATGTGTGTGTGTGTATGTCAATGGTCATACATATTACAATTTACATTTAACATGTTATATAATACGTATACATTCATGATTGATGGCTTCATGTCTGAAGGGCCCAAAGGTGGAAGATACCATGGTCCACGAGACATAATGGAGGATGAAACAAGGAATCAGGAGAAAGGAACAAGCGAAAAGGTGTGTGAACTAAGGGAGTTGTGGAGCAAAGGACTCAAGAGCAAGGAATACAAGGTGTGGAGCAAGAGGGTGTGTGGAGCAAGAGGGGATGTGGAGCAAGGGAGCAAAGGGCAAGGGTGTGTGCACTATGGAATCATGAAGCAAGAGGGTCAAGACTCTGAGTAGCTACTAGCAATAGGGCAAAAGAGCAACCTTCAAGGAGTCAAGAACTCAAAGCACTCGCAGCAACAACGAAATGCATTTCCGCATACATTTGGGGAGAATTTGAGGGTTTTCGGGGTGGAGGGGGGACCCCGATTATTTTTCAATCATTTTTCGGATATCTCCATGATTAGGTTTGCACCAAATTGAATGTACCGCATGATTAGGTTTGCACCAAATTGAATGTACCGCATGATTAGGTTTGCAAACCAATGGAGCTGTGTCCACCACTTATAAGCTTGCGGCGAAGTAAAAAACTTGCTTCTAACATATGATACTCTAGTAGGGTGCCCTTCAATTGATGCAAGTCATTGCACTTCTGTAAGAGAGTGTAATTCTTATTTCACTCACGGTCATCCCCATAAAAGAAGGTCGTTTAAGGTCTTTCAAGAGGGGAGACTCCCAAGAACTTTCCCCCTTGTGTTTGCAAGGTTGGATCATCTCCCTCCTAGACATCTAAAGTGTATGAAGAGAAGAGGTCTCTCTTTCTTTTATAGCAAGGAAAGAGGTAACTTGTGTCTAACGAGAGATCATATGAGCTATAAGTTATTCAAGGAGTGAGATCAGCCGTCATAATACCTAAAGAAACATCTAACTTGTGGGTTTTCTCTTTAAGTCCATTATGTTGATCATAAGTGATGAAGTCATCATAAAGAACTATGTATTGTTCAATCTTTTCTTCAGCCTCTTTCATGTTTAGGTCTTCGGACTTCCTCTCGTAGTGTTTGTTCATTATGTGAAGATGTTAGACCTACCATTTCTTGTCCGTCTTGTGCCATGTTTTCTCAAATTTAGAACTAGAGGGCTAGAAATGACATTGGAAGTAAATCTTATAACCAAAACAATAGAAATATAGCACAAGGGAACTTCTCTGGTATAATCCCGTTTCAAAATCTAAGTCCATGCAATATGTGAAGCATTGCAACTTGAAGCCACCTCACCATGGATAATCCCCCATGGCTCATTGAATGGAATCAAAAGCTAAGGACACCCACCTCCTAATCTATGCATCCAAATAAAAGGAATGATGTTAAGGGCAGGCTAGGGAAAAGGACCCCTTTTGAGACGTAGCCCATGCATGCCTATGGGGTATGGAACTTGGAAGCCCTCATACCTTCCATTGGTTTAACTCAATGGGCTAAATATGAGGGCTTAAAGCTGATGGTTGTTGGATCTTCCCAATGACGAGGAGTGGTTGTTTGTGCAAAGTAAGAGCCTAGAGACTAAGGTGCATGAGGGAAGATTCCCACTATCTATGTGCTATCTTGGTAAAATAGTGCCATGTGGAGACGAAGAGAGAGGAAGCTTCATTTCCCCTCATAAATTTTTACCTAAAATCCTCCTTCATATACTGAATTCCAGCCACTTCATAATCAAATTAGAAATTCATAACACTTTCTAATTCCTTCTACACATCACCTAAAGAATCTGAACCATATTTTCTTTCTAAAAATGGATTTGTTTAGAAGTAATTACGCCCAATTTGATGAGATATATGGCTGTGGTGATCATGGCTGCAACATGTCATGCAATTAATGGACCACCCAAAAAAATTCCTTGTGGCTCATGAAAACTAGGAATACAGTTGGGAAAGCCATGGAGAAGGAGCTGCTGTCCTTAGGCTCGCAAGAAAGACTTGGGAAAAGCCGTGCCCAACTCTTATGGCAAAGGAGGCTATAGTGCCAGCCTTGGAGAACACCAAATATGTGAGAATTCCTCCTCTTGGGGTCGAGCTTGAGCTTCACCCCCTTCTTGGAGGTAAGCCCCAATCGGCTGCCTTTTCTAAGGTGTCGCCTAGTTGGTCCTTGGCTATGTCATGCTGGGGGGTACCCATACCTTTTCGTCCAGCCAACAGCATAATATTTCTGCCATTGGCCCCTTATGGGGCAACCAATCCAAACATGATCAGGCAACAGCAAGCTACTTCATTTCTTCCCTGTTCTCTTCAAAAAATCACCCCTCCCACCATGTTTCCCTTCCATGCAAGAGACAGTGGAGCTATGACGGCCATCACCCTTGTTTACGAAGGGCTTTCATGGCTGAGGGACAGCTATCGAGTGCTGAAATAACCTTAAGGCTCATGCCTCCTTCCACATACATATTCAGGGTTGGCTGCTCACACACAGCCCCCCTTCAATCAACAGTCCCTGCTCACCTCCATCCATAATCAACATGGGGTGCCTCCCCTTCCTCTTGCATTAGAAAAGAAGGCGCCAGCCATGATGCACATGAATGAACATGAAGGGTGCCAACCATCCTGCCCCCATCCTCCATGGAAACCACAAATAAGGTGGAAAGCGTACCTATGCTTTCAACCACCAGCATTCATGTGCTCCGCTTGCTCCTTCCTTCTACTGGAAGCGTCCCATACCACCCCATGCAAGAGTGTGAGAAGCATATCGAGCTGATTCATCCAGGCTCCATGAGCTCTTATGGTTTTGCATAGGCCTCCTTGTCTTCTCCATACAAGCAAAGAGATGCTCATATACCAATGTTCAATCCTCCAAGATCCTCTCTGTCGAACAAGTCAAGTCACAAACCATATTCACAAACAATCGAAGGGTGGTCATCAGATTCAACTCCTAGCCGTAGAGCCAAACAGGCTCACCCCTGAGCCTGGAAGCTTGGAGCCAAGTGGGCAGCCACCTCCAAAAGACTGTTGTCCCGTACCACCAGTGACCAGCCCCCCACCAATGTGAGTGATGAGGCTCTACCAAAGGGCAAAAAGTCCAAGTGCCTCATACAAAGAATCTCTCACAAATTATCCCATATGTCCTATTTATAGACTCAAATGAGGTGGTGGCCCAATTCACACTTGCCCGGATCCTTAACTAAAGGCACCCATCTAGATGTCCTTTTGTTTTGGTGTCGTAACGCATGCACCTAAAATAACATCCACATGCTCTAATATCATCATCGGAAGTCCAAGACTTCTTGATACTACTTGATACAGAGATGCACCCATGGTATGACCTCATCCCCCTCTTGCTCTCGATGCTCTACAGAATGGATCACATATGAATGGGCCAGAGGAGATGAAATTGTGGGTAGAGTCATTGTCGAATAGCATTGCAACGATCTCGCAATTGATCTCTCCATGAATGCAGAGGAGATCATGCCAGCCAAACACAAAGCTATCAACCTGACAACCCAATCATCTACGTGCGCATCCATCCATACTAGGAGAGAGCTTTGATACCAAAAGTTGAATCCTCTAGGATCCTCCTTGCTAGACAAAACAAAACACAAGCCATAATTACAAAGCAATAGAAGGGAAGATATCATGCTCACCTCCAAGCCATAGAGCCAAATAGGCTCAACCCTGAGCCTGGGAGTTCACGAGACAACGAGCAAGTCATGGTAAATACTGAAAAATGAGACTCCTTGAGTCCTATTTGTAGGATTGAAGTGAAATGATCAAGCTCACACACTGAACTTGTTGGACAACCTTTGTCAGCCACATGCTACATATGCCCATCCACATGCCCTAATAGGGTGGAGATAACATGCTCCCTCTCCACAAGAGTTTATGACTATCAATGAATGTCCCTTGAGATGCATGTGATAAATGGGGTTCCTTGATGCTTTCGGAGGGGTTCTCTTTGCTTCCTTATTTGCAATCCATTCCAAAAACTAATCTTTGATGTTTTGTCACATCAATTGAGTGCAAGACAAACACCTATTTCACTTAAATCTCGCAAATCAATTTGGATGCAATGAAGTCCATCATGAGATAATTGAAGGGACAAAATCAAAACGCCTATGCTATGCAAAAGAATCCATTGAAATTAAAAGGATTTTGCGACTCAAACATGCAAGTGATATGGATAAACATGTATCCACTAGCAGATATATTTACGCATTGATAGGTGATGCAATTTTATTCTAGACTCCAAAAGATAATTGCATTGTCTACAACATAGGCTGAATATATTTCGACCACAAAGATTTCCAAGGAAGTCATGATTAGCTTGTGTATGCAATGAGTTTTTCTTGGTCTTGATAGCCAATGCTATACATCTAATTAAGAATGCCATGTTTCATGCTTGTGCTAAGCACATAAATGTGCGATGTCACTTCATTAGAAAAATTAAAGATCACCTCATCACGTTGATCAAGGACAATGCATCACATGATAATGCCAATGCTCTCATTAAATGCCTACCAAATGCACAATATCAACCGTGTATACAAATGGTATAAGTTATCCAAAACAAAGTTATTTTCTTGGATATAAGACAAATGGCCAATTCAAATATCACGTATGGCCTTAAAATAGTATCAATAATCAAAAGTACTAATGTCATAAACAAAGATGCATAATTAGCCCATTAAGGAGGTTGAAGTGAGAATGGTATATCAAAATTGTTGGAAGTGGCGTAGGCCTCAATAATAATAATAATCACTGGTTTACAGGATCTTCCAAGACATGAATCTTAGCATACACACCTTAATACTCAAAAAGAGATGAGCGAGAGATAGAGAGAGAGAGAGAGAGTAGATAATATTTTCAAGTGTAAGCAAACAGCCTACCTACACTATTTTATATATGAATATCAATTACAATGTGTGTAGATGATTACAAACTTGAATCTAGGCATAAATAGAGAACTGGATACAAGAAATTGTGTGTAAAGTGCCTAAGAGGTATGAAAAGAGTGTGTGTGTGTGAAAATGTAGAGAATATGAACAGTTTAGAACTGTTTTACAGCAAACCCTAATTCTGAAGCTAGGGTTTCATAACCCTAAATCAAAAACTAGTGACCTAACAAGTAAGGAACTGATATAGACTTGTTACAGTAAATCAACAATGTGCTGATGGTTGGATGATACTAACTCCTTCAGAGATGCACCAGAGGTAGAGCACACCTCCTCCAAGTCTTGAAAGACTCTTTCAAGCTGCATTGATCACCAATGATGAGCTTGTGTGTTGATTGATGATAAACAATGACCCTAGACATTCCTTATATAGGATTGAGGAGCTTCCCAACGATAGCTTTTCAAAAAGCTAAAAAAGCTAGCGATAGAGTTAATTTAACGATCTTGCTTTTGAGATCGCTAAAATTGCTTTCCATAAACAAATCTGCAGCGATCTTAATATTCAGCCATCAGCTTGTGATGAGATAAAGCTTCCTTGATCCTTATGCTGAGAGGAATCCAAACATGTAAAAATCCCTTTTTGAGCAGAAATTAGGGTTGGGGTTTTCTCCTTATCTGGACCTCTGCTGATTGATTATTATATATCAAATGAAAACTCTCTTCAAGCTCTATCTGATAAGTTAATAAAATTTGTTTTACTTTTTGTACCCAAAAATTAGCTAAGTCCCCGAAAATAGGGCCGCTGGAAATTAGGGTTTTGTGCTATTCGGACATTGTTTCCAACAATCCTCCTTTCAATGTCATAATGGTATAAGGTTCAATAATCTACAAAACTTATGATGTCATTCTCTAAATAATGCTTTGGTAAAAAAATTCTACAACATTTTCACTTGTAGTTATGTAGACTAGCTCAATGTGCTTCTTAGATACATGTTCCCGAATGTAGTGATAATGTAATATGCTTTGCCTAATATGATGAACAAGGTTCTTTGCAAAAGCAATAGCACTCTGACTATTTGAAAATATATGAACTAAAATATGAACTTGAACATCAAGATAACTTAGAATTTTATGCAACCAAACTGATTCAAGTATCATAGTAAAGGCTTCCCTATACTCTCCTTCACTTGAAGATGTAGCAATTGTAGGTTGTTTTTTTGATATCCAAGAGATAAGACAATCTCCTATAAATAAACAATATCCACTTGTGCTTCTTCTCGAGTCTTTATCACCTTCCAAATCAGAATCTGAAAAACCTCTAAGTAAAATATGTGGCGATCTCAAAAACACCATAGCATAACTGGAAGTTCCTTTCAAATATCTCAAAATTCTTTTAACTTCTTTCCAATGAATCTTGAGTGGACTGTGCATGAACCTGGATACTTCTGAACCTGGATACTTGAGAAACTGCAAACTAAATGTCAGGACGTGTATTACATAAATAGATCAAGCAACCAACTTCCTAACTATACAAAGTAACATAAGCTATAATGACACATTAACATCCATAGGTGTTTGCATAGGCTTGGAATCTGTCATCTCAAACCTTTCCAATAATTTCTCAATGTATTTTTGTTGTGTTATGTAGATACAATCATTCCTTTATATAAACTCAATCCCAAGATAATAATGCAAAATACCTAAATCATTCACATCAAATGTATGTTTAAGTTGTGCTTTAAAATACACAAGGTATGAATCCTTGGGGCCAGTTATGATCATATCATCAACATATATGATAACAATAATCAAAACATCTTTCTCATCCTTCACATAAAGAGTAGGAGTTGCATCTGAGTTTTCAAAACCAATCGATAAGAGATAGATATGTATCTTCTCATACCAAGCTCTTGGTGCTTGCTTTAGTCCATATAAAGCTTTGATAACCTTGCATACTAAATGCTCTTTACATGTCTCGTCAAAACATTATGGCTTCTGAATGTAGACATTTTCATGAAGATCACCATTAAGAAAGGCAGTTTTGATATCTAACTTGTATACATTCCATCCAAAGAATGCAACTAGAGAAAGTATTGTTCTGACTATTGTCATTCTGGAAGAAGGTGCAAAAGTTTCATCATAGTCAATACCTTTTTTTGTGCATAACCTTTGACTACTAATCTTGCTTCATACCTGTCAATAATACCATCTTCTTATCTTTTGATTTTGAAGATTCTCTGAACACCAATTGCTTTTTTACCTTTTGCTAACTCACAAAGCTTCCATGTTTGATTCTTACAAGTAAAATCAATCTTTTCTTGCACAGCTTTCTTCCATACAGGACTTTGTAGTGCATCTTTAACATTAGTTAGTCCATTCTCAACTAAAATCAGTGCTAAAATGTTATGAATCTCAAAATGTTCTGCGTAATTTACATGACCTACTTGTTCTCTCCTTGTCTGACTTCGAGTTTGTCCTGTAAAGTTCTTTATACTATTGTCCTTCTAGGTTTGATATAACCACCTTGGCGTATTCTTAAAAAGTGGTGAAATTCTTCTTGTTCTTCAGTATCTCTTTTTCTTGGTACTCTGGAATCTTCTCCGACTTCATAAGTCGGAACATCAAGAGGTGTTGATAATGGACTAGGTACAGATGTAGGTAATGGAACTCTCTCTTCATCTTTATCAAGTGCATCTCTTAGGGTTTGAGAAGGTTTATCACCCCCCTTGTATGGTTGAATATAAGAATCTAAATTCCTTCTAAAAAGTGCATAATCATCTCCTTTTACGAGATCTGGAATCTTTGTCTTCTTATCAAAAATCTGATTTTTTGAAATATATGCATTGCGTTAGAGTAGGATACCACATGTTTCTGGAACATAGAATCTGTATCCTTGCTCTCAATTTCATAACCAATAAAGACGACTTTAATGGCTTTTACATCAAGCTTACCACGATCCTTCTTCTCAATGTGAAGAAAAGCTTGAGAACCAAAAACTTTGAAATAACTCAGATTGGGTTTCTTCCCATAAGAAGTTTTACAAGGTGTAGTGACCTTCAAAGCTTTTGTGAAAGATCTATTCAGAATGTGATTAGCTGTATGTACTCCATCAAACCAAAACTTGGGAGAAAGCTATTTGGATGACATGATACTACGCATCATCTCAATAAGTATCCTATTCTTCCTCTCTGCAACACCATTTTGTTATGGAGTGTAAGCAATAGTGAGCTAAGGAGAAATAGCTTTGTCTTCAAGAAAAGACATAAATTCTTTCGACACCTTTCTTCAACAAAAGACTTAAATACCTCTCTCTGCAACACCATTCTGATATGGACTATAAGCAATAGTGAGCTGATGAGAAATACCTTTGTCTTCAAGAAAAGACTTAAATTCTTTAGACATGTATTCTCCTTCTCTATCACTTCTCAAAATCTGAATTTTTTATTGACTTTCATTTTCAACCATAGCTAAGAACTTCTTGAAAGTAGGAAAGACTTCTCACTTTACTTTTAGACCCTAAATCCAAAAATATCTTGAGAAATCATCAATGAAAGTAACGAAATACCTGAAACCTTGAATATAATCCGTTCTTATAGGACCATTCACATCTTAATGTATGATCTGCAACTTCCTTGTGGCCGTGATATATCCATGCTTCTTGAAAGGAAGTTTGTGAAACTTTCCTTCAAGACATCCTTCACATGATTCTGCATCATCTCGTAAAGGAAAAGTAGGCAAACTCTCCACCATTCCATGATCTTTGATTTGCTTGAGAGCTTTGTAACTAATATGACCAAATCTAGCATGCCATAACTTCATGTTCTCCTTAGGTGTAAAAGACGTAGCAACATTAGCATGATTAATTTTGAATAACACAAACATGCCACTTCTGTTTTCACCTTGAAGTAAACAATGCTCCTCATTAGGTGAGAGGATCTGACATGAATCTTTCTTAAAAATGACTTTAAAACCTTCTGACAAGAAAGCAGATATAGAGAGCAAATTCTCCTTCATTTTTGGTACATAAAGAACATTAGAAATTGTGAAATTTCCACCTGCTCTTGACTTAAGGTTCACTTCTCCAACACCAACAACATATAAATCATGACCATCTGCAATGGTTACACTTCTACTTGAAGAGTTAGTAAGAGAAGAAAATACCTTTCTGCAACTTGTCATATGCTTAGTAGCTCCATAATCAAAAATCCAAGGATTATATAAGATTCCATTTAATGTTACCTGCTCCAAAGCTATTTCTTCAATAGTAACACATGCATAAGATTCTTCCTTTGAAGATTTAGGTTTTGATTTATCTTTAGCACTACTACATGATGCTTTCTTCTTCTCATTAAAAATCCTTGTTCTTCGTTTCGCTATGAAATGACCTCTTTTCTTAAAGTAATGGCGAATCCCTTTCTTTGAAGTAGATGTAGTAGCAGATTTTTCTTTGGGTGTGGAGGAAGCATTAGGGGTAGGACTAGAAGTTTTAGGAGTAGAAAACTTACTTTCCTTCTTAGTTTGCCGACTCTTCTCATTCTTTGTGGTCTTCTTCTTGTTCGTCCTCTTTGATGATGATAACATGGCCTCATCATTTACTTCCATACTCTTTTGTTGATCTTCAGCTTGAAGTAACAAAAACTGCAACTCTTCAAATGAAAGTTTTCTATCTCTTATAGAGAGATAAAGAAGTAACAAAAGCATGATATATAGATGGAAGTGAGTTTAGAAGTGTGTTTACGATCTCTTCATCTGAAATATTGACTCCCACATTGAGTAATTGATCTCGTAAGTCTTTGAGCTTCAAAATATGTGACTGAACTGACTCACCAACTTTCATCCTTGTGCTGGCTAGTTGTCTCCATGCCTCTTGACTCCCATAGCAACATATGAAAGTGCTTGTGCATCCCTTGAATCCCATCTAGATTGCTCTTCCGTAGGAAGTGATCTGGTAGTAGTATGGACTCCTAATGATGAAAGAGTTTCTTCTTCTTCACTAACCTCCTTTTGAGCGCAAATAGTAACGAAACGTCTTCTAGAAGATAAAGCAACATCTTCTCCGACTTGTCTTGGCTTTAGATAAGTGCCATTGACAATATTCCATAAGTACTTTGATACCAACAGATTCATCATCATAAAACTCCACATTGGATAATTAGACATTCCCTCAAGATTGTCTTCATTCTCAAATCTTTAGTCACTCATCTTGTTAAGGATGTATGTCAACCTCTGTTGCAGGGGTTCGCGAACCGGATGCATAATCCCATTCGGTTTGATTCGTAAGATTCGGTTCATCCCTTACGATGCGGTTCATCCCAGGATAGTTCAAGAATTAGGTTATCGTTATTTTGAAAAGTATGCCCGCGGCCAAACTGAGTGCTATTGAGAGCATTTCGCGTACGTAAAGCAGTCGATGACTAATGCCATCGTCTAGCACCTTTGAGTCTATTGCCATACAGGCATAGCCTATAGCCTTGGCCTCATTGTTGAGAAGCTTCGCCCCATTAGTTCTAACTTCAGAGGCAGCCGCGTGAGTCGTTTAGGGTCTGATCATTGAAGGTTGAAGCACCTTTGAAAATTGAGTTCCAAGTTCCAACCTATTAATACATAGAATTTCATACTACATAATATTTGAAGCACGGTTGAGGCTTGAACCTTGCATTATCCACATCCAAGGACCAACATCGACATTTTCAATTTATTGAGCACTCTTGCACTATCTAGTATCTAGTATCTACTATCGAGTGACCTATCATTTAATGTAGTGAAGACGGAAGCTTGGAGGAGAATGGCTAAAGCCATTGCTCATGTTGGCCCATGTGATGATTGGCATGGAGTGGAGTATAATAGACTCCGTGGGCCTATGTTAGATGAAGAAAAGGAGCACATAGAGTTGCAACTAGAGCCCATTAGAGTGGGATGTTTGACCTATGGTTGCTCCATCATCTCAGATGGATGGAGTGATAATAGAAGACGCCATATCATTAACATTTTGGTCTCTAGCTGTTTAGGAACTTATTTCTTACCAGCTATTGATGCTGGTCATGCGGAGGTGCGCAACACTGGGGAGTTTATCTTTCAACATATAAAAACAGCTATTGAGATTGGTGCAGAGAACATTGTACAAATTATAACAGACAATGCTTCCAATTGCAAGAGAATGGGGGAATTAGTTGAGAGAGAATTCCCTAGTATTGTGTGGACCCCACACAATACTAGGGAATTCTCTCTCAACTAATTGCCATGGCTTGCATCTTTATTAGCATATGCAAAACGTATCATCACATTCACTAGGAAGAACCATCAGGCCCTAGCTATTTTTCGATCGTATAGTGCACATGATATGATTCGACCTGCGGACATACACTTTGCATATATCTACTTAGTGTTCCACAGACTCCACATGGTTATGGGCTCTTTGCATATGACCATTATTGATCATCGTTGGTTGACCATGTCCACGACAAACACTGATATTGCACGATATGTGCAACGCAAAGTTCTAGATGAGCACATTTGGACCGAGATCGAGACTATATTGCCTATTTTGAAATACATTTATATAGTCTTACATATAGTAGACCAAGAGGGATCCACTCTTGGTCTGGTGTATCATATGTATACACGTATGCGTCAGGCGATTGCTACATCCACGGCTTTGATTCCTTCCAGGTATGTTCAATGTTCAATGTTTTTGATTTTGTATAATGGTCATTGATCAATAATCAATTGTTAAATGTATAATTTGTTTTACATTTTCTTCTAGGAGGGAGGATGTACTTCGGTTGATTGATTCACGATGGGTCCACTTATCTCGACCCATTCATGGATTTTCAGCCTTACTATATCCTTTCTTCAAAGGACCCTCATTATGGTCAAAGGGTTCCCTTCGGCTTATTAAGGATCAGTATATGGCTCATATTTTCACAGAGGAGGAGCAGATAGCATTTGACAACGAGTTCACGGGGTACATGAGCAATGTTGGGATTGCTTATGGCCATAGTACCTCGCTTCGTGCAGAGGTTACCATGCGACCCTTACAGTGGTGGAAGCATTATGGGTATGGTCCCCCAACGATTGCACCGGTTGCCCTTCGAGTCCTTTCACAGGTATAGTGGTTTATTCAATGAAATTATCTATCTCATATTGGAATTTGGAATTTGGAATATAGCAAAATTTTGATTTGATTTTTTCTCATCGATTTGGTTTAGGACGCTTCCGCTTCTGCTTGTGAGCGGAATTGGAGTTCGTTCTCACTTGTGCATACAAAGTTGAGAAATCGATTGAGTGTGTCATAATTGGAACGTGTGGTCTTTTGCAAGGCCAATTTATGCCTTGTACAAGACTTAAAGAAGTTGGAAGGTCCCAAACAGGTATGAACATTGAACATTCAACATATGTTTCTTTTAATGGTCATGACTCGTTGCCAATTGGTGTAATCCTATAATTTGTTTCCATTATAGGTTTCCCCTACATTATTTGATGACACCGTAGAGGCAGACACGGATGTCGCAGCTCGCATTCATGATGAGAAGGAGGAAATCTACCGCATGTTACATGAAGTGCTTGAGAGCGTGGATAGGAGAGTGACACGAGCGCATTCACGTGCCATAGTGCAGCGAGATATCTCTGATGTTCCATCTACTAGTTCAGCAGTAGCACAGAGTAAGCTATCTACACGACGTAGAGCTAGAGTGATCGACGACGATGATATTGGAGAGTCAGAGGCTCACACACTTCCGACAGTGACTATCAGAGAGCTAGAGTTTGACGATGAAGGAAATGTTATTTCTTTTGGAGACATTCCTTCATCATTTTCATCATCAGAGGGCTTAGACGATTAGATTTATCATTATTTTCATCATTGTATCTTCTTGTCATAGTCCACTTGATATTATATTTTGTAGTCAGGACATGGATGATGTAGTCCACTTGATGTATTGTGGTTAGTGGGTCACACATGGATGATGATTTAAGATTCATGACTTGTTTTTTGGTAATGGATTATGGAAGTGTTGAGTCTCCAAATGGAAGTGTCTGAGTACTTTTCATTTTTCAAGTTCATTGTGTATGTTTCATTCAAGAATCTTCAATCAATTCATAATTTCATTGACAATCATTGTAGACATACTTATATGATATGAATTAATAAGTTAAATCTAGACTCTAATTTGCATTTTACTTTTTATGTTTTTTGCACATTCAACATTGCCATTGATCATTGTTGTCTAGTGATTAAAATTCAAATTTGATACATAGCATGTTACAACCAATGTAAATACCTATATATATATATATATATATATATATATATATATAATTTTTATATGCATAAAAAATCCCTAACGTACCTTACGAACCTTACCTCGGTGGTAAGATTTGGTTCACGTACCTTACCCTTACGAACCTTACGAACCTAACCACCTTGATGTCGACTATGCGCTGATACCAAATGTTGGAAATGGGTTGGGTCTCAATAATAATAATAATCACAGGATTTACAGGATCTTCCAACACATGATGCTTAGCATACACCTTAATACTCAAAAAGAGATGAGTGAGAGATAGAGAAAGAGAGTAGACAATATTTTCAAGTGTAATGGTAAGCAAATAGCCTACCTACACTATTTTAGATATGGATATCAATTACAATGTGTGTAGATGATTACAAACTTTGAATCTAAGAGGAAATAGGGAACTTGATACAAGAATTTGTGTAAAGTGCCTAAGAGGTATGAGGAGTGTGTGTGTGTGTGAAAATGTAGAGAATATGACAGTTTAGAATTGTTTTATAACAAACCCTATTCTGAAATTAGGGTTTCAAAAACCCTAAATCAAAAACTAGTGACCTAACAAGGAACTGATATAGACTTGTTACTCACAGTAAATCAGCAATGTGCTGGTGGTTGGCTGATGCTAACTCCTCCATAGCTGCACCAGAGGTAGTGCACACCTCCTCCAAGTCTTGAAAGACTCCTCTAAGTTGCATTGATCACCAACGATGAGCTTGTGTGTTGATTGATGATAAACAATGACCCTAGACCTTCCTTATATAGGATTGAGGAGCTGCCCAGCGATAGCTTTTCAAAAAGCTATGAAAAAGCTGAAAAAGCTAGCGATAGAGTTAATTTAACGATCTTGCTTTTGAGATTGCTAAAATTGCTTTCCATAAACAAATCTGCAACAATCTTAATATTCAGCCATCAGCTTGTGATGAGATAAAGCTTCCTTGATCCTTATGCTGAGAGGAATCCAAATACGTAAAAATACCTTTTTGAGCAGAAATTAGGGTTAGGGTTTTCTCCTGATATGGACCTCTGATGACTGAATATTATATACCAAATGAAAGCTATCTTCAAGCTCTATCTGATAACCTAATAAAAATATTTTATCTTTTGTACCCAAAAATTGGCTAAATCCCCAAAAATGGGGTTGCTGGAAAATAGGGTGCTATTCGGACATTGTTTCCAACAAAAGCATAGTCCTTCCATTAACATGCAAACGCAACTTAAACATAAAGATATTGAAGAGAATGCTCTACAAGAACAACTTGTTAGTACTCTTGATAAGCAACCTTTGAGGTGGTCTTCCTTCTCCCTTTCATCCACATGTTCCAGGTTTGAATTTCATTATGCTCATATATGTTTGTGGGTCTTCATGTCTTTGTCATCCATTAGATAGATTTCTTCCAAGCTTGGATTTCATTATGAAAATGCATGCTTCTAAATCTTTCATACTAGATATATATGGTGCAAGTTGCAACAATAGAAATTTTCACTTCCTTGCAATAAGGGCTATAAATAAGATCTTATGGGATCCTAAAACATGCTTGATGATCAATATTGATGCCCTTTTCAATGAAAGCATGATAAATAAACAATCTATAAAAGCGACTGAAGTTATAAGAGAGAGAGATCAAAACATTAGTCTTCTTATTAGCATGTGAAGGTATAAAGATGTCGAAGAGAACTTTCCACAAAAGTAACTTGCTAGTGTTCCTAATAAGCAACATTTAAAATGGTCTTCATGTGTCTCACATGTCAAAGAACCACTAGATATAATTGTTCCAAGTTGGATCCATTATGCTAGTACAATCTTGTGAACCTTCTTTCTACAAAGAGGCTATGCAAGCATATGATCATTTCAAGTGAGATCATTCCATGAAACTGAATCCAATTCTATTTGCATGAAAGGAAAAGAAAGCTCTACCTTATGGAAATGGGTTGACAAGATGAAATGGGTTGACAAGTTGAAACTCATTTCAAATAGTGCTTCCTAGAACAAAAAACATGACATATGGAAAGCCATTCAAGCAACAAGAAGGAATAGATTTTGAGAAACTATGCTCCTCAATGGTTGAGATGACCATATTATGCATCTTGCTTGGATTAGTTGCAAAAAGGACTTGAAGCTAGTCCGTACAACTATGAAGATTGTTTTCTTACATGCGAATTTTGCAAATGAGATCTATAAGGAGAGATTCAAGGGTCATGCAATTCTTAGATATGACAATATAGCTCACCTAGACAATGGTACCGAATGTTTGATGCTTTTATGCAAGCTTAGGGATCTAAAAACAATAAGGATCATTACCTATGAAATTAAAGATGTAATTGCAACATGATATGTTCGATACCCATTGTTGATAACTTAATAATATGCTTTTTGTCTGAAAGCCTTGCAAAGACTTATCACTTCATAAGCAAAAATTAAGTCTCATATACTCAACATGGAAATTACTTGTGATAAGAGTAATAAATGCATAAAGTTGTCTCAAAGTGAATATGTACCCAAACTATTTCACAAATTCAATATGCATGATGGAAAGATATTGAGTAAACCATTACTTGCATATATGAAGTTGAACACAAATGATTTGAGGATAAGTAGTTCATGAAAAATGTTCCCTCATCAATATGTTGCTTTCATATATATTTGGCCGTAGAAAGAGATGTTGCATTTGTAGTGGAAGTAGTGTGCATATATATGCCTAATACTAGCAACATGCACAGGGATGTGATCAAGATGATCTTGTAATGCAAATCTCAACATTGCAAACAATGTTGGATTGCAAATTTGTTAACGACTTAAAATGTACTCTCGATATCTCCATGCATTGTTTTATTACCACTAATTAATGTGATTATAAACCTTTGCACAAATTTTCCTTTTTACATTTTCCACTTTGTCTCTTTT
>CM035444.1:92416389-92426389 GCA_020310875.1 Ceratopteris richardii | reverse complement strand
TCCAGAGCGCGTCGTTCCTCAATAGTAAGATACTCATAGTACTGCGCAAGCCTAGTCTGGCCTTGCTTATTAACCAGGAGCACGAATCTGATCGTCATTTTTCCCGATCTAGTTCATCCGCAAACACATACCATTTCTCGAGCTACATGCCAAGTCTGTCCGTAATATGAGATTCGAGTTGAATTTTACACTAACAAATTGATCATAAGTCAAATATCAGCGTGCCTTAAGTCCTCTTTTTTTTTCCAAAAGGAAATTCTACAACAGCTTACTCTCCCAAGCTTTAATTAATAAAAAGAACAATTGTACAATGTGAACAGGCTTAACATCCATGGAACCTCTCAAATCCCACGAAGCAGAGGTTGATTAAAATTTTTTTTCAAAAGTAAGCTCGGCAACAACAAGTTGCTTAAAAACTTGCCAGAAAACATTACAAAGAAGGATAATAAACCCTTCATCCGCCTCATGCGGGGCCCACTTAATTTTGATCTTGTTGCTCTCGAGGAAAAACACTCTATGATGTCTAAAAAGCGGGGTCTTCTTACTATTGGAAATTATTTTGCCTAAAAGAAAAGAAATTTTTCAATCGACCATTCTTTAGGAGGGCTACCAAAGTTGACAGCACACCTCTCTTTCAAGATATTCTAGAGGACCTCGCCTCTTATAGCATTCCATAATATTGAGGATCAGCCAAACTCTTCACCCAATAATGCTTGCTTCGAATTGATTTGTCCCTCCAGCAATAGGATTCTCCCAAGGGCCCTCTAGATCAACATTAACTTGGCGCATAAAAAGAAGAGGTGTCTCAAGTCCTCATTACCATAAAAATACCATTTACGCCAAGGAGAGCCTCTATAAACTTTGTTAGTTTTTACATTGGTCCAAATTAGGGAATCACCCCATATATTATGTACTTTAGAGAGCCTCCTCCAACTCTATATAAGGAGGACCTCTCCTTCACTTTGTACTTAGTTAGAAGCTTGAAGAGCCTACTTCGTGCTCTTGGAAAGCTCATCCTAATCCATGTGATTTTAATTGTTTCTTGGTTTACGCACTTTGAGTCTCACACTCTTTCATTTTGTGAGTATACTCTTATTTTCATTCTGCTTCCGCATATGTACTCTCTACATGGTATCATAGCACTAGAAGGAGGACTTGGTGATTCTTTTGGTGGTTATTTTGAAGATTTTGGTGGTGATGGTGCTTCAGTTTGGTGGTCTTTCTTTCTCCCCATGGAGTGAAGCCTTTTTTCATCATATTTATACTCTTTGAGCCTCAATTTGCCCATTTTCCCATCCTTGTTTTTGTTATTCTTTGGTGATTCATGAACCTATAGTGGTCAAGTTTGAAGCATTGATCTTGCATCGCATCATTGGTGATGTGTTTATAAACACTCAACATTCTTCTTTGGCATCTCCATCATTACATCAATGCTCATGTTGCATTAAGTCACTCTACCTAGCAAGTGTGCAATCTTTCCAAACTATTGAAGTTGCTCATATGGATCGTTTAGCATAAATACTCCAATTTTTTTCTTTTTCATGTCGATCATTGTTGTTCTTGATCCTATCAAGCATCAAGGCTCCTATTTACAGCCTGTGAAATAGGAGTTGAAGACAAAGTTGATTGTGAGGATTGACTTAGTGATGCAAAAGGATTCACAGGTACATGTGACTATTGATGATAACAAATGCCCAAAGGCATAGGAGTCCGAGGTTGTTCTCTCTATCCGCATAGAGAGCAACATATTTTTTGTGGATTGTCCTCTATATGGACATTTACACACATATGCAACCCTACTTAGTGTGAAAGCACCTACGTTTTTTAACATCCATGGGTGAGGGTTCCTACAACAGATGACATAGCTCTTTGAGTTGAATGGGTCCTGTACTGAAAGTAGACTGGTGAATGTCATCATCTACACGAACCTTGCAATGTTCATATGCCACAAGTTTCTCACATATGGAATCACATGCAAGAAGGTTAGGCAAAGGAAATCTACATCTTTACACCATTTTTGTACTAGTTAGGGCATGTGTTGTGTGAGGTTCATAGATTTCACAAACAAATGAACGAAGAACTCTAACAGCAAGAGCACACTTGGAGAGAGATGCACATATCTACCCAAGCAACTTCTCCAATATATAGCTCCAAATCCAAGGGGATAACTAAACCACAAGGGAACATATGTACCTTCTATCGCATGGGTCCCTAAGGTGATACCATGGTTTCCAAGCCTAGGAAATCACATGTCTTCTAAAAGAAGTCCCTTCAAGCTCTGATGTACAAGTCAATGGCTAGGGAAAGCTTCCAATTAGTCTTAAGATACTCAAGCTTAGAGAAATCAACCTTAAGGTTCAAGAACACTTAGAAACCCAAGGATTCTACTCCTTAGACCCATATAGTTATACAAGATTCCCTCCCCTCAAAGAATTTCCGCCCTCAGAAATGAGTGTAGATATATACCTTGGGTATTCCCCTGTGCCCCACCATTAGTCACATTGATCATGGTCTTCATCCCTCTAATTCACCTCTTTATTCAAAAGATGGATCTCAACTCACCTGAATCTCAAAAAGAGGAGAATCCATGTGTAATTTGATCCTCGCTTGAGTCATTCAAAATCTCATCTACTTTTACACATCAAGTGCAAAATATGGAAAGAATGACAAGGGTGGAATAGAACATCCCTACCTATTTCACAATTTTTAGCTATGTGCAAACTAGGTGTCCATAGCATAAACATGTGAAATAGATGGATCCAAAGTTTCTCCGGCTAAATTGCTATCTTGGTCCATCTTTATGCACCAATTGTGCATGAAGCTAACAAAATAGATGGATATTGATGAAGACTTTCTTATTAGATTCATCTGTCAAGTTAGACCCTATCTTGTTCTGAAAGGAAGATGAATCTTTCATAATCCCTACCCAAGTCACTATGCTTACCACCCTAGGAAGCTTATGTTCCTAATTCTACGGATGACGGAATAGCTTCCTCACTAAATCGTTATTCCCAAGAGTTCTTGAGAGAGATACAAGAGGAGAAATGGGCCCGAGAGAGAGAGAACCCTCCTCCAATTGAAGAAGTGAATGATCTTATGATCAATTCCCTCAGAACATTCACTCCATATACGGGGAGCAAGAAGATGTGCAGTCAAGTGAACAAGTAGACTTTGAATCTAATGCCTTATCAGAATTGCCACACTTTATAGTTCCTTAGGAATCTAATTCTATTCAGATGAGAGCCCCCATGGTCATGGTAAGAAATGATGAATCAGTTCTACCTAAAAACATTGAAGTAGTGAAGAACACTAAAATGCAATGCCATCTCACTTTAGAGGAGCTATTTAAAATTAAACTTGAGTTGTCGAAGCATGTAGCAAATCAATTGCCACAAGTAGATAATTCCCACTCTCATGTAGGTTCTCAAAAGACGATGCCCAAGATACCCTTGGGTAAGATAGGAGATATGAGTGAGGGAGAAGAAGGAAACATCTATCTTCCTATCACTTATCAGGGATACACAATGAAGACTATTTTAGATTTGAGAGCAAAAGTTGTTGTTGCCATCACTTCCCTATGGAAATGTGGGGGCATGCTAGATTTTAGACCAACTAGAATGAAATTGCAAATGGCAAATGGAAATATTGAAAATCCCATAGGAATTCTATAAGGGATAACTCTCACTACTTGTGGTGTAGAGTTTCAACACACTCTTGCCATATTCGATTTTGGAAAGAATCATGCCTATGAGATGATCTTGGGTAGACCATTCATGAGGCAATTACAGATAGTACAGGATTGGGAAACCAATTCTTTGTACTTACAACACTTAGGAGTCATTACCAAAGTCAATCTCAAAGATTCCTCCCACAGAGACATAACACCCCTGCAACAAAACTCTATCCGAATAAACTGACGTGGCATCGAATAATTCGGCCAAATAATAAGGGTGTGTTGTAAAATTCCATAATTATTCACAAATAATCGAATTTCCAAATAATGAATGATGTTACCTAGGCAAATTTCTATACAGGTGAAGATGCCAACATTTGGAAGTATATGAGCGTATGAATTGTGGTGAACACTTTTTGTATGTTTTTCACAAAAATAAGAGTTTCGCCTTTTTTCTTTTTTTGAAAACTAAAAGAAACTAGTTTTTTGTTCTCTTTCTTTGTCTAAATTTGCCATTCGTCTAAAATTCACCCTTTTTATTTTCTATGCATGCAAGGCTATAAGCAAATAAGGCCGAAAGGCCATAAGGAAATCCACTTATGTTATAAATTAAAAAATGGCACACAAACCACCTACAAAAAAGAAAAATCCATTTGCAAAAGAATCAAGATAATTCACCAACAAAAAGACATTCTAGTTACAAAAATAGCCTTCCACTACAAAAACACATTCTATTGTACGTGTACATGTATGTATGTGTATGTGTACATGTATGTGAGTGTATGTGTATATGTGTATATGTGTATGTGTGTATGTGTGTGTTTATGTGTATATGTGCATGTGTGAATGTGTACATATGTATGTATGTGTGTGAGTCTATGTGTGCATGAATGAGTGTGTGTATGTATGCATGTATCTATATATGTGTGTGTATGTATGTGTGTGTATGCATGTGTGTATGCATGTGTATGTTTACGCATGTATGTATGTATATGTGTGTGTATGTATATCTATGCATGTATGTATATATGTGTGTGTGATTGCATGTGTATATATGTATGTATGATGTGTTCATATGTGCATGTGTGTATGTATGTATGTATGTATGTATGTATGTATGTATGTATGTGTGTGTATGTATGCATGTGTGTATGTGTGTGTGTTTATGTGTGTATGTATGTGTACATGTGTATGTGTATATATGTATGTCTATATGTGTGGGAGTGTATGTATGAGTGTATGTGTGTATGCATGTGTGTGTATGTATGTGTATATCTATGCATGTGTGTGTATATATGTGTGCGTATGTATATGAGTATATGTATCTGTGTGTATGTATGGATGTATGTATGTATGTACGTACGTATGTGTGTGTAACACTTCCTCAATCACAAACTTGTGATCACTCAAGAATAGTAGAAGAGAGAAAAAAAACCAGAACTTGCACAAGATAAGAGAAAATCTAATGCACAAGAGTAGACAAGATATGACCCAAAGAAAGAGAAGTTTTGGTATGATAGATTTGAATCAATCAATACAATAGATTTAGAAAAGAGCTTCTTGATGAAGCCTTGACTTTCCAACCACCCTCGAGCTATTAGAGTCTCATTCACACTCACACGCTCAATCACACTCTTTTAACTATCTGATTTTCAGCCTTTGCCCTGAATGATGCAACAAATCCTCCTTAAAATAGAGTGAATGATTTTGGAGTTTGAAAACAACACAAGGAAGAAGAAGAAGATTGGAGCACAACACACAATACTGAATGTATTACCACTAGAATGTACAAAGATAAGTAACTTATTAGGGCAATAGGCATATATACAAACCGGGGGAAAAAACCTCCTAAAGAGGGAAAAAAGTGATGTGGTGAACAAGGAGTTGGGACTCATGTATAAGGAAGTGCCAAGCTATGTGGAATCAATCCACAAAAGGAAGTAAGCCCAAAGCTTTACACAAAGCTTCAAACTTCTCCCTAGGCAGAGCCTTCGTGTAAAGGTCTGCAAGGTTCTCCTGCATGGGCACATATGTCAAGTTGATCTCTCCAACAGAGAGCCTCTCCTTGACAGAATGATAATTCACCTCAAAGTGCTTAGTGCGAGCATGGAGCACAAGGTTCCTTGCAACTGCCAATGCACTCTGACTGTCAGTGAAGATGGTGGTGGCAGAAGATTGACCAACACCTAAATCAGCCATAAGGCGTCTGAGCCACACGCACTCAAAAATTGTTGTGAAAGCTTCCCTATACTCAGCCTCACAATTGGAAGTGGCCAGAGTAGGCTACTTCTTGCTCAACCAAGATATACATGAGCTACCAAGCATGAAGCAGAAGCCACTAGTGGACATGTGAGTGTCATAGCAACCAACCTAATTAGAGTAAGAAAAAACATGTAAACCTAGTGGTAGTGATCCCCCTTGGGATAAAACAATCCAAGTAGCTGGGTACCAGTCAAGTAGCGAAAGATGCGCTTAATTGCCTACCAATGCTTGATACTTGGGCAATGCATAAGCTTGCTCATATGTGAGACAACAAACTGAATATCTAGCCAAGTAATGCATAAGTAAATCAAGCATCCAACAACTTGCTGATGGAGAAAAACATAAAATGCATCTCTAGCATCATGAAGACTCAATCGTAAACCTATCTCCATAGGAGTGGCAATAGGTTTACAGTCTTCAAGGCCAAAAAACTGCAATAATGTGTCAATATATTTTGTTTGACACAAAGCTATTCAGCCATCAACTTGCATAAACTGAATGCCCAAATAATGACGAAAAAAGCCCCAAATCAGACATCTCAAATGAGGCATGCAAATCAGCCTTAAAATTAGCAATCTCCTTCTCATGAGGACCAGTGACCAACATGCCATCAACATACACAACAATGATCAGAAGAACATCATTTTCACGCTTAACATATAAGGTGCTCTCAATTGGACTATTATCAAAACCATGTGCAATCAGATAGGCATGTAACTTTTCATACCAAGCACGTGGTGCTTACTTTAAACCATATAATGCCTTCTTCAACCTGCACACTTTGTTTTCATGCCCTTTCTACACAAAGCCACGGGGCTAAAAAGCAGACACTTCTTCATGCAAGTCACCATTTAGAAATGTAGTTTTAATGTCCAATTGATGTACATTCCAACCATGATGAGCTACAAGTGCACAAATGCTACGAAAAGTAGCCATTTGGCATGTAGGTGCAAATGTCTCATCAAAATCAATGCCTCTTTCCTACGCATAAAACTTTGCAACAACCCTAGCCTTATACCTATCAATTGTTCCTTCAGGCTTATGCTTAAGCTTGTATACCCACTTAGTGAAAATGGCTTCCTTGCCACAAGGCGAGTCACATAAAGACCAGGTATCATTTTTCATGATAGCATCATATTCTGATTGCATAGCAGCCATCCAATTTTCAGAATTTTGTGCTTCATCAAATGAAACAGGCTCATTCTCATCATAGAGGCTAGAAGCAACCATACCATAGCAATTTGATGCAAATGAAGCACTATGAGAGCCTGAATGAGTGTGATATGATAGAGATGCATCTAATTTGTTGTCACACAAAGTATGCACGAGCCATTTTGGCATAGTTTTTGCCTCCTCAATATCAACTCTCTCATCAACAAGTGCATCATGTAAATCTGCATCAGAAATGGAATGATCTACATCATCACATGAAACCTGTTAAGGTTGAGATGTTGCCTCATTACGACAAGCATAGATTGTCCACCTATAAAAAGAGGAAGCAAAGTGCCATACATGTATTTGGACTAATTGATATCTCCTTAGTACATGAAAGTAATGGCTAAATAACATCTTCCACAAAAAGAACATCACGGCTAACCAAAATGCATTTAGTATGTGGATGACATAGACGATAGCCTTTGCTTTTAAAACTGTACCAAAAAAAAATACATTTCATTGCTTTATCATCCAATTTCCTACGTTGTTGTTCAGGCACCAATGCATATGCGAGACAACCAAAAACATGCAAGTGAGCAATGCATGGCTTTTGACCATGCCAAGCCTCATATGGAGTGATAGACTACAATGCTTTAGTGGGACACCTGTTAAGTACATATGTTGCATACATAACAACCTCAAGCCAGTAGCTATGTGGTAAAGCCTGACTCTTGACCATACACCTTGCCATCGCCATGAGTGACATGTTCTTCCATTCAACAACTCCATTCTATTGAGGTGTATATGGCACTATACACTCATGTTTTATCCCACATTCAGCCAGAAATGCGTTAAAATCAAAAGACATATATTCCCCCCTCGATCAAAACGGAGGGTGCCCATTTTACATGCTGACAGATTCTTAGCCAAAACAAAAACTGTTTAAGCACATAAACACTTTGGACTTTGGTTTCAATGAACATACCCATGCATGCCTGGAAAAATCATCGATGAAAGTCACAAAGTAAAGATAGTTCCCCAAAAGAAGTTGTTTGCATAGGAACATAGATGTCACTATGAACAAGCTTCAATTTTTGAGTAGCTCAAACTGAACCATCTTTTGGGAAGGAGGAACGTTACAGTTTGCCCAAAATACAGCCTTCACATACATGTTTACCAGGTGCCTCAAGTTTGGGTAGAGAGGACACCATTTCAAATTATTACAGGCATAACAAATTAGCAAAATTCAGATGACCAAAGCGTTGTCGGGTCGTGAGAGATGCTCGGATGGTGGATCAAGTCATCCGCCTAAATCGTTCGGCACACGCGGGGTGTCTGTAGCGGACTCAGACTACGGACCATAGGGACAAGCTGCTTTATATCTGGCAATAGCTATCTGTTTGGGTGTTAACAATAACGACTCTTCGGTTATCTGATCTTTAACTAACTCTTCTATTGTTGCTTCTAATGGGTTTGATTGAGTTTGTCTAACTAAAGTTGGTGGAAATAAATCTTCACTACTTTGTGATTCAGGAGATGCAATGGAAGAAAATGCTAGGAATGTAGTTAAACCGTGGTCATAAGATAAAGACACTAATGATTCCGAAGTAATATTGTTCTTGATAAGTTCTTCTAACACTAATTTGACGGATTCGGTTGTATGCTCAATGATGTTATTACTACTGTGTTCAGATTCATGATATAAATCGGAAGACATGAAAGAACTAACAGAAACAATATGATGCTAAACTGATTTAAATAAATGAATTAATAAGCTAATACAAATGTAAAGTCTAGATAATCGGATAAATGTCTAAAAAATTGGGTAAATGATTAAATGAAGATATAAGGTTTAAATGGGTCTTCAATCTGCCGGTTCACTTCAACTGCTTGTACTTCACTTTAACTGATTGTAATCTGCAATGTTTCTGCAAAAAACATTAGGATTATAAGTAATGTTACAAGAAACCTTTGGAAACATAAATAAATTTACAAAACTTAAATCACATGTACGTATAACATTCTCATTCACATGCATATACACATACATATGCTCATGCATACATTAACTCATTCATATTCATTCTAAAACATACATTCACACACATGCTCATTCATTCACTTTCATACATATATGCCCATACATACTAACCATGCACACACTAATGCACATGCTAAGATGCATATTTTTTAATATACACATGCATTCACTCATGCACATGCTCTAATGCACTTGCACACTCATACACATTCATGCTTATGCATACTAATCATGCATATGCATATACACATACATATGCTCATGCATACATTAACTCACATGTATGCTCTCATGCACACATGCACTCTTACTCACAGTCATACATACATGCATACATTTCACATGCATATAATGCATACAATGACACATATTTAATATACATAGTCTTTAATATAAATATGCATACTAACCATGCAAACACTAATGCACATGCTAAGATGCATATTTTTTAATATACACATGCATTCACTCATGCACATGCTCTAATGCACTTGCACACTCATACACATTCATGCTTATGCATACTAATCATGCATATGCATATACACATACATATGCTCATGCATACATTAACTCACATGTATGCTCTCATGCACACATGCACTCTTACTCACAGTCATACATACATGCATACATTTCACATGCATATAATGCATACAATGACACATATTTAATATACATAGTCTTTAATATAAATATGCATACTAACCATGCAAACACTAATGCACATGCTAAGATGCATATTTTTTAATATACACATGCATTCACTCATGCACATGCTCTAATGCACTTGCACACTCATACACATTCATGCTTATGCATACTAATCATGCATATGCATATACACATACATATGCTCATGCATTCAT
>CM035444.1:92336389-92413889 GCA_020310875.1 Ceratopteris richardii | reverse complement strand
GTGCACATCACACGCACACACACGTGCACATCACACGCACATACACATACACTACTGCAGGGACTCAGACCAAGCCACGGAATAGGCATGGGCATGCTTCCAGCCGGACAATCAACATCACAATGACGGCTCAATATCCCGAGCACGAGGAGGCTCTAATGAGAAAGAAGGGGAAACAGAAGAAAGTAAAGAGCAGGAGACAATACCTGCAAAAAACATTAGGAAAAACTAGATCAACACACTCATATATATACACACACAACTCATTTGTAAACCATTCCTTTGATTTTACTTTATTTCCTCATCCTCACTTTTCCCTATTAACATTCACCACACTTTCCAGTTTAACTTTTCTACTTTAATTACACTTAATTTCTACTCCTCTCTTTTCATCTTCACTAATTCTCTCCACTCTTTCTCTTAACCCACTTTTTTCACTTTAAGTGCATCTTCTATTGAGACCACTCCTTAAATCTCTTTAGTTACACAACTTATATAAGCCATTCTTTTCCCTAGCACTCATATAGTCCACTAGTTATTTATCCATTTAATTAATCATTTTAATCTAATTAGCCTACATTTCTCAATTAAATAAATCCATTAAATTAGGCTTAGGTTAAGCTTTTAATTAATTAGAACCTTAGTTTTTAAATGCACACAAATAATTAAAGTAATTATTAATGACATAATTTAATGTTTAATACATAAATATGTAATTTAGATATTAATGTTTTTTAGTAACATCTATGTTAACCCTTTAAATATATTAAATCCTAGAAACCCTATTGGAAACCCATAAAACCCCCTGGGTTAGATCATTAAAATCCTTCTAAACCCTAGCTTTAACCCATTATAACTCATCTAAACCCTTAACAGTAACCAACTCTTATAAACAACACATGAATTCAAGAAACCCTAGGCTGAATACCCATAATTCTTGAATGTAAAATAAGAAATTCTCATTAAATAAGTAATTAGGGTAAACCCTAACATGAACATAAAAGGTTTGAGATCACCAATAAATTTGTTTTCATTTTCTCTGTCATTAACTGGAAAGTTGAAAACTTTCCGACATTCGCCCCGGCCAAACCTGCACATCGTCCTCGATGGTCCAACCTGCAGATCATAGAAGCAATATCAAATTCTTTTTGAAACTTATTCATGAATCAAATTAAAATTGTCTATATATAAAAATGCTTCTATCATTAGTACATCTTCAAATAGCAAAGAAAACTTATAAAATTATGTAAACTTGAATTTAAACCTTTTCGATCAATGCATGAGTTGAAAAACAGGTTTTAGAAAGAAACTATAGAAGTCATTCAAATAGTGTTCGTACTAACTCTCCTATTAACTCTGTTCATAAGTAAAGCATATGTTATATAGGTCTTCTACCCTCAACTCCTAACCATTTGCCATTAAGATACAAAAAACTAACTCCCCTCTAGCATACATCCGCCTTATATAGCCCGCTTTTCAAATCAGAAGTGATTTCGAGACCACAACTGATTTATTTGATTTTTCTTTTATCTCATCATTTTTTTTTTTAAATTTATTTTAATCATAATTTTTCCTTTTTGTCATTTTTCCTCTTTTCATATGCAGCAACCATTAATGTACTGCTTTCAATTTTTCTTCGCAACTTTTTTTTGATGAAGGGGAAAGGCTTAACCCCTAATCAGAGCAAAGGATCTAGAGGTAAGCTAAAGCAGGAACTAGGACCTCTTTAGCTAAATGGGTCAGATTTAAGGAAGCTTATCTATATAAAACAAGTCTACTTCTACTAGGAGTTGCAAGTTAAGGGTTCCTTCAACTATCCATATGACAGCCATAGGTCTTCTAATCCCTATCTTCTCTTCAAGCACATCCCTACTTCAGTGTAAATTCTACTTTTCATAATTTTATAAGAAGTTTCTTAACCTATCTGAAGAATGTACATTTCTAATTATGATAATGCAAGGAAAAACAAAACTTAAAACATTAATCAGGGTTAGAACTATTTCACCTGAGCTATATTGATTCCATCTTTAGCATCGCCTTTCATCCAAAATCGCTTTGATTGCTTAAATTTTAAACTGCATGTACTATCTTCAATCTCCTGTTAGAACTCAACCAGCAACAGCTAGACACGCAAAATTTTTAAATTTCATATTCACATCTTCTCTTGGTTTTCCTGCAAAAGAAACCCACACTAAAGAAATTCATGCATACATAATTAATCATGCTCATCATCAAACATTACTTCATACATTTCATTATCTCTTTGTTTAAATAATTTAATTCTTTTGCCAGCAATTAAGTTTTTAAGAGGAGTGCCATCTAATTCACGTAAGGCATATGTTCCATTATCATAAGTTTTGACTACCACATAAGGTCCAAACCATCGTCTTTTAAGTTTCCTACGGGCATCATACTGAGAATCAAACGTACTGTCATACAGTAAAACCCAATCATTAACATAAATCGGCTTTGGCCTTAACCTATGTGATTTATCAAAATACTTCTTGTTTTTCAATCGAGAATCTTTTAGTTTAACTATAGCCTCTTCTAAACGTTCATTCCCTTGCTCTAGTTGCTGGATTCGCAGAGCTAATAAATCTTCTGTTGACAAATTATCTTCCCATGGTAACGTAGTCCAAGTAAGAATTTGCGTATGCACAGGGAAAATTGGTTTCTGCCAATACATCAACTCTGCCGGCATATACCCCGTCGTTCTAGTGCAGGTCATTCTATCGGCCCACAACGCAAATGGCAGATAAGTTGGCCAATTCTTAATTTCTCCATTACAAGCTTTGGAAATTGCTTTAATAATAGGAGAATGCCCTCGCTCAATCTTCCCATTAGCTTCAGGGTTGTAAGCAGTAGTAAGGGCTAAGCGAATTCCATGCCTAGCAAAGAATTCTCTAGCCTCCTGCGCATCTAACTCTCCCCTATCAGCCACTACCTTTTCTACATAACCAAATCGTGAAATAACATCCTCAAGAAGAAAATTGCATACATTCAAGGTTGTCTTAGATCTTAAAGCTCGGCCTTCTACATGATTCGTAAGATCTTCACGTGCTAAGACTATATATCTCATCTTATTGATACCTTTGGGCATGGTAACTAAGTCTACAACCCATTTATAATGGATGCATGGTGGATAGGTAGGATGCAACGGATCCCTATGTTTGACTGAGGAATGAATCTGACATACGTCACATGAAGTAACATAATTTTTAACAGTAACATAAATCCCTGGCCACCAGTATCCTTCTCTAATTTTTTCATACGTAGCTACAAAACCTTTATGTCCTGCCCATAAAGTATCATGCATTCTCTTCATGACTTGTAACTGAAGATCCTTAGTACCTAGTACTCGTTGAGGCAATCTAATTTTTCCCCTCGCATGTCTCCAAATGAAACCATCTTTCAGAAAAAAGTTGTAAGCTCTTTTCCTAATATTCCGAAATCTATTTGAAGACCATGAAGGTGCCCTAACCAAAGTACTTAAATACTTTCCAATATCCTGCCACTCTCCTTCGTATTCTTCAATATTAAACTGTTCATATGCGAATGCTTTAGAATCATAATTAATTGCATTTATTTCTAATTCTGTGTCTTCCTCATTATCAAATCTAGCTCGAGAAAGCATATCAGCCACAGGATTAGATTTACCTGCAATATGTATCAAAACAGGATTTATAAACTTGATGTATGAAATCCATCTAAGCATGGCAATGTCAGGTGATGAACAGTTTGTAATCATTCCAATCAGAGGTAGACAATCTGTCTCAACTATTACATTTGCACCTATAAAATATTCTTTATCGGATTTTAATGCCGTGACTAAACCCCATAGTTCTCGTTTAATTTGCGGATAATTTCTTTGCGTATCGTGTAAAATCTTTGCTCCAAATCTCACAGCATACCTATTGCCCTCTTCATCGTCCTGACCAATAACCCATCCTATTCCTATAGGGCTCGTATCAACAGTTAAAATGATAGGCTTTTGATCAGTATAATCTACTCGCTTTAAAATAGGAGCTTCAAGAAGTGATTTCTTTAACTTTTTCATAGCTTTTGAGTGTTCTTCAGTCCAAAGAAACTTTCGATTCTTCCTTAGCAAAGCATAAAGACAGTTTGCAACATGTGCATAGTGTGGGATCCAGATGGCATAAAACACACAAGCACCAAGGAATCGTCTTACCTCACTAATATTACTACAGGTTTCAGAAATCTTGTTTATAGCGTCGACTTTAGGTGGATATGGCCTCCGACCGTAATGTCCACATAAATGCCCAACTATAAGTACTTCATTGACACCAAAAATAGATTTCTCAATGGAGAATGTGAGACCAACCTCTTCAAATCTCTGGAAAATCCTTTCACAGTCAGAGATATGATCTACTACAAACTTCCTGCAGCCAGAGGAATCTAAAGTTTCATCTTTCGCATTCTCAATACATCCTTTAATAGGAATGTCATCAATAAATGGCATGGCTATATTAGAAATGAAGTCATGTAATACTGAATTCATGGCGTTCATCATATGCGCTACTAAATTAGTAGCTCCTTGCGGCAAAGTGCACATGCGAACTAAGCCTAAAGGAGTTTTCATGGTCGTAATGTCTCTACTTTCAATAGCAAGCTGAAATTGATCGTAGCCAGAATACAAGTCTCCCATTGAGTAAATAGCATGACCAGCGAAGGCTTCAGCGAATTCCCCTACAATGGGCCCAGTACCTACATTCCTAATAGTAACCTTGTTAACAGGTTGCAAATCTTGAATGAACCGTAACTTACCATTTTTCTTTGGAACAATAAACCACCTATTTGAGTAGGGTGCAGACGATGGCTCTAAAATTCGCATGTGAATCTTTTCCTTAAGAAGCCGCATTAACTCGGGTAAATGGGCTTTCGGAACAGGTATGGGTCGAAGATTCCATGGAATGTGAGGCACTGTAAAGATGATCATTGGTGGTACAATTTTTGGGTCTGCACAACCTATCTCATGGGAATATAAAGAAAATGCCTTTCCATGCTTTCTAATTACTCTTTGAAATAATTCACGTTCCTCGGGTAACAAAAAATTTTCATCATTTCCTATCTTGATTAGCTTTAAAGTTTCTTCTGTGAAAGTATGACCTATATTTGTGCGCTCTCTTAAATAAGGATCATTGGTAACTTTCCTAAACTTCTCTTCACTCTCTCGTGGTAATGATTGGGCAATCGGTTTAATTTTTTTATCAACGGTTTTGTATTTTGTATTTACTTTTGCTTCCTTTTCATTACTCATGACAAATTTAATAATCAAATCATATTCTTCAATAGAATTTAAAAGTACAAATCTAAATTTTTCTTTTTCATGCAAAATATTTTGAAGTTCTTCAATCAATGAGTTTGAAGATAAAATTTCAATTACGGTTTCAATGTGTTCATCAGATGAAATGAATCCTTTCTCTTTATAAACTTTTTCATAATGTTTTATAATTTTTTTAGGAATTTGTTTATAATGACTGAATTGCAAATATGATGAAGGGAAATATAAAGAAAAACTATCTAAAATATCTACAGATGGGTGCGAGACATCAAACCAAGAACCACCGTTGTCTCGCTCAACAGTGGCATCTAGGCAAAATTTTGATCATAATAAGTTCCAAACTCACGAAGAGGCATATGATCTTCACGTATCTTTTCATGAGAACGGATGGGCGTCTTCCTAATTTGCTCCCTATTTCGTACATGGTTTGGGCTGACTATCATAACTTGAAGCGATTGTAGATCATCTTTAGATCTAATTCTTGCGTATGCTGAGCCGTCATCTATTACTTTAGTCTCCATTCTGGCTTCACATATAAATGGTTGACCTAAGATAATTTCATAAGAGCAGTTGTCCTGAATGAAAAAGTGGAATGTCTCAGAGATTCCACCTATCATTAGAGGTATGTTGGCACATGCTCCTAGGAGTGATCCACAACCATTGTCCGCGGTTTGCATTATCCATCCGTGATTTTTATCAATAGGCCATTTAAACTTATCATATAATCCTTTCGAAATCACATTGATTTCAGACCCAGAGTCAATTAGGGCTAAAGCAGAATATGAGCTCTTCTGATCTCCTAAGTTAACTTTAATCTCCGGTGTGCCTCTCGCCCAAAAACTTTTTCTAAAATCACTCTCTGAGTTTTTTGTTTCGTCATCTGGTACAATCGGTCCTAAGAAATTTTTGTTCACATTACAGGTATTATCTTCTTCATCTTCTGAGTCTAAAGAAAGAGATTCATGAATCAAGTGAGTTACATCGGCAACATCTTGCATCTCTACCTCTTGTGACAGAGGGAATCTCTTCCTTTTAATGAGTTTAATAAAATTTTCCTTAAATTCAATTTTTGCTATTGAGAAGATTTGTTCTAAAGTCATTGTTACTGCACTTTTTAATAAGATGTCATACAATATTTCTTTTGAATCAACTTTTTGTTCAAGTTCAGAAATAAGAATAGCTTTCGGTACTCGTTTTGGTTTCTTTTCTGGTTTCTCTTCAGGTTTTGTTTCAGTTCTAGGAATTTGCTCTACTTTGTCTAATGTTTGAATTGGCTCACTAAACACAGGTTGTTTACCCTCCCTAATTTCTTTTCTTCGCTCCTCATTTGTTTTAGAACTTTCGCCTTGTTCAAACTGAACTTTCTTAGGCTTTGGCTCATCTCTCATCTTACTTCTAGTCATTCGTCTACCTGAATCGTTTGTATCTTGCTCATCATCCCTCTTTCTTTTCTCTTCAACATTTGCAATATGCGAATATATCGAGAATTGATCGACAGGAGAGTTCCATGCGGTTTTCTGCATAATATCATCTCTCGCCTTTATCAAAGCTTCAATTGAGTAGTTCCTCGTTTCCCTTGTTTGTTCGAATCAGAGTCACTATCAACATATTCTAGTTTAACAGCAGAAGCAGATTTCGAAGACTCAGAAAGGTTTTCATACAGCTTCTGCATCCCTCCCTTACCCCAATTGGCAGCTAAGGGTAAATGTGTTCTATAGTCGCACAATCGCTTGTCAATATCAATTACAAGTCTTTTCTCTTTCGCATCTTTCAATGCCTCACATGTATAAGTCAAATGATCTGTGGCATCGCACCAGATACATCTCCTCACATTGGCATTTCTCCTTTCATTGAAATTTCTTTGGTTAAATGCTTGAGGAATCGGTTGAGGAATTGGTTGGGGTACAACTGGAGGATTAGGAGGTATAAAAGGTGGATTAGGAGGTACTAATGGATGATTGGGAGCTACTAATGGTGGATTTGGAGCATTGACTGGTTGAGGATAAATAGTCGGATGAGCTTGCATTGCAGGTTTATCTTGAAGGTTTAAAGCATACACCACATTCTGCAAAGCCGCTACCTCTTTAGACATATTCTCGTGCATATGCATCATATTGTCCAACTTGTTAAACAAAATCTCAAATTGTAACTCGGTTGGTACTCTGGATGTTGGAGGCTCCGCTTTTGAATCTATATGTGTATCCCTAGTTGCCTGAATCGGAGGAAAACTGGAAGATGGTTGAGACATCGATTCATAAAGGAGTGTTTCACGTTGGATCATGTGAGCAACCGCCTCAACTACAGTTTTCACTACACCCCAGTCATCTGTAAGCCCATATTTCTTTCCCGGTTCTTCAAGCCTACGCTCAACCTCTACCCTTATATCTGGAGTCAAGATTTTAAGAAAATATAAAATGATATCTGGGGTAAGGGCAACCCTATCCTGTTCAGGTAATTGAGAGAATCTTTTCATAAATTCGCCATGGAGTTGAGTTAAAGAAATGTGAGGCTTAGGTGAACTAATCCATTTCATAAATCCTTCTCTACTATGTTGACTGTAGTCTTCTAAGTAGAATTCCTTATGCAGCTCTTTTCTAAACTCATCCCATTCCTTATTGTCATGTATATCCATAATAGCTTTTACCGTACCTATGGCCAGACGTCCAAGATAGGATTTCCACTTTGTTTCAGGTAAACCATGTAACTTAGCTAATTCCTCAAACGTATCTAAATAATTTGTAACATTCATACCAGTAAATTTCCCTTTATCTTTTAATAACGTTTTAACTACTTTTTGTCCTTGCGTCTCGTGCATCATAGTTTGAAATAGCTAGTCCATTTTTGAAGTTTGTTTTGACCTAGCTTGAACAATTCTAACTATATCCTGAACTTCTTTTGTTACTCTTTCCTTATGTTCAGCTACTAATTCTGAAATTCTGTTAAAGTCCAGTTTGTTAAGTTTATACTATGCCAATATGCTTCAAGTAAAGCTATGATTAACGCTTAACCTATGATTAACAAACAGTTGCCTTTAACCTATACCAATAATAAAATTTTGCACCCAAGAATGTAAGGGTAAAGAAATTATACCAACTGCTCGAAGATGAGGCTCAAAAAGTGCTTTTTGTGAAATTCAATACATTTATTGATTTGAATCAAAACCTAAATACATAGTTTGCTAAAAATGGGTGCAAACGTTTTGTGCTTCAATTGTTGATGAAGGGGGTGGCGAGACGAGGTTCTCCTACTTGCCAATCTTCGTGGAGGCGCTCAGGTCACCAGACCAGCCCTCAACACCAAGAAGATTGCAAGCTCACGTAAATGCCACAGCTTCCAGAGATGAAGACGCAGCTGCACTGATGTAAAATCGTATGAATGTATATGCAATGCAAACTGATAATATCCGTCTGAGTCGCAAGCCGATCTTCACGTCGGGTTCACCAATGTCGGGTCGTGAGAGATGCTCGGATGGTGGATCAAGTCATCCGCCTAAATCGTTAGGCACACGCGGGGTGTCTGTAGCGGACTCAGACTACGGACCATAGGGACAAGCTGCTTTATATCTGGCAATAGCTATCTGTTTGGGTGTTAACAATAACGACTCTTCGGTTATCTGATCTTTAACTACCTCTTCTATTGTTGCTTCTAATGGGTTTGATTGAGTTTGTCTAACTAAAGTTGGTGGAAATAAATCTTCACTACTTTGTGATTCAGGAGATGCAATGGAAGAAAATGCTAGGAATGTAGTTAAACAGTGGTCATAAGATAAAGACACTAATGATTCCGAAGTAATATTGTTCTTGATAAGTTCTTCTAACACTAATTCGACGGATTCGATTGTATGCTCAATGATGTTATTACTACTGTGTTGAGATTCATGATATAAATCGGAAGACATGAAAGAACTAACAGAAACAATATGATGCTAAACTGATTTAAATAAATGAATTAATAAGCTAATACAAATGTAAAGTCTAGATAATCGGATAAATGTCTAAAAAATTGGGTAAATGATTAAATGAAGATATAAGGTTTAAATGGGTCTTCAATCTGCCGGTTCACTTCAACTGCTTGTACTTCACTTTAACTGATGGTAATCTGCAATGTTTCTGCAAAAAACATTAGGATTATAAGTAATGTTACAAGAAACCTTTGGAAACATAAATAAATTTACAAAACTTAAATCACATGTACGTATAACATTCTCATTCACATGCATATACACATACATATGCTCATGCATACATTAACTCATTCATATTCATTCTAAAACATACATTCACACACATGCTCATTCATTCACTTTCATACATATATGCCCATACATACTAACCATGCACACACTAATGCACATGCTAAGATGCATATTTTTTAATATACACATGCATTCACTCATGCACATGCTCTAATGCACTTGCACACTCATACACATTCATGCTTATGCATACTAATCATGCATATGCATATACACATACATATGCTCATGCATTCATTAACTCACATGTATGCTCTCATGCACACATGGATGTAATTACTAAATAACAAATCATTTAATAAATAATACTTACTAAATAATGAATTAATTATTTAATACTATTAGTTTAATATTCCTAATGCTACAAAAGAAACACCTAATTAAGCCATATCGAATACACATCCTCTCTCTCTCTCTTTCTATCTCTCTCTCTCTCTCTCTCTCTCTTTCTCTCTCTCTCTCTTTCTCCCTATCTCTCTCTCTCTTCTCTCTCTCTCTCTCTCTCTCTCTCTCTCCCTCTCTCTCTCTCTCTCTCTCTCTCTCTCTCTCTCTTTCTCTCTCTCTCTCTCTCTCTCTCTCTCTCTCTCTCTCTCTCTCTCTCTCTCTCTCTCTCTCTCTCTCTCTCTCTCTCTCTCTCTCTCTCTCTCTGCCGTGCGCAGCGCCAGGGGGGGGAAGGGAGTCTCTTTCTTTCTCTCTCTCTCTCTCTCTCTCTCTCTCTCTCTCTCTCTCTCTCTCTCTCTCTCTCTCTCTCTCTCTCTCTCTCTCTCTCTGCCGTGCGCAGCGCCAGGGGGGGGAAGGGAGTCTCTTTCTCTCTCTCTCTCTCTCTCTCTCTCTCTGCCGTGCGCGCTGTCTGCAGCCACCGTGGAGGGGGGGAAGAGGCTTATCCCTCTCTTTCTCTCTGCCTTTCTCTCTCTCTCTCTCTCTCTCTCTCTCTCTCTCTCTCTCTCTGCCGTGCGCAGCGCCAGGGGGGGAGGGAGTCTCTCTCTCTCTCTCTCTCTCTCTCTCTCTCTGTGCCGTGCGCAGCGCCAGGGGGGAGGGAGTCTCTCTCTCTCTCTCTCTCTCTCTCTCTCTCTCTCTCTCTCTGCCGTGCGCAGCGCCAGGGGGGGGGAGGGAGTCTCTCTCTCTCTCTCTCTCTCTCTCTCTCTCTCTCTCTCTCTCTGTGCGCGCGCGCTGCGCGCTGCAGACAGAGGAGAGAGGGGGGGGAAAGTACACACACACACACAGTACACACACACAATACACACATAACACACATCACACATACACAAAACACTTATGTGCACATACACATAACACATACACACACAGTACACACACACAATACACACATAACACACATCACACATACACAAAACACATACACACACAGTACACACACACACACAGTACACATAACACACACACACACGTGCACATACACATAACACATACACACATACACATACACAAAACACTTATGTGCACATACACATAACACATACACACACAGTACACACACACAATACACACATAACACACATCACACATACACAAAACACATACGCACACAGTACACACACACACACACAGTACACATAACACGCACACACACGTGCACATACACATAACACATACACACATACACATACACATAACACGCACACATAACACGCACATACACGTACACATAACACGCACACACACGTGCACATACACATAACACATACACACATACACATACACATAACACGCACACATAACACGCACATACACATACACATAACACGCACACACACGTGCACATCTCACGCACACACACATGCACATCACACGCACACACACGTGCACATAACACACACACGTGCACATCACACGCACACACACGTGCACATCACACGCACACACACGTGCACATAACACGCACATACACATACACTACTGCAGGGACTCAGACCAAGCCACGGAATAGGCATGGGCATGCTTCCAGCCGGACAATCAACATCACAATGACGGCTCAATATCCCGAGCACGAGGAGGCTCTAATGAGAAAGAAGGGGAAACAGAAGAAAGTAAAGAGCAGGAGACAGTACCTGCAAAAAACATTAGGAAAAACTAGATCAACACACTCATATATATACACACACAACTCATTTGTAAACCATTCCTTTGATTTTACTTTATTTCCTCATCCTCACTTTTCCCTATTAACATTCACCACACTTTCCAGTTTAACTTTTCTACTTTAATTACACTTAATTTCTACTCCTCTCTTTTCATCTTCACTAATTCTCTCCACTCTTTCTCTTAACCCACTTTTTTCACTTTAAGTGCATCTTCTATTGAGACCACTCCTTAAATCTCTTTAGTTACACAACTTATATAAGCCATTCTTTTCCCTAGCACTCATATAGTCCACTAGTTATTTATCCATTTAATTAATCATTTTAATCTAATTAGCCTACATTTCTCAATTAAATAAATCCATTAAATTAGGCTTAGGTTAAGCTTTTAATTAATTAGAACCTTAGTTTTTAAATGCACACAAATAATTAAAGTAATTATTAATGACATAATTTAATGTTTAATACATAAATATGTAATTTAGATATTAATGTTTTTTAGTAACATCTATGTTAACCCTTTAAATATATTAAATCCTAGAAACCCTATTGGAAACCCATAAAACCCCCTGGGTTAGATCATTAAAATCCTTCTAAACCCTAGCTTTAACCCATTATAACTCATCTAAACCCTTAACAGTAACCAACTCTTATAAACAACACATGAATTCAAGAAACCCTAGGCTGAATACCCATAATTCTTGAATGTAAAATAAGAAATTCTCATTAAATAAGTAATTAGGGTAAACCCTAACATGAACATAAAAGGTTTGAGATCACCAATAAATTTGTTTTCATTTTCTCTGTCATTAACTGGAAAGTTGAAAACTTTCCGACAGCGTGCATGCCAAAGCTTTGCATCTGATGTTGCTTGAGAATCATGTATTGCACATGTTGAATCATTCACAGATTTTTCATAGTCTATGAGCTTATACAACCCATGACATAAAATGCCAGAAGCAATAATGACATCGCCATTTGATACATCATGAACTGTACATCTCTCATCAATAAATTTCACAACCAAGCCAATCTTGGCTAAAGTTGAAACTGATGATAGATTCTTCTTGATCCTTGGCACAAATAGAGCATCCGACAATGTAAAATAACTACCATCAACAATAGCGAGAATGTTCTTACCAACTCCCATGACAAGATAAGAGGAGTCATTGGTGCATGTGACAGTATTCCCTGTAGGGATAGGCTTGAGTGAAGTGAAGAAACTACGCTGCGAGGTAATATGTTTGGTTGCCCCACTATCAGTGTACCAAACATCTGAGTCTATTGTAGACATACATTATTCATGAGAAGATGGGTCATAACTGCAAACAGTGGTAAATGCCCATTCTTCATTCTGCACAAGATTAACAAACTCTGTTTTGGGTGTAGAGGCCTATGCAACAACCATTCTAGCCTCTTTCTTCCTTGCCTCTTTAGCAACCAGTTTTGGATAGCTCTTTATGACATGATCATTTCCTTTATAGTATTTGCAAAACAATTTTTGCTTTTTTGTTTTCTTCTCATCTCTGTCTTCCTTCTTTGATTATGCAAAATTAGCAGATTTTTGCTTACTAGTAGAAGAGCTCCATTTACCTTTGCCCTTCTGACCAGCCAGGAAAGTTTGATATGCAAAACACATAATGGACCTGTTCTGCCTAGACTAATCTTCCTGCAACATAATAGAGAATAACACCTCAATAGCATTTGGATTTCCTTTCATCATCAAATGAAGATTAGAAGTAAAACTCTAATATGAATCAGGAAGACCATTCAAAATAGTATGCACAAGTGAACTGTTAGGTAATACTTCATCAACAAAAATCAATTGTTCCTTCAAATATTTGATCTTTGTTAGAAAACTGTCCATGGAATATCCTTCATTCATGTGCTCACTCTCCAACTGTTTTCGGAGGTAAGCAACACAAGCCTCATTCCTTGCCTGATATAAAGTGGTAAGTGTATCCCAAGCATCCTTATCTATTCAGCAAGAGCGAATGTGAGGAATAATGGCACATTTGATAGACAAGGCTATCAATGCATGTGCCTAAGCATTGCTATCATTACAACAAATTTTCTCTACAATAGATATAGTAGGAACCGCATCACGAACAGGAACATGAAGAATATCATCATCTTCAATGCCATCTGCATCACCGTCAACAACTGTGTTTGCAGTTATAATATGATGTTTTTCAATACCTTGCACAATATTCCACAGTCCTTTTGCAACCAATACATGATGATGCATCATATAAGCCCATAATGTGTAATTGGTATTGTCCAACTTATCCTCAACAACCAACATTCTATGCATGCACCACCTTCCTCTCGTACAACATTTCTCTTAATTTTTTCATATTCACATTCAATTTTCAACCAGAAAACATGATTTAGATAAGGTTTAGAGAGAGAATATAAAGCTTGTCTTCCCTAAATTTTATGTATGTGCATAAAATGACCTAATTATTAATTCTAAACATTATCCCTACAATGTATAACGAAAAGTTTAAAATGATTTATTTCACTATCGAAAAGCTTACAGTGTGTCTGCAAGTGTATGTATGTATGTATGGTTGCATGTGTGTACATGTGCACATGTATATGCATTTGTTTATTTATTTTATTTTTTATGATTTTTTTGAATAAAATAGATAATTGACAAATTTCATTGAAAATTTGAATAAATTAACAAAAGTGCAACTTACTTGGAATGTTGCATAGATATGAAGCCATGTGCACGTAGATAGAAAGTTAAAAAATATCACTATGTCAAATTACTCTCAATCACTTCAAAACAAGATATTAATGGTTAATTAAAGTGAAAGAATAAGAGAGAGTGGGTAAGAGAGAAACACATACCTCTATTGCTTTGCAATGTTGTGTGCTCTTGAATTTGAGCTTTCTGAAATGTCATGTGCAGTGTTGTAGATTTACTTTTATACATTTATTTTCATCGGTATCCTTGTCATTATACTCACTGGTATAGTGGAGATGATTTCTTTTTTTCATCGATTTATCGATCGATATACTGACACAAAATTCTAGTTTGATTGCAATTATATGGAAGAAAAAAAATGCAATAAAAGGTCAACATATCCATCCATAAACACAACAAAAAAAGTTTGATTTGACTCTTATACCAAGCACAATATCAATGGGGAAAATGTGCTCATATTTTTCACATTGCAAAATCTCTATTGAAGGAAATACATGTGCCTATAATTGTTTATTTGATTTGTGTATGTCAATATATCCTATTTTTCTTGCAGTTTCTGGTTAAATTGTTCGAATATGAGAAATGAGGGAGACACAATTCTTAATTGTTGATTCACAATTAGAACACCAAATTTGAGGCATTAAAAGAATGTTTTTGGAAGTCTTTATAAAATCAAGCTGGTCAAATTTATTATTATAAGGGTTCAAAAAAACAGTTCACATCGCCTCCATTAAAAAAACCTCTATATCATAAGTAGAGTTCATTTGTTCCTTGTGAATTTTTAGGGGTTTCAGTGGGAAGGATAAGGTGGCATGGTAGAGAGGGAGAGAGTTGGGGATATAACCATAGGAGCTCTCCCCACTCCTTATCCTTTTTTACACTAGAGTAAATATGCTCTCCCTTTATCACCTCAAAGGAAGAAAAAAAAAAAGGAGAGAAATGGCTTGTTTTTGGATTATGGTGCATCCTATCTGTCTAGATCAAGACAATCGATGAGTGGTTGGCTTAGTGGTTGGGCCTCTCGTCTCTTGAGGTGGGGGCGAGGGTTCAATCCCTGGCAGCAACATGTAAGGGACATGTAATCTGGAAAGATCTTGCATTGTGGCTGAGTGCCACCGTTTGTCTATCCCTGCGGTAGTGTTGACCTCCGTTTAACCTAGTATTGTAAACCCTTGTTCTTGTGGGATGAGGGGGGTCTCATGTGTACTATGCCCTTCCTTGTACAATTGCAATTTCAAAGTTAAAGTCTTGGGGAGTAGGCTTCGGCTGAACCTCCATTAAAAAAAAAAAAAAGATAATCGATGAGAATTGTGAAACTTGTCACGTTACTCCGAATTTGCCAACCTCAACGAAGTTTTCCGCTCTAAATTATTTGAGGATCGCGTACGTAAGAGAGGCCGACGAGAGGTGCGTCGCAGACAGGGGCATGGAGATCTGCGCGTGACAATATGTGATTTTTTCTGGGCAAAAATGAAGCAGGACGGGGGATTTGAATGCGTTAATAGCGTGGAGTGGAGAGAATGGGTGCCAGGTGAAGAATACCGCAAGGTGTTACTCATTAAGAACGTTAGCAGATTCGTGCAGGCAAGTCAAATCATGCTGCTTGCCTCCACGATTAAATACTACTGGGCTGGCGCTAGTGCTCGCGCCCTCCTTTCATCAATGTGCATACACATGTTCATGCACGGGGCTGTCCATACGGGTTCGCACATAGTTGCGCACTCACATTGAATGTGATTACGTTATGCTATCTGGAAGTTAATGAACATACTAGGAGATATTCATTTTCGTCTGGGTGGACTCCAGGGACATCTCCCTCACGAAGAAAATAACGTTTGCTAATGTTTGGCTCGTGAAATGCTTGAAAGGTACCCATTACCTGATTAGATGAAAGAGTCTAGGGGGATGATTGGTATCATCTTTTGCTGCTTTTCTCCTTTCATATCATGTCTCTCAAACTTCTCTGTTTATCTCATTTGCGTACGAAATGTTGAATTCATAGAGGGGTTTTGCTACAAAACATAACTACATGAATCGATCTCTTTGATGGCCCATATACAGTATACGTTTTTAAAAAAAGTTACAATTCATACATGTTATAAAAGATTCCTATTTTATTCGTGGCATTTTGAGTACTCCTATATTTAATAGAATCGCATCAAGGGCTTGTGAAATCTAAATTATAAGCATTTTTAATTTGATTAAGGGATCATTGTAATCTGTATCAGACGCCTTGGTTAATTATATTCTCATTACCCCTTGTACTGTTCATGCTTTGGATATTTGGCATCTGATATATATATATATATATATGTGTGTGTGTGTGTATACACACACACATACACAAACACACACACACATATATATATATATATATATATATATATATATATATATATATATATATATATATATATATATATATATATACATATATACACGTGTATGTATGTATGTATGTATGTATGTATGTATGTATGTATGTTTATATATATATACATAGATACATACACACACACGCATACATACATACACACACACATATATATATATATATATATATATATATATATATATATATATATATATATATATATATATATATATACATATACATATACATATACATATACATATACATATACATATACATATATGTACATACATGTATATACATACATATATATACATAGAGACACACATACATACACACACACATACATACACACACACATACATACACACACATACACACACACATACATACACACACATACATACATATACATAAGCTACCATGTGCAACTTATTGATTAGGAAATGATGGAATTTTTGATGGAGGCAATCATTTCACCTGATTTGAAATGGTGCAGACTCTTAACTGGAAGAAACCTGCCTGTCCTTGCTTCGACACTGAATTTTATGGTCCATTGAGAGTTAACCCTGGGGTTACAGCTGCTGTGGGCCTACTATTCAGACCCTCAAAACCGTCAGATTTTACAAGTCAGTTACATTTTTCTGCAACGAAGGTATCAAAGTTCCTTTGAACAAGTTCTGTAATGAAGCTCAAGTTTAATGTAAATTAGAAGTTCTCTGTAATTCAGGTTCTGGATAATTCATAATGAATGCATTTATCCACCCCAATTGGCTGTTCTTATTCTCTAATTTTTTATCTGTTCGCGCAATCGCCATGCTGGTGGACAAACCATCCACCATACTAATTGTTAAGTCTCTGTTGCTGAATATCCTCGTTTTCAACCTTGCATTTTTCATTTGTGATTTCATGGTTATTATTGTCTTGCCAAATTCATGCCTTCCTTTTTGATATGTTTTCAAACTCCAGGGTTCATTCTCAGTCATTTTGAAAGGATTATCCCCAGCTGGACATATCCAATGCCAGAAGAATTTAAGCTTCGGGACTTCTGCTGTGAATGCGACTGCCCAACAATTCTTTCCATTCACAAATCCTGGCAGTGATGCTACGTCATTTGAGTGGGTCATTGAGCCACCTTTCTTCATAGCCCCCAAAGCAGGTTGCATAGAAGGAGAAGAAACCATTTGGGGCACCTGTTATTTTTCACCAGAGAAGGCCTGCACGTATTCCACACAGGTACTTCAACTGTATGAAGATGATAAAACTAGAAAATCTCAGGTATATATGCATGAATGTAACTGGAAAAAGTTATACTTGTAGTTGAAGAGGCTGAACATCGGAGCGTATTTCTTGTTTGAAATATTTCAAAGATGCCGAGGTTCTTGTTAGGTGACCATTTGTCACTGTAAATGCTTCATTTCAGGCAATGTGTATTGTTCACGAGAACTCTCCAGCAATAATGCATGTGGATGGCACAGGGAAACACAATTCTTTCAAGATTCAGCCTTCAATTCTTGAATTTGGTGATGTCCTTGTGGGGTCAGCACGGCAATTGGTTTTCAGCATCCTGAACACATCCGATATAGTAGCAAAGATTCGGCTTGATGTAGTGGATGATCACATTCATCCCTCTTTGACAGAATTCAGTGTGGATTTGACAGAGGGTCTAATTCCACCGAATGAGTTCTTGTCTGTCAAGGTAAGCTTCTTCATGATGGAACATCATCTTGACATTTTTGAAATTAATGGTGGTTGCATTGTCAGCGTTGTTGAGGCTTTTGCTTAAAGGTAAAGAATAGTGATGTTCGACTAGTTCTTTGATTGGACTCTTGCCAATCTATGGAACTGTGATATTATAATAGGACATCCAAATCAATGCTCACAATCTAGTAATTTTTTCAGTGATTATCAGATCTGAGTTTTAAGGTCAGTATTAACTAAAGAGTGTGATTATTTAAAATTCTACATTCCATTCATAGGGAGTTCTGCTATTTGTCCTTGAGATATTTCTACTGGTGTTAAAGACGTTCCCTGAACTGTTAAGCAATCAATTGTCCATCTGGTATTGTGCTTTTATTGAATGCTTTAATCAGAACTTATAAGCCTACCTCGTACAGACTTTCTTCTGGTTCTCTAGGCAGGTTATGTAATAAGCGATCTTGGGCCATATGGGATACTATTCACATTGTGCTTTGGTCAACTTGAACTGTATGTTGAATGGCCATAGTATCCATTGGGCCCTCCATATCCCACAAGGCGACAGAGCATGTCCTTTACGCAAGCCTGTCCCTTATACAACTTGAATTTTGGTGAAGAGCTTTGTTGGCTGACAGCTTACATACCGTTTTTTTTTTCAAATCTTCTTAGCATAGACTTGCCATTATCCTCAGGTACAGAATACAGTATTCATTGCTAAGATCAATACTCTATTGGGTTTTTGGATGATGGTGGTGAATTCTAGAAGATGTTCTTTCAGTCAGTTGCATCGATAATATTTCCTTAACATCATGTCTTTGGTTGAAACATATGGGCATCATCAGGGATGCTTTCTCATGCACTATCCATTGGCCTCTGGTCATGACTTTTGTCCTTTGCATATCACATCAACTTGATGCAACTGCTATTGCTTCATCTGGAACTTTCTCCAGGGCATAAATATTATTGGTGGCACTGAAGATTTTTCCATCAATAAGATGATTTCGAGGTTTGCTTTGCTGCTTCGTTAGCTCTTCGTAGGGTGTTTGACCATTTGGGAGTCTCTGAAAATTGACTTGTAGATGATTTGGATTTAGAACAATACTGTGATCGAAAAGACAACAAAGGATGAGATTAATGCATCAACTTTGTCACTTTTATGGTAGGCTATCAATAGATTGAGAAAATGATAACTTCTACATGACAGGGTGTTCCGTTCTTGATAAATGTTGCCACACGCATTTTCCAGCATGCGTGATTCAAGATGACAGTTTATGTGGCAACATTAGTGTCTGGTTTATTGCTAAAGAGTCTTGTGCATATTACCTTCCTTATCAAAGTAGTTCATGAAAGGAGATAGTAATGGACCTTCTCATTCACATTGTGTACAGGTACATTCATGTTGCGTATACTATCAAGAAGGTACATATATTTCCCACTTATAATTCTTTGTTAAGAGGTAATGCCTGCATGTTGATTGGACAAGGGGCTAAGTGTCATTTTTTTTCGAATAGTCTGCCTAAGGTGGCTGACATTTGGACAGGAACATATCAAGCTCAATGTCACCATGCTCATATGGTATAGGTCAGATTTACGTGATCTATAGGTCACTTAAAAGATTTTTTTTTTTTCCTTTTTTTTCGCTTGGCATGTCAAAACGTTGTGATCTTTTAATATTATGAGAGTGGAGAATGTGCTAAAGTCTCGAAACCCCCAGAAAGTGGAGTGGATATGCAAACTATGTGGAGCACCACCAAGAAAGGGGTAAAAGAAGGTGAGAAGGCAGGAGAAGGGGTTGAAAATTGCACCCAAAGAGCTTAGAAACTCATAGGTGGATGATAAAGAACCTGCACATTTGGAGAAGATGCCCCACCACTGTAAAGGAAGAGCTCCTGGTAGCATCATCAGCGCCCTCACAATGTACGATAGTCTGGACTCTGATATCGTGCAAAGATTTATGGAAGAGATTAGAGTGAGCTTGCCAACAGCTATACATCATAGCTGTAGGGAAGGTTGATGGCCTCATTATGTAGAACCTGAAAGATGCTCTTCCCATACACATATTGTAGGGTAAATGGCTTGAAACTAGAAGCAATAATAAATAAGTACACATGTGAGCAAAACTTGGAAGATTTCCCAAAGATAAAAAGAATGCTACAAGATAGAGATTCACTGTCATACAACAGAAAATATGTAAAAGGATAACGGGAAAATAGATGCAGAGCATAATGGAGCATTAATTCATTAGCAATTACTTCCTACTGTTCTTTCCATGATAATGTTATTATTTATCCTCTTCATTCAGGTTTTAACCATACACTGTATGAGATCCTCCAATGCAATTTTTCCTGGTGTTATAGACCATTTTGGCCTTTTTGAAGATGTTGATACATCATTTTCTGTCTCCTAGTGACAGTACATTTGTTTTTCTTCTGTTTCAGAGCTGCAAAAAGGGGAGCAGCTCTGAATCAGACTTGAAGGGTGGGCATATAACTTGTGTGTGTATGTGTGTCAGTCGGATGCATGCAATTATTACAAGAATTCCCACCTGAAATTTTACTCTAAACCTGAGGGAAAAGAGGATATAAAGGCACATATATATACAAAGATGCATTTCTGTATTGTGTAGTATGAAATTATGAAATATTGGTTGCAACTGTATGATGTTGTTTTCTTTCTATCCAATTGCTGACTGCAGTCTTGTTTGTTCCCAATGATTTAATTTATTTCCAATTTTAGTCCTGCACAGGTTCTTTATAGTCCTCACTCAGCAGGCAGCTTTTCATCAGGACAAATAATCATAACAAGTTCTTCGCAATATGGGGCTTCATTAACCTGCACAGGTTATGCTCTCCAGCCTTCTGTTAGCATTTCTGCAAGTGTTGATTTTGGTAGTTCACCTCTTGGAAGCAGTATCTCCAGCTCTCTTTTATTATGTAACATGTCAAAAATTCATGCATGTTTCCAGTTTATCCCCACTTCAGCCACTATTTTTGGAGTTCACCCTGAGAAAGGAGTCATAAGGCCACAATCTAATCGCCGGATTTACATCAGATTTAAGCCTCAGGAAGCAAGGAACTACTATAGAAGAGTTTTTTGCATTGTACAGGATCAGCATCTCCTCTTTTGCGATCTTATTGGGAGCTGCTACCTCGACAAAGTGAATTTTCCTACCTTGCAACTGCCTAACATCACACAAAAATGGAACCTATCCTCTGATTCTCTATGTGGCTTTCAGAGTTCTTCTACAGGTATAGAAGAGATCAGTTTTTCTCAAACATCAAGTGATACTTTTATCTATCCATGTGAAAACTCCTTAGGAATTCATATTGATGTATATGAGGATTCCTTTGTTGGTGATGAAAAGAAAAAAGCCTCTTTACAATGTTTCACTAAGGATGTCTCTGAAAAGGTCTGTATGGTGAAGAAGCTTTGGGAAGAGTACTTTTTGGGAAGAAGCCAGTGTTTGGATTTTGTAGAGATAACACCTGAAGTTTTAAATTTTGGAGACATTCCTTACCTCCAAGTGTCTGAAAAACAGGATGTGGTTGTTCGAAACGTGTCCGATCTTACAATATCTTGCACTTGGCAGATTTCCAATGCTTCTGATGAATATTCAAGCAGTGTTGAGACTCTTCCAAGCCAGGGTCCATGGATTAAGGAGAAAATAATAGATGGTTTCCAAGTATCACCACGAGAAGCTACAATATTACCACAATCATACATGACATTTTATATCACCTTTATGCCAAAGAAAAGAAATCAGTTTTATGTGGAAGCCTTGAATCTGTGCATTTTTCAGATGTGCAAACATGTGACGATTCCTTATCAGGCCTCTGTTCAAGTCACTGGAAGTAGTTTTGATTCTGATCAACATAAGTTTCTACCTCAAGCTTACTTCTTTCCTTCAAGCATCGCTCTACCTTCTGCCTTGCTAGGATCTCGAGTTTACCAGACGGTTGCTCTTCGTAACCAAAGTTGCACACCTCTACGGTGAGACTTCTATTTGGAATATTCAAAAGATGTGGAAAAATTATGGGTATAAAATTAATAGTGGGATCCAAAAGCTCAGCTTCTTGTTTCATTTCTCTTCACAGGTTTGCTTTTGACACATCAAATCTAAGTAGGTCGTTTTCTGTCAAACCCCTACAAGGTATTATTGAGGAAAAGGGTTTTCAGCTAATTAGTTTCTGCTTTCAAGCTGGTGACCCAAGTTCACACATAGTCAAACTACCTTGCATTCTCAATGATAACTCAAATGAAAAAATAATGTTGACAATTATTGCTCGCAGTGATGTTCTAAAGGTAATCCATGACTATTTCTTATATCAGCATTGATGGCATGCTCATAATCATGTCAATAAAAATATTTTGTGTGAAATTGAAGCAGGTAGAACTAGAGGAGGGTGACCTGATTCATTTTGAACCGACAAATGTTGGAGTTTGTGCAGGAAAAACAATTACGCTTTGGAATAGGTCGAGTATCCCTGCTGTATTCAAATGGAATGTTCCCAGAGAGGTGTCAGATATTTTTACTTTCAAGCCCTTTGGTGGTGTCATTTTTGGCAATCAACGAGTAAAGATTGACTGCTCTTTCTGTCCAACCTTGCCATTGGGCTTTAGGGCAGACATTTTTTGCCTCACCGCAGCTATAAATGAGAAGATCCCATACAATGGAGAACATGGATCTGCTTTTGTATTATCAGAATCATGCAAGGTCACTGCCACATTTCGAGGGGAAGGTAGGAATGGCTCTGTGAAGATAGAGCCTCAACAGGTTGATTTAGGAACAGTAATTGTTGGATTTCCTCAACAGTGTAAGGTGACCATAACTAACACCACAGATGCTCCTGTGACTTATGCGCTGAACTACAAATCGTTAAATGAGACAAGAAATGAAGACTACAAACTCAAGTTAGACAAGAGTCAAGGAAGCATCCCTTCTCTTTCATCCACAGAGGTTTACGTAACTTTCAAACCCAACATTGTCTCATGTTTTTCAGTCTGCATCTTGTGCAACATCGATCCCTATATGGATTTCGAGGGTAGTACAGAAAGAATGCCACAGTGTCTATTGTCTGCTAGAGCACTGTTTCCATCTTTATCTATTTGTGGGGTAAGGGGTGAACGTTTCAGTCAGGCACAGGCTTGGCATAAGTTGCAGCTTGATGCATTTGAACTATTACTGGCTCAGTCAGAAATTAAACAAGATGTTGGGTTGAATGGTTGTCTGGATTTGTTTGGCCTTGGAGGGTCCTTTCATGAACATTGGAGTTCTGCATTTGATTTCCGCTTTGGCAGGGGCCATCTCTCTTCCAAACCTACTGTCTTCATATTGGTCTTTGAGTGTCGAAATGACTTGCCTGTATCTTGGAAGATACGGCTATGGAACGATAAAGATGTAGACTTAGAAAATTGGGTTGATAAACCGGAACCAAATGATGAAAAAGAGCAGATGTACATGAATGTGCGTAACCAGGGCCTTATCCAGGTTTTTCCAAGTCAAGGACTTTTGAACCCAAAAGAAAGAATTCAGATAAAATTTATTTACAGACATTACGTGGAAGGCACACATGTTTTTCCAGCCATCCTGCAAATCAAGAATGGATCTGCTTTGCCTATAATGTTCTGTGGAGAGACTCTACCCAGAGAGTTGAACTTCTTGTCTGTAGAGTCAGAAACTTTTCACCTTAGTCCAATAGAAGTTGGGCATGCAAATCCACCCCTACAAACATTTGAACTAAGGAATGATGGTAATTCAGAGCTCCATTATGAAGTTGAACTTGGTCACCTTCGAGATCTGCAGGAAGAGAACTTTGGGTTCAAAGTTCTTGAATGTTTAAATCCAGTTGGGTCAATCCCTGCATTTGAAACCTTGCTACTTAATTGGAAGTTTCAACCGATTGAGGCAAAATGCTATGCAACCGATGTGTTCATTTCAGTTCACCATGGTGAAGGTGTGATACTGCATATAGAAGGTAAAAATTAACATGTAATAAGAATTCCTTTGAAAAATGGTGTGTGTGTACATTGGATACTGAAAGCCCTATATATTTTTTGGTTCTTCTCAAGGGAATGGCATCAAGAAAACAGAACCAGAAAGCAGACCTGAGTTTTTGGAAGGAAAAATAGATTGCTTGCATCCATTGCTGACCTCGTGCAAATGGGTGGGCCTTCCTGCAATGTTGACATTGGAGCAACTAAACTATGGAAATGTTCTTGCTCTGTCATCTGTAGAAAGGATAATTGCAGTTAAAAATGTGAGTGAGGATTCCAAAATCAGCTTTACTTGGCAGTCTAGTTATGCTGCAGATAATTCTGTTTATGGTCAATTCTCAATCATGCCAATAAATGGTGTTATTGAATGTGGAGGTAGCTGCATATGCAAGATAACATTTACTGCTGGGATACACCCACAATGTTTTGAGACGACACTTTACTGCCACATAAAGGAGGTCAACCCAGAGAATGTGAGTCTGGAAGATCATCAGTTGCATTCTGCAGGAGGTGATGAGTATGGAGATGAGATATTTGCACAAGAATGGGAAAGGCTGGGGTCCCCTACAAGTATTGTCAAAGAGGTAGATTATCGTACACATGTTATCTCAAATTTGACATATTCAACCAATCTAAGGCTTCCTCGGCTGTCAGCAAAGGGTCCCCTTCGATTCTCATCTGCAATACTGAAGCCTCTTACAGATGATGAGCAAGGAACAAGATCAGAGCATACAAAGAAGAGCGAGGGAGTCCTTTACCTTACTGTAATTGGTTCCATCTATTCAACAGAGACTTCAACAATGCCATCAATTGTATTTGATCAAACACAAGGACTGAAGGGTTGCATTGATGTTAGAATGCAATTGCTAGTAAAGATGCTAGGGGAGGCTCTACAGGTAAAACTGCATGGTGCAACTATTCAGATGCTTTTAGAACGTGATTTGCACAACATGATAGGGCATTAGTGATTGTACAATCGTATTTGTCACATATTTTCCAAAATCCCAAGTTCATTCATAAACATAGCTTATCAATTCCTTGATCATTTGATGTATCTCCAGACCCGAGATTCTGGCTTTCAACTGTTAAGCTTCTGATGTTCTAATGAATGGTGCAGGAGGTGGCAGGCGTGCAGGTAGCAAAATCAAGGGTACAAAGAATGATACCATCTTATTTTGAGCAGTTTGGCGATTGTGGTCATCTGATAAATGTCAAAGATTATCTTCGCCAAAGCAACAATAAGAATGCTCCTGTTGTGAGTTCTTCGGAGAGTATATTGACAACTAGAAGTTGTCCTCAAGTTGAAATGAGTGTCCGTGTGTTTGATCTCACAAAATCGATGCTTGAACATTTGCTATTTGAAGCAGTTAAAGAGCTTCATGATTGTGAAACAATGGCGATGCTGAGGGGCTCATCATAGTGGAAAAATAGAGCCACGTGAACAAATGCTTAATTTTTCAGAGGGAATCATAAAGAATTTGCCATTTTCTGAAGGCGACAACACTTAATTAATTGTTCAGTGTGCAGGATCATACAAGTCATGCTTGTGCTTGATTATTGAGCCATTCGAAGAGTTCCAGTGCCAGTGTTGTTGGTCAACTGCCAAATTTAGTCAGTCACAATGCACGGCAGATGAAAACTTTATCTTGAAAAAGTTTCTTAAAAGGACAGTATTTATAATTTCACTGCCTTTCCTTTAAATTTCAACAGTCCATCAGGAACTTCACGTGGAAGTCAAGCAAATAAAGCATTTGAATTACTTTGAACCGTACAAACTATCACAAGAGACTCGAAGATCTAATGTGGTATTAGATCTTAGGTTCACAGAGCTGACTGTAAAGCGAGATAAATTATATAGAGGTGTTTGCCTAGTTGTGAATGGGACAAATTGAACAAGCTTAGTGTTTACTCAATTCTCTGCAATATACGGTGTATCTAGTGTTATTGAGGAGATGTTGGGAACCAAGTTGGTAAACACAATTTTCGTATCCTCTCACATTTGTCTCTAGAGGCTCTCCTCGTAGTCAATGCCATTAGGTTAAGGAAAGAAAAGATCCTCATTATGATGACTGTAATACCAAAGCTACTAGCCCTATCATTGTACATATTATTGTAGTACTTTGAGATCGCAACATTGTATTTAACGGTCCCAAACAGCTTTATCTTGGTACATTAATTTGAAACATAGCATCATGAATAATTGTTTTACAGTAATATCCTCCTGATCCAACAATACAAATCAAAGCTCAAATGAAATGCAGAAGAATTCGTGGCGCTTAAACGACGGTAGCTGGTAGTGGTATCTTGAGCTTGCATGTTTCACTTGCATGCCGTGTTGAGAATGTACTGCTGTAAATATATCAATTTACACACCATCCATGTTCTGCTTCATCATCGCCAACTTCCCGAGGATATTGGGAATCGTAGCCGGATCACACTGCATTTTGCAGCCAAAAGCTCTGAGAACGCCCTGTTCAGTCTTCGCATCCGATGCTATAACAATCACAAGAACTTTGAAGTACTCCCTGCAGCCTCTTCAAAGGATCGTTCAGCATATATGCAAATAGGAAGGGGGCTCTGCAGATATTTTGTTTGGGCTGGTGCCAGATGCTTAAGCCAGTCGATTGCGGACAGAGTGAAAGGGAAGTTCAAACCGAAGTCAGCAGACCAGAATTGGCTTAGTGGAATGGGCTCTATTATGTACTTCTGAGGTAGACTCGCTCGGGAGTCGCGAGATAAAACCGAGATGATGAAGATTCATAAATCCCACGAACTCGGGTCATCATAATTAACTCCGCTATACATGTCACTTACATGTGGTCGGTAGGGATTGAACCCTCACCCCCGCCTCAAGAGGCGAGAGGCCCAACCAGCTGCCTTAACGGCCTGGGACATATATAACCTGGAATGACGAAGCATATGGCTGATGTGCCATCGTTTGACTAGCCCTGCGGTAGTTGTGACCGCCGTTCAACCCAGTCTTGTAAACCCCTGTTCTTGTGGGATAAAGGGGGTCCCATGGGTACTATGCCCTTGTACAGTTGCAATTTCAAAGTTAAAGTCCGGGGGAGTAGGCCTCGGCCGAACCTCCATTAAAAACGCTCATCATAATTAACTCCTGTTTTGTGAGATATTGTTTTGTGAGATACGGAGGCTCCATGGGTATTATGCCCATAAGAAAAGAAAAAGAAGTTTGGCAGGTCTAATCTCTTTTGTTTGAATTAATAAAAGAACAATTGTACAATGATTTTTCCCTTTGGATCCCTTGGGGCATTGTGCCCTTTGGATCCCTTGGGGCATTGTGCCCTTTGGATCCCGTATATCCCACAAAGTAGGGATGGGACGGTCTGAAGTCACAACAATGGTGCAGGAAACATGTGTTTTATAGTGATAAGGTTAATGAACTTTGCTTTCATGGGTGGTCCACTTACTTTTAATCTTGTTATTTTTCAAGAAAAAGATCCTTTGGTGTTTGAAGGGAAGGACTTCTTACAATCACATATTCTTCTTTCTAACAAGCGGAGGGATTTATCAAATGATCATTCTTTTGGATGGTCGTCAAAATTGGCTGCACATCTTTCTTTCCATATCTTCCAAAGTGGTTCTCCCCTAATGGCATTCCACAAGGAAGCAAAGCAGCTTATCGCATCTCCAAGTAATGCTTGCTTCTAGTTGATTCGACTCTGTAAACTCAAAGTATTAGCAAGAGCTTGCTAAATCGAGTGACTCTTAGGGCACGAAAAGAAAAGGTGATTGAAGTTTTCCCTACCACAAAGGCAACACTTACACCACTGAAAGGCCCTATAGATTTTATTGGCTTTGACATTGGTCCAAATTCCTCGGTGGAGAATTTGCCACATAAGAATCGATCTTTTGTTCTCGATGAGAGGATGCCACATGTCCACGAACTTAAAGCCATATGATAGAGGGCCAATTTAGACACAGTCTCCTGTTATGGGAGATATGAAAGTCCATGTGCTTCTTGAAGCTTAAAGTCTTATCCAATTTGTTACTATGATCCATCTTAACCCGTCGATTTGAGGGGGATCATGCATGAGAAGGAAGCGAGTCTTTGAGTTCTACCAGTAATAGGTTTTGTGTCTTAATAGGCACCGATCCTCATAGTCAATTCTCTTGGTTAGGTCTATGTCCTCAATTCTAATCCAGTGTCTTCTCTCTTGATTCCAAAGGTGTTTTTGTTGATATATTTAGGTAGTGATGTGTGTGAACACTCTAGGATTGCCGAGGTACTTTTTTCCCTCTTTAGGAGGTTTTTTTCCCCTGGCTTGTATATATGCCTATTGCCCGAATGGGCTACTTATCTTTGTACATTCTAGTGGTAATACATTCAGCATTGTGCGTTATGCTCCAAGCTTCTTCTTCCTTGTGTTATTCATGTGCTTCTGTAGGCGTCTAACTCCAACAATTGGTATCAGAACAGGTCGTCGCTTCATCTAGGGTGTTGTCTACACCTCTCTGGTTGCACTCTCAGAATCACATGAAATTTAGTAAGCATACTCAAGGTGTTTCAAAGATCAAAACAGCTTCGCTGTGTGGTGCTGAAATCTCGATCTTAGCTCGTTTCGGCCTCCCAACACACTATCACAGTGCTTGTGCAGGCTATTTCATCTTTTTGTGCCAAAGGTATATACCAATTTTGGTTCGCTAATATAAGCGTCTCGAAGTTTGCTATAGGTTTAGAAAAAATTATCTAGGCAGTTCTGTTCAACTTTTTGAGATACAATTTGCATCAAGGTATTTTAGTCACCGGCCATGGCTGAAAGGAGTGATGGATTCCGAATATTGGTTGTTGAGGATAAGTTGGATGGTACCAACTACCCCATTATGGGCTTATATGATCTGTTATGTATTGGTCGCAAAAGGGCTATATGGAATATTGTGCAGGGTGTTGAAAGACGTCTTGTTACACTTGCAAATATAGGTATTGCAAATATAGGTGTTGGAGCTCATGGAGATGGTGTCGAAGATGATGATATTCTACGGATTCTTGTTCGTGCTACTGTTTCTATTACATCTATTGCAGAGCAAATTCGTTTGGATGGCAGAGATGCTCAGCCACATGCATTAATAGCTTTGTTTGTTAAACGTGCCATTATTCTTTACATTCGCTCTTGTAGAACAGTTAAGGATGCTTGGGATACACTTACCACATTGTACAAGGCTAGGAATGAGGCCCGTGTTGCTTACCTCTGAAAACAATTGGAGAGTGAGCACATGAATGAAGGTGATTCTATGGACAATATTCTCACAAAGATCAAGGATTTGAAAGAAAAGTTGATTTTTGCTGATGAAGTTATATTAGATAGCTCACTTGTGCAGACCGTTCTGAATGGTCTTCCTGACTCATATCAGAGTATTGCTTCTACTCTTCATTTGATGATAAAAGGCAATCCAAATGCCTTGTCATTTGAGGAGTTAGTCTCTCTTCTGTTGCAGGAAGACCAGTCTAGGCAGAACAGGTCTGTTATACGTGTTACAGATCAAGCTTTCCTGACTAGTTAGAAGGGCAAAGGTAAATGGAGCTCTTCTACTAGTAAGCAGAAATCTGCAAATGCTACGCATTTGAAGAAGGAAGACAAAGATGAGAAGAAATTACAAAAGAAGTTTTTTTGCAAATGCTGTAAAGCAAATGATCATGTCATCAAGAGCTGTCCAAAATTGGTTGCTAAAGAGGCAAAGAAGAAAGAGGTCAAAATGGTTTTTGTAGAGGCCTTCACACAAAGAAAAGAGTCTGCTAATCTTGTATTGGAAGAAGAATGGGCGTTTACTATACTATTTGCAGTTTTGATCCATCTTCTCATGAGTAGTGCATGTCTGCAGTAGACTCAGATGTTTGGTACTTTGATAGTAGGGAGACCAAACATATTATCTCGCAGTGCACTTTCTTCTCTTCATTCGAGCTTGCCCCTACAGGGAATACTATTACATGTGCCAACAACTCCTATCCTGTTATGGGAGTTGGTAAGATCATTTTGATTATTGCTGATGGTAGTTCTTTCACTTTGTCAGATGCTTTGTTTGTGCTAGGGATCAAGAAAAATCTGTTATCAGTTTCTACATTAGCCAAGATTGGCTTGGTTGTAAAATTTGTTGATGGCAAATGTAAAATTCATGATCTGTGAAATGGTGATTTCATTATTGCTTCTGGCATTTTATGTCATTGGTTGTATAAGCTCATGTACTATGAAAGATCTGTAAATGATTTGGCATGTACAATACATGATTCTCAAGCTATGTCAGATGCAAAGATTTGGCATGCACGCTTTGGTCATCTGAATTTTGCTAGTTTGCTATGCCTGTAGAAATCTGAAATGGTATCCTCTTTGCTCAAACTTGAGGCACTCGGTAAACATGTATGTGAAAGCTGTATTTTGGGCAAAATGAAGCATTCTTCCTTTCCAAAAGATGGTTCAATTTGGGCTACTCAGAAATTGCAGCTTGTACATAGTGATGTCTATGGTCCTATGCAAACACCTTCTTTTGGAAACTATCTTTACTTCATGACTTTCATCGATGATTTTTCCAAGCATGCATGGGTATATCCATTGAAGGCAAAGTCTGAAGTGTTTATGTGCTTCAAAAAGTTTTTGGTTTTGACTGAAAATCTATCAGCATGTAAAATGGGCACCCTCCATTTTGATTGAGGAGGGGAATATGTCTTCTGACTTTGATGCATTTCTGGCTTAACGTGGGATAAAACATCAATGTACAATGCCGTATACACCTCAACAGAATGGAGTTGCTGAATGAAAGAACGGGTCACTCATGGAGATGGCGAGGTGTATGGTCAAGAGTCAGGCTTTACCACATAGTTTCTGGCTTGAGGCTGTTATGTGTGCAACATATGTACTGAACAGGTGTCCCACTAAAGTGCTGCAATCTATCACTCCATATGAGGCTCTGCATGGTCGCAAGCCATCTGTTGCTCATCTACGTGTTTTTGATTGTCTAGGATATGCATTAGTGCCTGAATAACATCGCAAAAAATTGGATGATAAAGCAGTAAAATGTATTTTTCTTGGGTACAGTTCTGAAAGTAAAGACTATCGTCTATATCATCCACATAATAAACACATTCTCATTAGCCATGATGTTGTTTTTGTGGAAGATGTTTTTGAGCCATTGCTTTCATGTACTAAGGAGACATCTGTTAGCTCCAAAGACATGTATGATACTTTGCTGCCTCTTTTTATAGGTGGACAATCTCGTGTTGGTCCTAATGAGGCAACTTCTTAGTCTTTGCAGGTTTCATGTGATGATGCAGATCATTCCATTTCTGATGAAGATTTACATGATGCGCTTGCTGATAAGAAAGTTGATATTGAGAAGGCAAAAACTATGTCAAAATGGTTGGTGCAGACCTTGCGTGATAGCAAATTAGATGCACCTTTGTCATATCGTACTCGATCAGGCTCTCATAGTGCCTCTTTTGCATGAGATTGCTATGCTATGGTTGCATCTAGTCTCTATGATGCGACTGAAACTGTTTCGTTTGATGAAGCACAAAATTCTGAACATTGGATGGCTGTAATGCAATCTGAATATGATGCTATCATAAAAAATGGTACTTGGACTTTATGTGACTTGCCTCCTGGCAAGAAGGCCATTGGCACTAAGTGGGTATACAAGATGAAGCGTAAACCTGATGGAACAGTTGACAGTAAGGCTAGGCTTGTTGCAAAGGGTTATGCGTAGGAAAGAGGCATTGATTTTGATGAAATCTTTGCTCCTACTTGCCGAATGACTATTGTTCATAGCATTTGTGCACTTGCAGCTCATCATAGTTGGAATGTACATCACTTGGACATTAAAACAATATTTCTGAATGGTGACTTGCATGAAGAAGTGTATGTTTTTCAGCCATGTGGCTTTGTGCAGAAAGGGCATGAAAACCAAGTGTGCAAGTTAAAGAAGGCATTATATGGTTTAAAGCAAGCACCACGTGCTTGGTATGAAAAGATACATGCCTATCTGTTTGCACATGGTTATGAGAAGAGTCCAACTGAAAGCACCTTATATGTTAAGTGTGCTAATGATGTGCTTCTGATCATTGTGGTATATGTTGATGATATGCTGCTCACTGGTCCTCATGACATGCATATTGCTCATTTTAAGGCTGATTTGCATGCCTCATTTGAGATGTCTGATTTGGGGCACTTGCATCACTATTTGGGCATTCAGTTCATGCAAGTTGATGGTGGAATGGCTTTGTGTCAAATGAAATATATTGACACATTATTGCAATGTTTTGGCCTTGAACACGGTAAGCTTATTGCCACTCCTATGGAGACAGGTTTATGATTGAGTCTTCATGATGCTGGAGATGCATTTGATGCTGTTCTCTATCAGTAGGCTGTTGGATGCTTGATTTATTTATGCATTACTCGACCAAATATTCAGTTTGCTGTCTCACAGATGAGCAGGTTTATGCATTGCCCATGTGTCAAGCATTGGTAGGCGGTTAAGTGCATCTTTCGCTACTTAAGTGGTACCCGACTACTTGGATTGTTTTATCCCAAGGGGGATCACTACCGCCAGATTTGCATGCTTTTTTTGATAGTGATTGGGCTGGTTGCTATGACACTTGTGTGTCCACCAATGGCTTTTGCTTCATGCTTGGTAGCTCATGTATATCTTGGTCGAGCAAGATGCAACCTACTGTGGCCACTTCCAGTTGTGAAGCTGAGTATAGGGAAGCTTTCATAGCGACTGTTGAGTGTGTGTGGCTGAGATGCCTTATGGCTGATTTTGGTGTTGGTCAGTCTTCTGCCACCACCATCTTCACTGACAGTCAAAGCGCATTGGCAGTTGCGAGGGATCCTGTGCTCCATGATCGCACTAAGCACATTGAGGTGCACTATCATTATGTTAGGGAGAGGTTCTCTGTTGGGGAGATCAGCTTGGCATATGTGCCCACGCAGGAGAACATTGCAGACCTTTTTACAAAGGCTCTGCCTAGGGAGAAGTTTGAAGCTTTCCGCAAAGCTTTGGGCTTACTTCCTTTTGTGGATTGATTCCACATATCTTGGCACTTCCTTATACATGAGTGCCAGCTCCTTGTTCATTGCATCACTCCTAGGGGCGATTTATTGATATATTTAGGTAGTAATATGTGTGAATACTCTAGGACCACCGAGGCACTTTTTTTCTCTTTAGGAGGTTTTTTCCCCCTAGCTTGTATATACGCCTATTTCCCTAACGGGCTGCTTATCTTTGTACATTCTAGTGGTAATACATTTAGCATTGTGTGTTGTGCTCCAAGCTTCTTCTTCTTCCTTGTGCTGTTCGCGTGCTTCCAGAGACGTCTAACTCCAACAGTTTCCACATACAAAACCCTTTGTTCCATAGCATTTTTGCCTTTCGAGATTCTCCAAGTCAATTTCTTTGATTTCTCCAATAGGAAACCAAGTAGAATCGTTTTGTCTAATCTCAGCCGACCATTTTTAATCTTAATTGACCTTGATGTATGGTTTCATCTTGTTCCAATCCTTCCACAAGGAGCAAAACAACTTTGAAACCTTTGGGAGTCACAAAAGGAGAAAAAAATAAAATTAAGGATGTCATGCCCCTTCCACCTAAGAAGACCCATGAGTGAAAGAGAAGATTTGTTTTTGAGAATCAATTTGCTTGGGAAGCTCTTGAGTTGCACCATCTCCCCAACGTTCAGAATGCCCAACCCACCGGAATCTTTCTGGTGAGCACAAATGGGCCATTTGATTTTGGGCACACCTTTCCTGTTTGGATCTCTTATCTAGAGAAAATTTTTGCAAGTTCGTTCCAACTTTGGTAAATCTTTGTCTTTCGGTATCCAATATGCCAAAAAATAGATAACTGATGAAAGAAGGAACATGTTGATCACCATGGCACGCCCTGGTATGTTGGGTTGCATGCCCTTCCAGTAAGTGTATTATCAAGCTTGGCGAGAAGCAAGTTCCATTGCTGACCCATGGAACATCAAAAACCATTGGGATCTTGAGCAGATGGAAGATTTTCCCACAAGAGAGCTATTGACATCCTTGGTTAACCAAAAGTTAGAGAGGGGCAGCCTTGAAAGCTATTTTTGAGTGATTTATCCTAGATTTGGAAGTGATGTAGAATGTGTTTAGAGATTGCCAAAAGGTGGTGATACTAGTAAAATCATTATGCACAAAAGCATTCATGTTGTCAGTTGAAGAGTCTCATTATCATCGGGAAGCAACATACCATGGATTTGCCCAAGATGGGCGTGATGGCTAACTAAGCAACTAAGGTTATCTGTGGCAATAGCAAAGAGTAGTGGAGACAGGGGGCAACCCTTTTTAATAAAGCATTTCAATTTGATCGACTGAAGAGTTGACCACCGATATTAACTCAAGATGATGCGTTTCCCATAAGTGTTGTGATCATCTTGATAAATTTTGAGCCACAACCAAGATCTTTCAAGGATTGAAGAATGAAATCCCACTTAAGGTGATCGTAAACTTTGTCAAAATTGATCTTGATGAAGAGGACATTTTTAGAAGACTCCTTTGTATATTCAAGGCCTTCTCACACATTAATAATGACCTCTAGGATGGATCTACCCTTTATGAACCCTTTTTGATCCTCATTGATCCATGAGCGAAGATGGAAGGCAATATAATTAGCAAGGACCTTTGCAAAGATCTTATCGCCAGTTTACAACATAATGATAGGCCGCCGATTTTCAATCTTGTTATTTCTATCTTTTTGTGAATCACCTTAATCACACACACACATAAGGCAAGATAACAAAGATAGGAACAATGGAAGCTTTGATTCTCAATAACTTGATTACAGTCTTCAAAAAGCTCTTTCTCTAACTTCCTAACCCCAAAAATGAGCTCTCTATCCCTTTTACTAGTTTTTTGACTAGTTTTGGCTGATTTGAGAATTAATGGCCGACTTAGTAAAAAAATAAGTTCTTGATGCTATTCGAGGGTTCAAATGAGCTCTAAAAATTATGAGATCCGAAACATGAGCTCTTCCTAGGCTTCTCAAGCTCGAGGACGACTCCACTTACACAAAATGGAGCTACAAAAGCATGAAATGGTATTTATAATGGTTTTAGTGATCAAAATTACTATTTTTATAGGGATTTCCTTTGAAAATTTGACACATGCTTCTTGGAGCTCCCTACATGCTCCCTCTTCTTGTGCGTCCACTTCTTCGATGCATCCCCGCGCCTTTTGCTTGGCCTTGAGTGCCAACACTCCCTCCTCTCGAGTTTATCATCCTTGACATACCCTTGTTGGAGTGGGTGTTCCATATAGTACTTTGAGAGGTAGTGTCCATCATGTATCAATAAGAGCGGTTTGTCTTCCAACTGCTAGCCTTTTCAAGTTTTAGTCCCTTTGTACGTACTTCTTCCTTGGATTCCAACATGATGGTGTATTTGTGAGCTTTCAAAAATTGCTAGTTGCTCAAAAGAGGTTTTCAATGTTGATTTTTAGCAGTTGTCAGCTGTGAATTGCTTCATAAGTACTAATGTTGTAAGCTTGATGTCCCCTAGATCTTCCAAACATGCGTTTCACAATTATCATGCAAGTACTCGTAACCCATAATGAATGACGGGCAAGTGTGTTAGTGCATGGGTTGAAGAAAATATGTGCCTTGTGCACGACCTTGTAATATGGCTCTATGCATGCTTACTTGGGGAATGCATTGTAAAAAGTATGGAGGAAAAAATTAGGCCTTGAGCTAAGTGCACAAGGGTATGCTAACCAAGGGGTTTCCTAATCTATCATTGTTATAGTGTTGCCAAAGTAGGGGATTCTTACCATGGTGAAAGGTCGGTCGATGTTCATATCTTTGTGTTGTAATCCCATCATTGTGATTGACCATTGGTTTGTCTTTTGTTGTTCATGGATGTCCTTGTTAAATAAATTAAAGGAACAATGTCACTAAACAAGAAGAAAGAGGTTAGTATCAATAAAATGGTTTACATATGTCAAATGTGTCTCATGTGCCTGGGATTCTCAGTTGTGTCTATGCATGGCCTTGTAATGTGGCCCTATATTAATGCATACTATGGAAATGCATGACCCGAATGGTGCAAAAGATGGGGTTATCTTCTTGGGAACCACTACAGACACCAATCAATATGCTCAATCTCATAAATAAATCTTGCTTCAATTAGTATGTCAATTTCTTCTTTTATTTTCACTGCAGAAGTGTCACTATATGTGTAGGGCTTTTGTTTGGTGGGCTTGGCATCAACCATCATGGGGATCATATGGGAGCATATTTTCCCATCTACCCTCTTTAGGTCTCTATAGGTCCACACAAACACATCCCTATTTTCCCTTAATAAAGCTACAAGCTCTACTTCTTCTTCTTCACTTAGGTCTTCCCCTATGTATGCACATTGCTCTTTGTTCTCTTCAATGGTTACTACAATTTTTTTGGTTTTTTCTTTATTATCATATGCTTCTCATGTGGTGACCTCTCTCTTAGGCATTCATACCAAAATTTTATGATCTTCAACTTCATATTTCTTGAAATTCCCTGGTACTTCGAATAATAGTTCCTCCTCTACTTGTTTCACTGCTTTTATTTTCTTTCTCTTTTGACTAACTTCACTTTCATCCCTTGAATTTACAATTTTAATGCTTGTGAGATGTTCTTCTTTTTGGGTAAATACTCCTACATTTTCTAGATAGTGCTCCTCTAAGTCAAAGCAACTATCTATCACAATGGATTCTAGATCGTCGTCGTCCTCTTCTTCTTTTATGACCTCATTAGAGTCACACTCTGCTAGAAAGGGTTCACACATGACCAAAGAGATATCATAACCCTCCTCATCACAATAAGCCATCCACTGTTCTTCATGGACAACGATGTCCATGGTGGCTAAGAATTTTGCCCAACCATGAGGCTCAAATTTCTCATCTAGAAAGATCATCGATGTGTAGGATGGGTCTCTAACTGGCTTGGCTTCTTGAGAAGTTACTTCTTCTCTCGCTTTTAGGTGCCTTTCCTCTTCCTCTGCGAGCTTGCACATCCACAAGTGAGTATCTTCATGCATCTAGGATGGATCAGAAGAACTTACAAAATGCACAGAGATTGAATCTTCTTGCACCTTATGGATAGGATTCCTCTATAGGGGTGGTACATCTCTGAAGGTATAATCCTTTAAATTGACCTTGGTTGTGACCCTTAAGTGCGGCAAGTACAAGGATTTTTCTCACCAATCTTGTACTATTTACAGTTTTCATAGGAAGGGTCTTCCTAGGATCATTTCATAGATGTTATTTTTACCAAAGTCACATATAACAAAGGTGTGAATAAACTCTACACCACAAGTGGTTAGACTTACACCTTCTAGCAATCCTTGAGGCCTTTCATATGGTCATCAACTATTTGAAGCTTCATTCTAGTTGGTCTTAATGCAGGTTTGCCCCATTGCTTCCACAAGGAGGTGGTCGTAATCTCAACACCACCACCTGAATCTAAGATAGCTTTGGTTGTGTAACCTTGGTAGGTGATTGGAAGATAAGTATTACCTTCTTCACCTTTACTCATGTCTCCTATTTTTTCTAGAGGTATCTTTAAGACTTTTTGCGTAGAGCATGCTTTTGACATATTGGAACAAAGTTCTGGAACCTGATTCGTCACATGTTTCCACAACTCAGGTTTTACTTTGAAGAACTCTTCTAAGGTGATATGACACTGCACCTTAGTGTTCTTCATGGCTTGAATGTTTCTTGGAGCCATTGAGTCTTCATTTCTTATCAATATTGTGGGTGCTCCACTATGAAGAGATTCAGATTCCCATGGGCTTGTGAACTGTGGCAACTCTTGTAAAGAATCAGATTCAAAATCTAATCTGTCATCTTCTTGTTGCTCTGCTTGGTCTCCGTAAATAGATGGAATGTCTTGGGGAAATCCATCATGAAGATCATCAATTTCAAGAATAGGAGGGGGATTACCATTCTCCTTGGTCCATTTCTCTTCTTGTATTTCCCACAAGAACTCTTGAGAGTACTATTGAATTGAAAGAGGTGTTCCAACATCCATGGAATTAGGAACATAAACTTTGCGAAAAGCGTCAAAATTTTCTAGTGGAAGAGCTTTGGTGAATATGTCTGCCACATTATCTTGTGTAGGCACATATAGCAAATCAATATCTCCTGCATGAAGGTGCTCTCTCACATAGTGATAATGCACCTCAATATGTTTGGTTCGTGCATGAAATACTAGGTTTCATGCAATAGCCAATGCACTCTGACTATCAGTGAGAATATGCATAGCAACACCAATCTCCATGCAAATATCCATCAATAGGTGTCTCAACCATATACACTCCAATATAGCTATGAAGCTACCCTATACTCAGCTTCACAACTCGATATCACCACTATACGCTACGTCTTACTCAACCAAGATATGCATGAGTTTCCAAGGAAAAAGCAATTACTACTAGTGGACATGCCAGTATCATAACAACCAGGTCAATCGCTATCTATAAAAGCATGCAAGCATGGTTGAATATATCTTCAATAAAATATACCTAAGCTCAAAGTGCCTTTGAGATATCTAAACACACGTTTCACTGCTTGCCAATGCTTAGTGCCAGGGCTATGCATGAAGTGACTCAATTGGAAAACTGCATACTATACATCTGGCCTTGTGTTGCATGCATATATAAGACATCCCAGAGCTTGTTGATAAAGAGAAGTGTCAAATGCATCACTAGAATCCTCAATTGAGAACCTAAATCCTGTCTGAACTAGTGTGGAAACTAGCTTGCAATACTCAAAGTCAAAATGCTGAAGTAGTTTTTCAACATACTTTGCTTGATGCATAACAATTCCCTCCTCAATGGATACAAATTGGATGCCAAGATAGTAGCTCAAAAGACCAAGATAAATGACATCAAAAGTATGCTGCAAATCAACCATAAGAATGTCAAGTTTTGCATCATATGACCCAGTCAGGAGTATGTCATCAACATAAAGTATGTCATCGACATAAAGTATGTCATCGACATAAAGTATGTCATCGACATAAAGAACAAGCACTATAAGATCAACCCCATCTTTGCATACATTGAGTGTGATTTCAATTGGACTACATGTGAAGCCAAGAGCAATCAAGTGCTTATGTATTTTATCATACCATGCATGTGGAGCTTGCTTGAGACCATACAATGCTTTATGCAAGCAACAAACCAAATGCTCTTGCCCTTTCATGGAAAATCCACGAGGCTTCTTGACATAGATCTCTTCATGCAAAATCACCATTCAAGAAAGCTATTTTTATGTCCAATTGATGTAATTTCCAACCTCGATGGGCATCCAATGCAACCATGGTACAAATGGTAGTCATGCATGAAGTAGGTGCAAAAGTTTCATCATAGTCAATGCCATATTGTTGCGCATATCCTTTGGCAACCAATCTAGCTTTGTAGCGATCAATGTTACCATCAGACTTTCTCTTAATCGTGTAAACCCACATAACTCCCAAGTACCATGCCTATGTATGGAATCAATTTTTGATTGCATAGCACTCATCCATTGTGGATCATCACATGCATCTTCAGAAGTAAGTGGATCTTCATTACATGCTATTGCAATAAGAGAATAATCCACAAAATTACTTGATGCATGGCGAGAGCTTGATCTTTTTCTACCAAGTAAAGGTGCACTCAATTTGCTATCATGCAAAGTTTGTTTCAACCACTTTGGCATAGTTTGTGCACTCTTGATAGGTTCATTATGTAATACATTGTCAACATGTATATCATGTGTGGGCTGAATTTCATGCTCATTTTCAACCATATTTTGATGCAAATGTTCAACCATATATGGATGGAAATTTCCAATAGTTCCGATAATTTTTGGTTGAAAAATTTTAGCCATGTTTGGCTAGAAATTCTCTGCATTTTCAGCTCTATTTTGCTAGAATTTTTAAGCCATTTGAGCCTCAATTGGCTAGTCTACATGGCCATAATCAAGTGCACCATTTTGGTGATAGAGCAAAACAAGCTCTCACACCACTGATGGAATAAACAAGGGTGAGCGTGGTGTGTTGATGCGGAAGCATAAATAAACTCACAACCTCACGAGGATCTTCAAATATTGAATTTTAATCGCAAAGCACTCTTTTACTTAACCACATTACCATACATTTACTCTTGCACACATTTAGTACATAATCATTCACAATTCTTCTTCATGTAATCCATCCAAAGAGGCAATTTGGGCATCCTTAAACATGTACCAAACTAGCATATATAAACCAACTTAACATTGTATCATCATATATATACTCTAGACTATCATATCTAGGTGATAGACTTCCAATATCAACAATGAAACATGAGCAATACCTTTTGCAAGTTGACAAGTTTTGCTTTGTGCAAATTTCAGATCTGTCCAAGATTACAAATCTCCAACTTTGACTACTTATACAAGTTGCACCAGTTATGCTATTGAGATAATTCCACCTTGTCTTAGAAGTACATGACCTTGAATATCAAACAAACTCATAACATTTACATAAGCATTTTACATCAGTTATAAAAACTTGTCCAAAGTAGGCCTGTGGAACAATTGAATTTCAGACCTGTCCCAAAGTTACAAACCTCCAACTTTGATCATCAATAAAACTTGCATCAATTATGATATTGAAAAACTTTGACTTTGCCTTAGAAGTAAATGCCCTGGAAGATCAAAGGACACTCATAACATTTAAATAAGCATTTTAAATCAGTTATAAAAACTTGTCCAAATCAGGCCTCTCGAACAATTGAATTTTAGACCTTTTCAAAAGTTACAAACCTCCAACTTTGATCATCAATAAAAATTGCATCAATTATGATATTGCAAAACTTTAACTTTGCCTTATAATTAAATGCCATAGAATATAAAAACACATTCATAACTTTCAAATACAAACTTTGTATCAGCTATAAAGATCTATCCAAAATGGGTATCTGCAATGTTATGATAAGTTGTTAGTTGCTTCAGCAATCTTCTTGCATTTCAACAAATCATCTGATTATCAAATCATGCATAATACTAACTTCTTCATACACCATCACTCAATGCTTGAGATGTGTATAAGCATCCATGATGCTTCACACAAAGGCAAGATCCTCAATCTAGTCTCACATATGAGATGCGATATGACTCAAGTGACTTGCTTATTCAAGCACAACTCCAAAATTAGTTCACACATACGTGTGTGTGCTCACTTGTATTCTCTCGATTTCTGCATGCCCTCACTCTTGATCATCTTATGGTAGCAAGAAAAGTGCTTAGATACATCAAGAAAATCATCAACCAAGGTCTATTTTACTTTTATGATTATGATCTAAGTGTCAAAGGATATTGTGATGCTGATTGGGAAGGCATCAAGGATGATCAAAGGAGTACATCTGGTTATGCTTTCATGATAGGTACAAAAGTGATCTCATGGAGATCTAAGAAGCAACTCATTGTTGCTCTTTCATTCACAAAGGTTGAGTATGCAGGATTAGCATTGGCTTCATGTGAGATATTATGGCTTAAGAAGATACCTAAGGACCTGGAAGTGGAAGTGGAGGAGTTTCCTCTTTATGGAGACAACATTTCAAGCATCTACCTAGCTAACAATCTAACGTTCCATGCAAGCAGCAAGCACATAGAGGTTCGTTATCAATTCATTAGAGAAAAGGTGATTGCAGAAGAGCTAGATATAAGGGATGTGAACACTAAAGTGTAGGTTGCAAACATGATGAGTCATGACAAAATTTCTAGAAGGTACAAAACTTTGAGGATTCAAGGAAGCAATCAACATAACACACAAATGATGAAGCAAGGAAGGAAAAGGACTTGACATTATTAAAGGAGGATGATTTCCATGAGTTGGAGACATCAAAGCTTTTTTAGAATGGGAAGAAATTGATTAGACAAGAAATGGGTAACCTCTTTATCTGCTTGGACCTCAGTTTTTGACATTTATATGTTTTTGATTGGTTAAAGGTTTAGTATGTGACCTCCAAAGCCTCTAATGAGTTGTATTATGATAGATTCATGGAAAAGTGTCCCCAAGCTTCTCCCTTGCTTAAGCACACCCCCTATTAATATTATTTTAATAAAATCTCTTGAGATGAGATCCCAACCAAAGAATGAAAGTACTGGTGTTTTGGATGATGAAGAAAAAATTCATTTGTGTGATGTTTGGCTCACCATTAACAACATCAAGTACCAAGTCATTATCTAATGTAGTAACAATATTTTTTCCAATAGTTAATTCTAGGAAAATTGAATAAGATGTTGCTAGTTTTAAAAACGTGCATGGGGATTTTGATTTTAGATATTTTTAATCATAGAGCTTCACTTTCTCTAGAAGCTTTAAAGTTTCTCTACTTCATCATTAATTACATGATCAGTAATTGCAAAACCAATGTTCACAATGTTAAGGCTTTGCTACTAATGGGGTCAGAATGGCCATTTGCTCCATTCTTGGAATATGATTGATCCAAGAAAATGTTCTAATACAAAAATTTGTGTAAGAACCAAAGCTAGTGATTTGCACAAAAAAACCTTGAATCGAAAAGAACTCATAAGAACCTATTGCAAAGCCACTATTAGGTGGATTGATCAAGCCATTTTTTATATGCTTCAAAAATTTCACATCTTCTTCCCTCCCATCAATTCAAATGGTGGACCATTCAAGTTCTTCCTTATGTGGATGTTTCAACTTGTTACTCTAGGGATGAGAATTTCCTTCATCATGTATTATCTCTTTAATGACCTTATGATTGAAGCTCCTAAATGCAGTATGTGTGCTCACTTTCATACATTTTATGTGTAAATACAAAAATCCTTTCCATCACTTGTAGTGCATAGGTAAATCTCAAAATGTGCCTTGATGCAAGGTCATGTAGTGAGACCCTATCGTGCATACGTTAAGTGCATTTTTCAATTATGATGCAAATGAGATAAATGGTTTGTTGATGATGAGGTTTTTAAAGTTTTTGAATTTTGGAATTTTTTGTCATGCTATTTTACAAGTGCAAATAGGTGTGCATCTATGGGAACTCAAAGCAATGTGAATATACATATTTCATGCATACTCTAAGTGAAAAATACTCATCATGGTGCAAAAATTGGAAATTTGAAATGGGAAATTATCAATTAATCTCATGCTCATCATTTTTATCAATCTCATCACTAAAATCACTCTCAATAATCTCAACCATCATTATCACCAAAGATAATTTTGAAGAAGCATGTTCATGTCTCATAAAAAACATCAAAGTAAGTATTGAAAAACATGCTTTACATCCTCACTACAATTTCTCTCATCATATTCTATCTATGGATCTCTTCATGATTGATCTTCATCATCTATACCTGTTCATAATGGATCATCTTCAAAATTTTATTTTCTAATTAATCTAATTCTACTTCAATCATATCATCTTCATCTTCATTCTCATCATTACTCGTGGTTTTTTGAGACCATCAAACTTTAGTGCAGATATCTTATTAACATGTAAGTCTCCCTAAAAATCCCTCATATGTTCATATCATTTCTTTGGATCAATTCATCTTCATCTTCCATACCTGCAAAATAGACTCTCAAAACACAGTAGCAGACATTTTGCAACTTACTGAAAGGATTTTCTTTTTTCTCAAAAGTTTCTTGTAATATTAACTTGCTATGTTTCATTTTCATATCCAAAGGAATAAAAGAATCCTTAAAATGGCTCTTAGTTTGTTTCATGATTTTATTAACTATTCGTGTGATTATGCTCTTTTCTTGTTCATGATTTGATTCATTATCTTCATCATTCTCTCCATTTCTATTGTCATCCTTTGTTGGTTCTTTAACTTCATGTTCTTCTTTTTTTAATTGGAGTTTTTCATTTAAGCAGTTCTAAATTCCTTGTGTATCCCCTTGTAATTGTTGTCCTTGATGTACCACTATAGAGGTAATTATGCTTGATTCCATATCATGAAGAAGGTTTTCAAAATTTATCATCCTATGCATATGTGCAAGCAAGGGAAATACAAGTATAAATACCTAGAATTGCTTCAAATTGTACCTCCTTATTTGCGGAATTGCCGATGAACTTTCACCTCATTTGGGTGGATCACGCCAATTGTTGGTGTTTCGATGATGGTGCATGTAGGGTGCTTCAAGCAAGCTCAGGTGGTGGAATGGAGACTCAAAGTGAAGATTAAAACTCAAGAAAATTGATCAGATCACTTACACAACATACCAGGGAGAAAGAAATGTGTTCATAATAAGTGTTCATACATTTCTAATTGAAAGTTATAATGGAGAAAAGTACATGCTACCAATTCATCATAATGTTGATACATAATAATCTTCAATCCACATGCATATGTGTAGAGCCATCTCCATCATCTAGATGTGCATAGATATTGCCACCACTTAGCAAGGGTAGAGCAACTCCTTCCTCTAGGTAGGGCCTCCTAGTAGTGCCACCTTCCTCAAGTGTAGAGCCTTCTTCTTCTTTTCACCTTCAACTCCTCCATGTTTTCATCTCCTCCAAACTTCAATGCTAGCTAGAGCTCTCCAAGAATGAATGATCAACAAGTGAGGTAGACCCTTATTTTATAGGATAATATTGCCTCAACGTTTGATTTTCCCAAAATCATATAAAACATGCGGTAAACACTTCAAAAGCAATGATCACTATTTTTTAAAATCAAAAGCATCCATCATGTTTGAAGAGTCGCCGTCACCAATGTTTTATTCTTTCCACAATCACGTTTTTGCTTTTTTATTATAATTCGATACGTTTTGCTTTCTTTTACGTTCTGTTTTGTTTGCTTTATTTTATATGTTTTGTTTTTTTTTAAATTCATAATATATAATATATAGTTTCACACTATATAGGTTCAAGGTTCACATGGAAATACATGGATTTCATAAGCACAATAGTTTTACACATGCGTGCAAACACATAGTAGAGATACGCTTTTGCAAATTTCAAATGGCTTTACACGAGAGCATATTTGGTTACAAGTAGCGTAATATTTAACATGGGAAGATTGGTTTATGCAACAAGTTGGGACAACTCTTTAGATGGAGCAAGGTGTTGAATACAACTCAGGGACAAAAAGAATCTTGAAACAAGTGTGGTAATGTAATTCTACTTTCTAAATCTTTTGAGGATATGTTTTGTTAAGTGATCTGATCTATCTGCTTGATCCTCCATCAATTCTAGCACCTCCTTAAGGTTATGTATATCACCTAGGCACTTGAAGCACCCCAAGTGCATTGTATCATTGGAACACTGACAATTGACTCGATCCATCAACTGAGAACATTTACTCTAACAATGTCTTAATTTTTTTTCAAAAGAATCAACTTTCTCTCGAATGAAATAAACCCACATCTTTCTACTATAATCATCGACTGACAATATAAAATAGAAAGATCCTCCTAAAGAAGGAGTTTAAATTTTATCATAGAGATCAGCATGTACCAACTCTAGTGGAGCCTAAGCTCAATTGCTAGTCTCTCGTGGAAATGCCTTTTATTTTTTCTTGTCCATCATCCAAGCTTTACACAGCTCCTGCAACTCTAAAAATGCAGGCAAATGAACTACCATCCCTTTTCTTTGCATGTTCTTCAAAACTACAAATCCAATATTCCCAAATCATTGATGCCATAACCATATTAAATTTTTATCTTTTGTAGCATAAAAATTATCATGTCTTATGCCTTTTCCTACTACATTACTTGATGAATCCAAGATTTCTCCGCCTGTTGAAGTGAACTCGAGTCCACGATTTGTTATTGCAAAAACTAACAAAAGATTTATTTTAAGTTAGGTACATAGTGAATGTCAGACAACTTCTTCTCAACACTTGGGAAGTGATAAAAGAGATGGTTTTGGTTCCTTCAGTTGGACACTTGGAGTCATTTCCCACTACTACATTGATGGATTCCTGTAGAGAAACTATAACAATCCTTTTTGTTGGTCATATGGCCATAAGCTCCATCATTTAAAATCCATGGTTCATCAATACGAGCTTGACTTGATGAGAATACCTCTTCAATAGCTACCCATAGCTCCAACTCTCTATTATTTTTTGACTATTTGTTCTTCTAAGATGATTTCATAGTCCAATTTTATTCATCAACTTCATCCTTTCTACAATCCCTAATGGCATGGCCTTTCTTTTCACAATAGAAGAAACTTTTTGTGAATTTTTTCTTCTTTGCAGTCTTCTTTAATATGTCAAAAGAGCCTTTTTCTTTTGTGTTGGTTGAGAATGCATCATCGCTTATACTTTGTTGATTCTTCAACCATATCTCGTCTTCTTAGAGCATAGCATAGAACTCTTCAAATGTAAGGGGAGTTGATCTTACTTGAGTGGCAAAGGCTATTACTGATCCATCATACTTTGCTCGAAGAATACACAAACATCTTCAAGCTAGCTCTTTCGGTGTTACAACAACACCAAGTTGTGGGATCTCATGTATCATCTCTAGTTGAGTTATTCATACCTATCAGTCTTGGGTTGTGGGACTTTGTGTATCAGTTACGTATTCTTGTATCATTTTCCCTACGTGGATGTTCTTGTAATCAAAAGTACATTTCCAAAATCTTGTCTAGTGTAGTCAGAGAGCACAATCTAGTGCTCCACTAACATCAAGAAAGTGAAAGATAAAGTGAGTTAGATCAGATTTTGGCCTAGGTAGAGAGCGTTTAGACTGATCTCCACCTCCTTGCTCGTGACCCACTGAGTTTCTTCGTGAGCTCTACTCTCAGCTAAGAGAGATAGTAGAGCCACTCACACTCCACCTCCTTCTACATCTTAGGATAGACCAGAGAAGAGAGATGGAGGAAGTGTTTAAGGAATTAGTGATGGAGAAATAGGGGGCTTGTGTAGTCCAAGTGGTCTTAAAAGAAAAAGGCAAGTTCACGGGACTTAATGTGACTGAATACCTAGATGTGTTTGAAGACAAGGCACATATCTATGGACTACTTGAAGAAACATTTATGCATTACTTCACTCGGGTAGTTTCAAGATCTATCTTGGCATCTATATCAGTCCACGTAGCAAAGGCTTGGGATGAATTAAAAAAGGAACTTCATAAGTTATTTTACCTATCAGATTTCTCCCAACACAGTAGAGAAGGGTTCTTGTGGTGGGTTGATTCCCAAAAACCCACTACATCCCTTAATCACCTCCTGAATGAGTTTTTGAGAAGATATGCCCAGTTATCTCAAGCTGATTTGGATTTGTAAAAGCGACACTTAGTCATTTCCTTTCTTAAGATCTTAAGTCTCGAGGATAGGACTGAAGTTGAGAGAAGGATAGAGGAGTCTGGTAAGAGGTTTGGATTGACGGAAGACTGGGCCACAATTAGGAGAGAAGTGGAAGCAGTTGCCCATATGAGGCAACGATAGGCTATATTATGTGATAGACTGGTGGCAACGGCTCCAACAACCACCTAGGGAGGCACCTCTTTCAGCAATTCCTAATGTGCCTACAACATCAGCTTCTGCTAATGTTGCATCTACTTTGCTCTCATCAGTAGATAGAGTTACAGCTTGAGATCCTAAGTAAGAAAATAGAGAACCTTATGTCAATGCAAGCATCCATGTCTAAAGAAATGGTCAGCATACATAATAAAGTCTATTCTATGAAGTATTAGGACCCCACTCCTCCTCACGTGAGTACTAATTATGTAGACCCAATACAAAGGAATGCTATGCCTATTCCAAGCATGCAAGGTTATGTAATGCCTCAACCTGCACCTCTAGTGTAGCCTGTTGCTCAGTAGACACCTGCACCATCAGTGCAGTCCACATTTCAAAGAAACACTGTGCCTTCTGAGAGATGAGCAATTGGTGGGTTTGGAGGGGTGAAGAGATGTGTATGGTGCAATGCACAGGAACATTTCTCCTATGCGTATGAAGAGTCAAAGCAAGCAAAGGAGCACTAGTTGTTAATAGATATAGACAAGAATCTTTGTGATTTCAGAACCTGACTTCCCCTACCTGTGAATTGGGGGAAGGGAGGAATGAAGAAACGTTATGAGAATCTATCAAGCAACAATGCCAGCACATCAGCAACACAGTTAGAGCTGCTAGAGGAAGGGTATGAAGAGGATATTAGACCTCAACCTCAAAGAAACTACTCTATAGAAGCTTTAGCGAGAGCTAGGGATGCGATCATGCAGAAAACTGCATGGAAGTCTCCTATAGATGAGTTCTTGGTCTACTCACATATAACCAATGTAGAGGGAAAGAGAAAGAGGGGCAAGAACCAAGAAGAGGCATAGCCAGAGAGGAGAGTAACAAGGAAGCAAAGTAAAGAAGCTAAAGAGAAGGCGAAAGAACTTAAAAAGAGAGTGCAATTTAAAGAGCCTATTGCTTCTCAGGCAGACTAGGCAAAGAAGAAAGAAATAAAAGAGGGAAAGAGGCCAACTGGTCCAATCAAAATTGAAGAGCCAACTAAAGATAAGGAGAAAGAACAAGAACCCGCTCAAAAGACTGGTGACATTCAAGAAAATATACAAGAGAAAGATAAAGAGAAGAAGAAGAAAAAGAAGAAGAAAAAGAAGAAGAAAAAGAAGAAGAAAAAGAAGAAGAAAAAGAAGAAGACCCCAAAGGCGGTATTGATTTCTGAGTTAGAAAAGAAGGATGATATGAGAGAGATATTGAATGATATTCTATTAAAGAGCCAAGTGACCATGTCCTTAGAGCAGGTTTTCTCTATAGCAAAGCTTGAATTCAAGGATAGCTTTATTAAGCTAATAAAGATGAAAAGATTTCTATTACCTGAGGATGTGGAAATGGAAGAGGCGATTGAAGATACACAAGTAACAAATGAAGGAGTAGCTTTAAGTGATACTTCTGGCAATGAAGATGATGTGATTGCAAGGTGCCATAGGAATTCCTTAGGTCTTATTACACCGGATGATGAGATGGGAAGGACAGAAAGTGTGTTTACCAGAATTTTTTGGGCAAGAGGGACACCTGAAATGAAGGTGAAATTAGGAAGCAATGAAGATTCATGTTTTGGTTTGGCCTTGATTGCCTTAGGGTCAGAAATAAATGTGATCTCTAAGAAGTTATATGATCATTTTAGGTCGCCTATAGATAAGGAACATGGATGGAGGATGAGGATGGTAGATAATGGCTCTAGAGCTATGCTTGATACATGCACCTTTGTGCTTATGATGATAGGAGGGATTTCTAAGGAAATCCACTTTTTTGTCCAGGATCACTGTTCGTATGAGGCTATCCTTAGGCAGCCTTTATAGCTGAAGTGTGAATGGAAACTAAGGTGATGGATGATGGATTTGCTTATGCCAGAATCCATTCAAGATCTGGTCTTCATTCTTTAGAAGTAAGGATAGCGTTCCCAAATCACTCAAGATACAGAAAGAATATAAGAAAGAGACCCATTAAATCTCATGATCATGATGACTATATGACCATAAGAGAGTATGGGGCTTGTGCTGATCAAAATTACTGTTCGGATCCCCTGTTGAGCATGACAATGGTGGGAGTTGGTTTGATGTCTAACACGACTCTGCACATTGCTTTGAGAGTTTCTCCATTTATTCATCTGCATTTAAGTTGCTGTGCTTACAAAAGGAAAATGTTTCAAATAAGTTTAGAAAAGTTCATGAAAGATATTATAAAGATTTAGGAATCGTGTTGCTTGAGGGGAAGATTGAAAATGTGATCCAGTTGGAAAGAAGTTTGACTATTCCGAAAGAGCTTGAGCAGACACTTAAAAGGAATGAAAAAGAAAAAATGATTATGCGCAATTCTATCCAAGAGTATGAAATGATTATTGAGTTCCTAGGAGAGCATATAGTAAATATAAACACAAAGTATAAAATTGTTGACAAGAAAGTGAAACATATAGCCTAACCATTGCTAGAGGATAGCCATGAGAAGTATCTGCGAGTGTCAAATGACCCTATGCTCCGATGAGGAAAGCTCATAGGGTATCATTTTATTGATGGGACTGTTAAAGAGATAAAATACGTACGTACGTACTTTGGAGAAAAATCATTCCTAAGAGAAGAAGAAACAAAGAAATTCGTAGAAGTCATCAAGAAACATGAGAAAGTTTTTGAAATTTTCCCACATGAGATAGGCTGTGCGGATCCGAAACAAGTACTGCCCATTATTATCTTTACAGAGCCACATATACCATGGATATCTGGCCTATACAGTCCCAAAGGTGCACTTACCTAAGTTGATGAGGTTGTTAAAGGAAAAGATATCCATGCAGATATTGGAACCGTCCTCAACACCTTATTCAAATACGTGGTTCACGGCTCCAAAGAAGAATGGAAAACTTTGTTTCATTCAAGATCTGTAGCCTGTGAATAAAGTCACAATCAGAAATGTAGGGAGAGGATCCATAGTTGATGAGTTTGTAGAAACATTTGCTAGGCATTCCATCTACTCCATGGGTGATCTATATTCACGGTATGACCAGTTTCAGTTGGCTATTGAAAACTAGAGACATCACAATCATGAAGACTCCATTGGGCCTTGTACACATGTGTACTTTGCCACAGGGAGCGATGAATTCTATGGATCACATGATGAATGCCATGAACCTAGTCCTACGAGACTTTATACCATTAGTGACTATGCCCCTTATTGATGATATTCTAATAAAGGGGTGTGAGAAAAGAGTGAAAAATGAGAGCTTAGATACTTCTGGCTGTAGAAAGTTTGTTAGTGACCATATCTCTGACTGTGAGAAAATCTTTGAGAAATTTGAAGATGTGTGGCTAACACATTCTCTAGAGAAATCTATTTTTGGTGTTGATGAGGTCCTCATCAAAGGATATCTCTGTGGACACTATGGCCGCAAGCCATACCCACAGAAACTTGAGGCCATTAGAAGGATTTTTGAGGTGCGTCGTAATGTCAGTGAGGTGAGGAGGTTCTTGGGAGCCTTTGTATTGTATGTGATATGGATTCCTCACTTTGCTCAAGTTGTGAACCCCTTATATGATCTTTTGAGAAAGAAAAAGAAGTTTGTTTGGACAGAGAAACAGTCAAGAGTGATGCGTAAATTGAAGCAACTGCTAGTTGAAGCTTCAATTCTGAAGTATATTGATTATTTAGGTTAGAGGCCTATCATTTTGATTGTTGACACCCGTCCTATTGGTATAGGTTGGGTCATAGGACAAGATGATCATGAGGGGCAGATATATGCGATTTGCTTTGGTGCAAAAATTTTGCACAACACTCAAAGAAAATATGCGCATATAAAGAGAGGGCTATGGGGGCTAGTGAGTGCTTTAAAGACTTATAAAGAGTACTTCATTGGAGCGAATGTGGTAGTTGAGACTGACTATCTTCCACTGATTGGCATGATAGCAAACTGTTCTTCTCTGGATATTGCTATGCTTAGATGGATCTCTTATGTAAAGTTTATAAATCGCGCTTTTGTTCACATAACTGGGAAGTTGAATACAATAGCTGATATGCTTTCAAGAGCAAAATTTGAGGTTGACTTGGATGAAGATGATGAAGTAGAAAGAGAGACACACATGATGAGATATGATCCACTTGTATATGAGCAGTTCCATGAGAGTGAGTATGGTGGCGAGTGGAGAGATATAGGGAAATATCTGAATACACTAAAACCTTCCCTAGGCTAGTCCACAAATAACTATAGATCCATCAAGAAAAAGTCTTACAATCTTTTCTTGAAGGATGGAATTATTTGGTGACATGCTAAAGGTAAGGTAAAGAGTCCATAGAGGGTACTGAGTTCCAAGAGACTTCATAGCAAGGTGATGAGAGAGATGCATGAGACCTTATGGGCAGGTCACAAAGGATTCTATGCGATATATGAAAAGATTAGGGAAGCCTACTGGTGGCCAGGGATATACGTGAGTGTGCACGATTTTGTAGATACTTGTGCGACATGCCCGGTGCATTCATCAGTCAGGCATAGAGACCCATTACATCCAACCTACCCTCCTTGTATTCATTACAAGTGGGTGCTCAACCTTGTAACCATGCCCAAAGGGATAGATAAGATGAGGTATATTGTACTTGCTAGAGAGGACTTGACAACCATGTGGAAGGTCGAGCTCTCCATACAAAGACGGCTTATAATGTATGTAAATTCCTTTTAGAAGAAGTTATGTCGAGATTCGGTTACGTTGAGAAAGTGGTTGTGGACAAGGAGCGAGAGAGGCAAAAGAGTTCTTTGATCATCATGGAATTCGATTGTCTCTCACTACCGCCTATAACCCTGAGGCAAATGAAAAGATCAAGAGAGGTCACCCTTCCATTGTGAAGGTGATCTCTAAGGCATAAAGCAATGACATAAAGCAATGGCCTAGATTTCTTCCATTCACATTATGGGTAGATAGGATGACTTACACTTGGTCCACAAGATTCATGCCTGCTGAATTGATGTACTGTCAGAAGCGAGTCTACCCCATCTAGACTCAGATACTGACCTGGTTGACGGAATGATGGAATGACGTGAGAGGAACTTTGATCATTGAGGATCAAACAATTAGAGCAAGGAAATGAAAGATACAAAGAAATAATCCAAAAAATAAAGGAGTCTAGGTTGAAAAACAAGATTTATTTTGACAAAACTCATCAGCTTAGACCATGTAGGATTGAGGTAGATGATTGGGTGTTGGTGTACGACAATACATTTGATACTCAATACAATGGTAGGAAGAAATTGACTAAACGATGGTTTGGGCTTTATGTTGTAACATCAGTATTTAAAAATGGAACGTAGGCACTTCACGAATTAGATGGTACTCCTTTGAGGTTTTTGATTGCAGGAAGCAGGATAAAGTTGTTCAAGAAAAGAAATGATGCAGATTATGAGATTGAGCAAGAAGTTTTGGAGGATGCTGATGAGGTTAATACTGACGCTGATGAAGAACAATAAATCAAGGAATTGAAGAAAAGAGGGATCAAACAATGATGAAGATGGATCGAATTAATCAGGTGAAACATTTCCAATTTCAAATTCTATTTTCTTTTTGAAAGAGAATATGCATTGCATTTTTGTGTGTGATAAAGATTTGTACAAGTTTAGGAAAATCAAGTAGGGTCAAGATAACAAACATATATTATGGTTTTGCATGAAGCATGAATGATTAGAAATTATATGAATAGAATCAGTTAGTGGACTAGAGACTTTTGGGAGTGAAAGCTTGGGAATGTGATGGCATACTAAAACTGCATGTGTGTATATGCTAATAGATCTGAACGCTTAGTGAGTGACATTCTTTGGATCCTACTATTTATTTCTTGTGAGATCCTACCTCCAGATAGATCATGATGTAGTGGAAACCTTCATACTCAAACCAGCTGTATATGTATCTGCATGTGTCGTTAGTGCACTGTGATGGGCTAGTAGGGAGGTGGAACAACCTTTTTTGGGTGATCAAGGCCAGAAGCTGATGCTAGTTTCATCATAGGCCTGACCTATTTGTTGTCATGTGCCTACATGGGTCGATAAGCGGGTGGAGTCACTCTGGCCAGGTGGTTAGAGCCATGAGCTGATGTTGATTTCATGTAGGGCTAACACTGTGTGTCGTGTGCTATGTCGGATCGGTAGATAGGTGGAATAAACTTGGCCAAGCGGACAAGTCCATGAGTCACACCTGATTTTGACATAGGCCAACTTATGAAAATAAAGATAAAAAGAAAAAGTGCTGAGATAAGATGAAGTGAAAAATAAAAGAAAAGAAAAAGAAAGAGAAAAAGAAAAGCGCAAAAGTAAAGAAAGGAAAATATATGATGGAGAATTGGAGACTAGGAGATAAATAGGGGAATTAGGGCATATTTCTACAAACCGAGTTAGTAGAGCTTAGTATATTCTAGAATGAGTTGTTGGATCTTAATGAGTGGAATGATTGAAAGATCCACGAAGCCTACAATTTATTCATATGGTTACTTGTCTGATTGCGGAAGCGAGAACATAGTAACACGTTTGTGAAGCTTGCATCTGCTTTATTTTCTAAAATTTGAACTAATCTTTAAATATTTGCATGGATTGTATGAGATCACCTTTCAAAATTTGAAAAGAAAAACATAAAAATTAAAAAGAGTTTTCAGAAGAATCCTAGTACGCTTTGGTTGGATTTTGTAGGTTGGCCCATCGGGACAATGTGCAGGTTTAATGGGGGCGGATGTTGGGAAGAAATCCCTCAGGTGAGTGTACATCAAGATTTTTTTTTCAAGTTTATTTCATTGATTTTCTGGGTATGATATGATGTTTCGATTGGGAAAGAGTCATCAATCGTTCATGTTTTGGTTTATTTAATTGATTATGAGATGAGAAACCATGTCGTGTTTGTACATTAGACCTGTATATTTGTAATTACTTCATTAGCCTAAGTCTAAACCCTTGAAACCCCTTGAAAACCTGAGTTTTACCCCATGGAAACCTAACCTAACCCCTAGTATACCCCAGAATTTTAGTCCATAAGTGTAAACAAACCTTTTAATTTACGTGCCTGACCTTAATCATAGGCAAACCCTCACTTTCCTCGATTGAAACCCTAAGTTGGAACCTTAGTTTTGCTTTTATCCTAAGTGTAACCCTTTAGTTTCATTTAATTTGATTACAAGTGTGAAACCGAACCTTAGTCCAAAAATAAAAAAGGGAAAAAGAAAAAGAAACAAAAATAGAAAAAGAAAAATGGGAAAAATTAAAAAGAAAAAGACCAAAATAGAAATAAAAGATGGGATTTTCCAAACATAGAAAAAGAACATGCAAGAAGATTCCAAAAATAGAAAGGATCAATAGGGAGGTTAGAAGATTCTAGAGAGAACTCCTAGGGGAAACCTATAAAGATATGCGCCATGCTCATTTAGTTTTCCCTGCGGATTTTCTCTCCAGGTATGCTACTTTGCCCTTTCTTGTTCTTTACATTTCTTCTTCATGCTTTTCAGTTTCTTATTCATACTTTATGACTATGGTGTTGAATTTCCCTCCATGACTACTCTCAGGCTCTTCATCTCAAGCCACCATACCAATAGAGGAGAGAGAGAGAGAGGGAGATAGAGAATCATTAATCATTTTTGGCCACATTCTCATTATTATCGCTTGGGTCATGATCTTTGTTGACAAAAAGCACTCTGTATTGTTGAAAGAGAGAGAGTAAGAGAGAGAAGGGGGTTTACATTCGGCCTTCTTTGATCACTTCCTATAATCTATCGATCAATGACAATCTTTTAAATGGATTTACGGATCATAAGATTGAAGAAAGCAGACTTAGGATTGTGCTGTGCTTCTTGGAAAGCCTCTTTTAAATAGAAGATCATCATAAGAGAGAGAGAGAGAGAGAGAGAGAGAGAGAGAGAGAGAGAGAGAGAGAGAGAGAGAGGGATTTGAAGCTAAGGTGGTAGTATGGCAGAGAGCATTACTGTGAGTGCGATATTTTAGTAAAATGTGAACCAAATGTGCTTAATGTCGGAGGGTGTATCACAAATGAGTGGAAAGAAAATTCTAGATCTTCCTGGATTGCATATAAATGGAAGCCACTTAATGGAGTTCAATGTCTGACACGTAATTCAGACCCTTAGCATTGCAATTTAATGATGATCAAAGAAATTTGATGAATTCCATTGACCGTGTGCTAGATGAAGGCCGTTTGATATGACTAGCAAAGGGAAAACCCTATATTCAAAGAGGGATTATAGCTAGAGTCTCTACGCGATTATTTCAATTTCTTAGGAAGATATGGATTTCAATGAAAACAAGGAAAAGTGAACCTTCTCATCCAAGGACCGGTAGGGGAATCGGCAAAAGGGATAAATTGCTCACTACACAAATGTACAAGAATAATGTTTAAAGGAAGAAATTATGTAGAGAATAAATAACAAGAGATTAAAACCTGTCATGCAACATTTCATTCCATACACTATCGATCCTTCTTTCAGCAACATATCTATGTATCTATGAGTTCATTTTTTTTATGTGCATGAAGACGATTATGAATGAGACCATGTGTGAGTGTGACTTTATCTTTCACAATGTGTGTAAGGGCATGCAATTAAATATGTGAGCAAGTGAATTTATGCATTTGTGTGTCTAAATGAATTCGCTTAACTGTAGATCGATGCATAGATTGATTTAGTTGTACATAAGCATGCAAGTGGGCATTCGCTTGGGGATGAGAATAGCTAAAGAAATTCTATGCATAAAGAGGGTGTTTCTATGCACATAAATACCTTCTTTCATATATGAGTTTCTTTTGTACGGGTGTGTGTCATAGAAATACCAAGTAAAAATGAAGTAAATAAAAACCATAGTGTGTTTTTATAATAAGTTTTAATGTACTAATGGTTGATTTTTTACAACCTCCACGGACTCTCTCTAGATTTTCTCCAAGTTTTTGCACACACTTCAAGTAAAAAGATTTGAAGTGAAGAAAGAGAAGCTTTGATCATTGACCCAAAGTGAAGACCAAAGACCAGAAGTGAAGAAAAGATCTTGCCATGAAGACTTGAAGTAAAGTTATAATCGAAGAGAAGTCGAAGGGTGTCCTTCCGCACTGTAGCGGAGTGACTGTGGTGTATTTGAGCTATCCGCACTGTAGCAAGATTTTTTTGTATTATTTAGAGTCACTTGGTGACATCAGTTGTATATTCATTGCCATCATTGAGCAAAGGTCATTTATTTGGCACATCGAGTACTGGTGATTTCTTTTTTAGCATTGTATTTATCATTCAATGTTCATGACACATATGCCCTACGACTTCATTCCATGCAATCGAGGCCTTTCCACTTTCTCTTCCAAGGCATGAGCCTATGACATACGATCATCCTACCAGGGTGAGGTGCCTAGCATGCAGACGTTGCTCATCGGATGGGGGACGATGCACTCGCTAGTGGGGCTTGATATAACCCCGCACCACTCTTCCCTTCTTGACCTCCTTATCTTCCCGACATCGCCTAGGAAAGGGGCCCACTGGCCCCCTTGGAGTTCCAAGCCACGAGTGCTCCTTGCTAACTTGGACCCCACAATTGGGGACCCCTGCTAACTCCCTTTCCTAACTATACCTTACATGGTCCAAATTTACCTTTGTCCTACATGCAACTTGGGATTCCCATCGATTGGGTAATGCACGATTGGGTTCTCCTCATAATGGGGCCTTATAAAATATGCATTAGTACATACAATCATGAGGGTCAGACATTGGTGAATATACCTCATACATCTAATAGTAATCCTTTGTAAGGATAGTTTACAATAATTGAGGTAATCCTGAGGCTTATGGCCATACACTCTAGCGTTTCTAGACATCCATAAAGACATAATAGTTCAGGCCTCCACAAATGCCAAAGAACCACATCTCAGTGAAGCATTCACCAGGGAATATTTTTTTGATCCCCAAAGAGCGTTGAGAGACATTCTCACTAAATTTGCATGGAAGAAACCCAAATTTTTGAGGAGCCTTGCAATTAGAAAACATATGCCTAAGATCTCTTCAACCTCAAAGATAAAATAATTCCCCTGATACCAAGTATTTAAGCTTTGTTGTCTGTCCAGAGGCCATGGTGAATGATAAACTACTAGAGGAACAAAGCTGTATGTTGTATGGGAAAGCTCATAGTGCCTTTGAACCTGTACTTCCATGGCTCCTTGCTCCACTAAATCTTCCACATGTTATTCAACTTTGAGATGACACTCGATATAGATCATAGGTGGCTTTTGTACTGCTTGAAAATGCGTTCAAGAACACTAGCTAGGGAGATTGCTTGAGTAGTACTACATCTCCTTATCAAAGCATAATCAACATCTCTCTACCTGATCATGACAACCAAAAGTCAAATTAGTAAGAGACATTATATGGTGAATATGCATCCATTCCCTATCTTGCATAACATCATTCCAAACAACACAACTAGCTTTGTGATATTTGTGTTCTTTTATGAATATGTGCACATCAGATTGCTTGGTAGCTAGCCATTCCATAGATTCTTGCAGCAACCATTCAGAGCTATCAAAGAAATGAGAGGTAACATAGTAAGTTTTTTCCTTTAGTTTAAAAAGGGTCGTGCTTGGACTCTCAATCAATGGCAAGAAGATGAACTGGCGGTGTTATTTCCCTCTAGAAAATTGTTGTTTTTTCTTGAGGCGATCCTTTCATTGTCTGCAATATGACTAGAGACATTTATGTGCTTTCATTTTTTGCCAAGAATGTACAATGGAGACAACTGATAAACATATCAGCAGGATCTTCCTCCATGTCATTGTGCTCAGAGCTTCAAGAGATTGCTTGACAATCCTTGCAAAATCCTTGGAAATATTCAATTGGATTGTAAAGAAAGTCTTCTTGGTGCTAACCATGGATTTGACCCACTGTTGTGGCACATCTGGAGAGCACACATCCTGTGGAACATATGGATTAGCAGAAACAATAGAATCTTTAAGTCTTATAAAAAAAATATCTATTCATTCTTGTATCCAAGAGCTCAAAATGAATGCTCTTCATTGTATTAAATCTATCACTTATGTTCCTCCTGAAAACTGTACTTTTAGAGATATCATAAGTAACCTTAGGTTCCATAGGTGGAAAAATGATCTGGCTAGATTGTATTCTGGAAAGATATTCACTATGAACTATGCTCTCTTTGAATGGCTATCGTAAGATGTGGGCTTGCCCCCATGCATAGTATGTAACACCTCACTAATATTCAATTTTTGTAAAAAAAAATGTACAATGGATCCGGCTTGAGTGTCCATAGTCCTTGGAAAAGATTTTCTGCAAAGATGTTTGAGTGTCCCTACTCTGACGGGACAAAAACAAAGTCAATAGCAGACGCATCCATAATCATGCCGCACAGTGATAAAACGCCAAAAAAATTGTGCGTTCATCTCTCATCAAACTTGTCATACATTTAAAAAGAATTTATCCGCATCTGGAGTTGACAAATTTTGCAAATGATGCACTTAGTGTGTCTACAGCGAATAATCATTAATGTATGGCGAAGTTTCTTCAACAAATTATTCTCTCTCTTCATCTCTCCCTCTCTCTCTCTCTCTCACACACACACCACACACCTACTCTAGCAGCTGACATTGTCTTACTCTATTAAAGTAAAATTTTTTGTCACAGAATATTGGCACGACTCGTCTGAGAGAGAGAGTTCCTCAGCCATCTCTCTCTTTCTCTGTGTCTGTCACAATAGTCAAAAATTATTTCTTTATATGCATTTCTCTATTCCTCTGTCTCGATCACAATAATTGAGAATTGACATTGTAATGCCGTTTAAAGACACGAATTGACTCCTCTCAAATGAGTTCGTCCATCATATGTCTCTCTCTTCTTTAAATAATAACTAATGTTGTAGTGTCTAACTGAAATAAGACTCTCCCTCTCTCTCAGTCAAAATTAGCAGGATTTCTCTCAGATAGAGTTTCTCAGCCAGATCTCTCTCTCTCTCTCTCTCTCTCTCTCTCTCCTGTAATTAAGAATTGGCGTTGTGCTATTGCACTAAACTTAGACTGCCTGTGACATATTATTAGCAAGGTTTCCGTCAGAGGAAGTTAATCAGCCAACTTGCTCTCTCTCTTTCTCTCTCTCACCTACACACACACACACTCTCACACACACACACACAAATCCCTCCCTCTCTCTCTCTCTTGCCTCCATCGAATTAATCAACAATTGATATTATGTTATTCTTTGATTATAATATGACTCTCACTTAACATGACTCTTTCTCTCTCCATTTCAATAATGAACAATCGGTTCTATACTATTGTTTGACCAGAACACGACTCCCACGCACCATCTGAACAGGACTCTTATGAGGAAGGAACCACCTCTCTCTTTCTTTCTCTCTCTCTCTCTCTGGCATCGGAATCGTTAACTATATACTGTTGTTTGACCATGATCAGACTCTTGCACACCATATTCACAGGACGATGATCAGACTGTTCTGAGGGAGGAACCACCTCTCTCTCTCTGGCATCGGAATAATTAACTATATGATTGTTATTTGACCATGACAAGACTCTTGCACACCATATTTACAGGACCCGTCAGAGGGACGAATCTCTCTCTCTCTCTCTCTCTCTCTCTCTCAACAAAAGAGCTTTAAATTATAAGAAACGGGGAGAAGCACAAACAAGGCTGATGATCTTCTCATCCCTTCGTGGGAGAGCCAATTTTTCTTCAACTCCTTATTTTCTTCGTGGCTGATGATCTTCTATGTAGGAAGGTTTATAAAGCTTATGATATATAGACATAGTGAACTTTCAGTCCTCCTTCATCTTCTAAAGAACATAGAAATTGGGCTTCTAGAGCTTAAGATATATATATAGACATACTGAGCTTTCAGTCCTCCATCTTCTAAGAGTCTACTATAGTTTTAGCAAAACTCGATAGGGTAGTTTTGTTCAACTTTTTGGGATACAATCTTTTTTTTGCATCAGGGTATTTTAATCACCGGCCATGGCTGAAAGCACTGATGTATTCTGTATGTTGGCTATTGAAGATAAGTTGGACGATACCAATTACCCAATATGGGATTATATGATGCATCATGTATTGGTTGTAAAAGGGCTGTGGAATATTGTGCAAGGTGTTGAAAAATGTCCTATTACATTTGCAAACACAGTTACTGAAGGTGATATAGGTGACATTGAAGTTGGTGACATTCTTCATATTCTTGTTTGTGCTGTGTTTCTTGCTGCACCTACTATAGAGAAAATTTGTTAGGATAGCAGAGATGCATAGACACATGCATTGATAGCCTTCTTTGTCAAAAGTTCCATTATTCCTCACATTTGCTCTTATAGAACAACAAAGGATTCTTGGGATACACTTACCACTTTATACTAGGCAAGGAATGAGGCTCATGCTGCTTACCTCTGAAAACAATTGGAGAGTGAGCACATGAATAAGAAGATTCCATGGATAGTTTTCTGACAAAGATCAAGGATTTGAAGGAAAAATTGATTTATGCTCATGAAGTCTTGCTTGAAAGTTCACTTGTGCAGACTATTCTGAATGTTCTTCCAGATTCATATTAGAGTTTTCTTCTACTCTTTGTTTGATGATGAAAGGCAATCCAAATGACTTAACATTTGAGGAGTTCATCTCTATTCTATTGCACAAAGATCAATCTAGTTAGAAAAAGTATATTATGCATGTTATAGATCAAGATTTCTTGGCTAATCATACGGGAAAAGGTAAATGAAGCTCTTCTAGTAATAAGCAAAAATCTGCTAACTCTACACAATCAAAGAAGGATGACAGAGGCGAGAAGAAAAAAAAAAGCAAAAATTGTTTTGCAAATATTGTAAAGCAAATGATCATGTCATAAAGAGTTGTCCAAAATTGGCTGCAAAAGAGACAAAGAAGAAAGATGCTAGAATGGTTGATGCACAAGCCTCTACATCAAAAACCAAGTCTACTAATCTTGTGCAGAATGAAGAATGGGCATTTACTACTGTTCGCAATTTTGAACCATCTTCTCATGAGTAGTGCATGTCTGTAGTAGACTTAGATGTTTGATACTTTGATAGTGGGGCAACCAAACATATTACCTCACAACGCAATTTCTTTACTTCACTTGAGCCTGCCTCTATTGGGAATACTATCACATGCACAAACAACTCCTCTTATCCTATCATGGGAGTTGGTAAGATCATTCTGACTACTGCTCATGGCAGTTCTTTTACATTGTCAGATGCTTTATTTGTGCCAAGGATAAAATTGTTATTAGTTTCAGCATTGGCCAAGATTGGCTTGCTTGTGAAATTTGCTGATGATATATGTACAATCCATGATCTATAAAATGGTGATGTTATTATTGCTTTTGGCATTTTATGTCATGGGCTATATAAGCTCATAGACTATGAGAAATCTATCAATGATTCAACATGTGCAGTACATGATTCTCGGGCTATGTTAGATGCAAAGCTTTGGCATGCACACTTTGATCACCTGAATTTTGCTAGTTTGCTACGCCTGCAGAAATCTAAAATGGTGTCCTCTTTCCCCAAACTTGAGGCACTTGGCAAACATGTTTTTGAAGGTTGTATTTTGCCAAAAATGCAGCATCCCTCCTTCCCAAAGGATTGTTCTCTTTGATCTAATAAAAAATTGCAACTTGTTCGCAATGATGTCTGTGGTCTTATGTAGGCACCTTCTTTTGGGAACTATATTTACTTCCTAAATTTCATTGATGATTTTTATAGTCATGCATGTGTACATCCATTGAAAGCAAAGTCTGAAGTGTTTATGTGCTTCAAACAATTTTTGGTTTTGGTTGAAAATCTGTCAGCAGGTAAAATGGGCACCCTCTGTTCAGATCGAGGTGGTGGGAATATATGTCTTGTGACTTTAATGCATTTTTGGATGTGGGATAAAACATCAGTGTATAGTGCCATATACACCTCAACAAAATGGATTTGGTGAAAGGAACAATAGGTCGCTCATGGAGATGGCGAGGTGTATGGTCAAGAGCCACGCTTTACCACATAGTTTCTGGCTTGAGGCTATTATGTGTGTAGCATATGTACTTAACAAGTGCTCCACTAAAGCATTGCAATCTATCACTCCATATGAGGCTTTGCATGGTTGTAAGCCATCTATTGATCATCTATGTATTTTTGGTTGTCTGGCATATGCATTAGTGCCTGAACAACAACGTAGGAAATTGAATGATAAAGCAGCAAAATGTATTTTTGTTGGGTACAATTCTAAAAGCAAAGACTATCATCTATGTCACCCATAGACGAAACACATTTTGGTTAGCCATGATGTTGTTTTTGTGGAAGATGCTATTCAACCATTACTTTCATGTACTAAGGAGACATCAACTAGCTCCAAAGATATGTATGACACTTTGTTGCCTTTTTTTATAGGTAGACAGTCTAGTGCTAGTCCTAATAAGGCAACTTCTTATCCTTTACAAGTTTCATTTGATGATGTAGATCATTCCATTTCTAATGAATCTTTACATGATGCACTTGTTGATGAGAGAGCGGATATTGAGGAGGCAAAAACTATGCCAAAATGGCTGGTGTAGACTTTGTGTGCTTCTTTTGCATCAGATTTCTATGCCATGCCTGCCTCTAGTCTTTGTGATGAGAATGATCATGTTTCATTTGATGAAGCACAAAATTCAAAAAATTGGATGGCTGCTATGCAATCTAAACATGATGCTATAATGAAGAATGGTACCTAGTCTTTATGTGACTTGCCTTTTGGCAAGAAGGCCATTGGCACTAAGTGGGTATACAAACTAAAGCATAAGCCTGGTGGAACAGTGGAGAGGTATATGGCTAGGCTTCTTGTAAAGGGTTATGCTCAAGAAAGAGGCATTGATTTTGATGAGACCTTTGCTCCTACATGTCGAATGACTACTGTTCATAGCATCTTGCACTTGCAGCTCATCATGGTTGGAATGTACATTAGTCGGACATTAAAACTGTATTTTTGAATGGTGACTTGCATGAAGAAGTATATGTTTTTCAGTCCTGTGGCTTCATGCATGAGAACAAAGTGTGCAGGTTGAAGAAGGCATTATATGGTTTGAAGCAAGTACCACGTGCTTGGTATGAAAATACACATGCGTATCTGATTGCACATGGTTTTGAGAATAGTCCATTTGAGAGCACCTGATATGTTAAGCGTGCAAATGATGTGTTTCTAATCATTGTTGTCTATGTTGATGACATGTTGCTCACTAGTCCTCATGAGAAGCATATTGCGGATTTTAAGACTGATTTGCATGCCTCATTTGAGATGTCAGATTTAGGGCATTTGCATCATTATTTGGGCATTCAATTTATGCAAGTTGATGGTGGAATAGCTCTATGTCAAACAAAATATATTGACACACTGTTGTAGCATTTTGGCCTTGAATATTGCAAACCTATTGCTAGTCCCATGGAAATAGGTTAACGATTGAGTCTTCATGATGCTGGAGATGCATTTGATGATGTTCTCATATCAATACGTTGTTGGATGCTTGATTTACTTATGCATTACTCGGCTAAATATTTAGTTTTCTATCTCCCAGATGAGCAGGTTTATGTGTTCCCCAGGTGTCAAGCATTGGCAGGTGGTTAAGTGCATCTTTTGCTACTTGAGTGGTTCTTGACTACTTGGATTGTTTTATCCCAAGGTGAGATCACTACTGCCAGCTTTACATGCTTTTTCTAACTCTGACTAGGTTGGTTGCTATGAAACTCGTATGTCCACTAGTGGTTTTTGCTTCATGCTTGGTAGCTCATGCATATCTTGACTAAGCAAGAAGCAACCTACTGTGCCCACTTGTAGTTGTGAGGCTAAGTATAGGACAACTTTCACAATGACTGTAGAGTGTGTGTGGCTTAGATGCCTTATGGCTGATTTGGGTGTTGGTCAGTCTTTTTCCACCACCATCTTCACTGATAGGGAGAGTGCATTGACAGTTGTGAGGAACCCTATTTTTCCATGCTTGCATTAAGCACATTGAGGTGCCCACATAGGAGAACATTGCAGATCTTTTTACAAAGGCTCTACCTAGGGAGATGTTTGAAGCTTTCCACAAATCTTTGGGCTTACTTCCTTTTGTTGATTGATTCCACATAGGTTGGCACTTCCTTATACATGAGTGCTAGCTCTTTATTCACTGCATCACTCCAACTGGGGATTTGTTGATATATTTAGGTAGTGATGTGTGTGAACACACTAGGACCCTCAGGGCACTTTTTTTCCTCTTTAGGAGTTTTCTTTTTCCCTCGGCTTGTATATATGCCTATAGCCCTCGTTGTTACTTATATTTGTAGATTCTACCGGTAATACATTCCGTATTGTGTGTTGTGCTCTAAGATTCTTCTTCTTCCTTGTGCTATTCACATCCTTTTGTAGACCTCAAACTCCAAGAATGTTACATGGGGGAACTAGGGAGATTTATGATCAGATTATCTGCTTCATGCAGGAGTCACTTACTTTTAAGTTTCTTGCTCCTTGTAATGAAGATTCCATGATACTTGAAGCAAGGGGGGTTCTTGAAGTTTCTAATTCTTCTCACGAGATGATAAAGGGAACACTTATCGGAACATTTCTAATGCGAGTAGTCAAAGTTAGCCACACATCTCTCCTTCTAGATTTTTCAGAGGGCTTCAGTCAGTATCTTTGTTTACCTTTAAGATCTAAATTTAATTACATAGCATTTCCATTCATTCCTAGTATCATAAAACTTATTTAGAAAATTTTTCTCTCTTGGAAAATTTACATCCTCAAGTCCTATCGAAATACATAATTTTGAGTTCTCCTAAGTTTTAATATTATTTCTATTTTAGTTGTACACCTTGCAAAAACCCTAGCTTTTATTATATACTAGCCATCTATCCTACACACTATTATGTATTCCTACATTATTCTAGACTTATTTGAGATTCTAAGATATTAAAAATCTCTTCTGAATATATATTAATCCACTTCTTGAACTTTGATAGAATTTTTTCTCAAGTAGGGAGTACAATAATAAAGATGCATCATAACTCTTATTCTTATCTATTATACTATTGCCCAAATGGGTGCTCTATTGATGTTGGTATTATAATGATGCATGGACGCTCCTAACTTCTCTCAATGGTGAAGAATATCCTCTCTACTTCATCTTCTTTTTCCATGTATGCTTCATATGTTTCCATCTTTCTTTGTAAGAGGTTTCTTGTTATGCCTATAGGCCTCTAGTCACATTGAATCTTTCTTACTGTACCTTTTATGATTTAACGTCTCCATTACTTCTCCTTCTTATTTTACCTTTGGTCTAATTGTAATCACTAAATTTGAAAGATCTTGATTCTCCATTTCACTTTGAGACATTCCTACAATTTTTTGCTATATTCACGGGAGGCTTTTTGGATTCTTTGTTTTGCTTGAGTTAAGAATCTTGTAAGAGATGTTCACACTCAAAAATTAAAACCTATTTTTTACCTTCATGAAGGACCCAATTGTTTTTAAGCTTGTTATTTCTAGGATGAACACCCTATGGTGCTTAAAATGAGGGGGGTGTCTTAGAGTCATAAATCCTTCTATGTAGAAAAATAACAGATTTCCCTATTCAACACTATCTAGGAGGCTTATCAAAGTTGGCTACACATCTTTCCTGTAGAAATTATGTCCCATCTAGTCAAAGTCCAATTCGGACACTAGATCTTAGTTAAAGAGTGATGAAAGTCCATATTTCTTTTGTCTCCACAATGTTTTATATATTTTTTTCCACTTTGCAACTTCAGACCCTTTAGATGAGAAGGATCCTAATCAAACATGAGGTGCGTCCTCGATTCATCCCAAGCATTGATTATTGTTGAAATTCAAGTGTCAACCTTAGTACTTATGGACACATTGGATGACTGCCACTTGGAGAAATAAGGAGAAAGGAGTTAACCACGAGACCTCATCTTCAAATTTGAATTTGAATGCCTCTTCATAGCAACAAAATTTGACCAATCACACGTCGGTGTGATAAATCCTATAATCAAGGGAAAATACATCCCTATCATCTAGGGAATATTTTTAGTTGTTGTATACACATAATGAACTTCGAATGGATGGTCTTGCATGTTTGTAAGCTCTCTTAGATTTTGAATAAGGTATTAGACTCATTGCTTAGCAAGCCCCATGCTTGCTTGAGGGATTTCAGTAGCTTTTGAGTAGCCATAGCTAGCTCACATATTTTTGTGTGTAGGATCTAGATAGCTCTGAGTTTGTGTAGAGCTCCCTTATCAAATTGTACTCATTTCTTGTAATCTTTGGTTTTTTATGAATTTATCACCATCTCTTAAAGTTTTCTTGGGTTTCATATCCAAACACTGCATATTCTTGAGAGAAATTGCTATAGGAGTGAGTAGAGGTCACTGTGTGCATGCCTAACGAAGGCAATAACTAGTTTATCTTGTGGGAATTGGTTCTCACAGTAGGAATGAACATTTTGATTGAGCAAACTTGCATTAACAAGATCACATAGTGTAGTTTGTGTTTGAAAAATCTCTTGGGTTTAGTCCTCAAGAGTTCAAAGATGCATTAATTTGAGTGAATAGAGGTTCAAAGAGTTTGCCTATGAGGGCATATGTGCTTTTATGCTAGATAGGGAAGTTGTAAATTTTCCCATCAGTAGTATTAGAGCAATTTAACATACAAAGGCATTCAAAGAGGAACATGTGAAGCCACAAAAGAACTTTGAAGGAAGGAGAATGATCAAGTTCAAGGGCACACAACCGAGTCAAGCTGAGTCTACTAATGAACAAAGAGAGCATCTACTTCATTTGTTTTGGTACTTGTGAAGTATAAAGGTAAAAACTATTGTTATTTCTCACTTCTCTTGCATCAAAGGATCTAGGAGAGTACGTTAGAGTACAACATGTAAGACTATAGCAGTCAAATTGAGAAATTGGACAAAAACAATCATCAATCATGTAAATTTAGAGTATTCTAGCTACCTCATGGGGAAAGGATTATGGGGCCTCATTATCAGATGGTAGACCTAGATTGAATTAAACTCGATCAATAGGGCCATCGCATATGCAAAGTTCTTGAGAATCACATTAAGCATCACATATGTGATGCTCATAAGCATCCCATATGTGACAATGCTTCTGAGTTGCATATGAAAATCACACATTTGTGATGGTGCACACCTGACCCTACATGTGATGGAACGTGCAATCACAAAGCAGAAAAATTGTGTTGCATCAACTATCACTACACCCTCTTATTCCTTATGCTAATAATACAAAAATTCTAGAACTTTTTCCTCCATCAGCTCATGGGCATAGTGCTATTAGAATTGGATATGATTTTGGAATGCATGAATTACTGGACCATTTACGATCACCATGCAAACTTGATTTTCTATATGCATTCCCATATGTTGCATAATCCTCCTTAGCTAGACTATCTTGTAAGAAAGAAAACAATTTTTCTTGTATGTTTCTTTCTTTAAATACAGGGCCATTGCAATCTACTTCCTTCAAATCCAAGTAAAGACTCAAGATCTAGAAGAAAAACAGTATCTAGAAACTCACTTTGTAGAATATATGTCTCTAGTCCAATTAAAATTACAATAACTTAACAAAGATGTGTGTAATGAAATATAAGTGATGCCAAAATTTAAAGTTCTTTTTAGATACCTAAGCACTCACATTGAAACTTTCCAATGGTTTTGTTGGATTTAATTTCAGAATTTACTAAAAACACTAGTTTCAAGACTTATATTATGTGTGGTGTTGAACAAGAAAATAAGACTATCTACCAAATTTTGCATGCCTTCATGTTTGTTGGTGGTCGTATATCCTTTTTAGATGAGTTTGCATTTACATACATTGATGTCACTACAACCTTCCACTCCATCATCATATGTGCATTTTAAATCTATCATGCATATGTTTAACGAAAGATACATATTTTCTTTACTATCTTACAAAACTTAATCCGAAAATAGTAATGTGAGAGCCCTTCATTTATCATCCCAAATGGAGTACATAAACCATTAAAGGTCTTTTGGATGAAGTCTTTATGGTCACTCATAATCTAGAGATCATCCATATGGAGTACAATGAAAATGTACCTCCCACCATGCTTATAAGAGTAAAAATTGCATAAGGAGGAATTCTTTTAAAGTTTAAGTTATGGTAAAACTTATTCATTTGGTAATATCATGCTCTTGGATGTTGTTTTCTCCCATACAATTCTTTCGTCTAGCAACACACTTTATTTTCTAAATAGGGGTCCTCAAACCAAACCACATACATCTCTTGAGGTTCACCATTTAGAAATGCATATTTTGCATTCCTCTGGTATACTAACAATTTCTTATGTGTGGCTACAACAGGTATTATGCCAATAAGAATCATTATTGTAGTAGGGACAAAAGACTACTCAAATTTAAGTTTTTCCATCCATTTATATCCCTATGGAACAAATCCAGCCTCATATTTCTTACAACCACCATCTTATACTTTATCTTCTAGGCCCATTTAGTTCAATTCTTAATAATGCTATCATATTCAAGTTTCATTCATTCCTTCAAGCATGAATTTTCCAATTCCTCTTCCACACTGGTTGTCTAATTGATCTAATCCACAATCGCAACCATCATTTCCATGTTAATAATATTTGTAGAGACTCCTGTATGATCCTCTACCCATTTTGACCACCTAAGCCCATCTGTATGATGCTTAGTCAGATTGGGATAGGATTTGTACTCTCATAAAGTTGTTTAAACAAAGGTGGAAATGGATTCTTTAATGCGATGAGAAGAGGTTAGCTATTAGGTTTTCCTTCATCATTGAATGATGATACTTCCTCTTTTGAAGCCTGAAGGATAGTGTGTGGGCTTGGTTCAAAGTGGATTATCTCTTTAGTTGATAATAAAGTAGATTTTATATGAAGATGATCTTTAAACAACACATTAACTCTCACCAATATCTTGCCTTTGGATCATATAGACCATACTCCTTCCTGTCTCAGAAAAAAAGAAAGATACATTTCTTGCTCTTTTCGTATAACTTTTTATTTATTTTTATCTAGCACATGAACAATAAAATAGAGGGCTCCTTGCTAGAATAAGGTTCTTATGGTGTCTTTCCAAAAAGTTCTTAGGTGTAAGAAGTAAATGCACCAGATCATTCAGTTAGATAGTTATTCACCTCTTTTTTTTTTGTTTTTAATTCCACAATTGTTGGAGCAAGTCTATGACAAGCCTAAGTATTGGATTGAGTCTCACAAGGTCATAGGATGAAGCTTTAAAGAGAAGACAATGTATGGAAATTGAAGAATTCACTTGTGAACTATCCCTTGTAATTTTTTGGAGTCTTTACTTGATGTAAAAGTAAAGGAATCTAAGTGGTTGAGTCCACTTGATGAAAAAAAGAAAAGAAAAGCCAAGAATGTTTGATTAGGTGAGTAGGAGAAGCAATCACTAAAAGATTGGAGAGTGATTATAGGAAGATTCAAATTCAAATCTTGGCTCCAAAGATCACTATAAATACATGGTCTTCTAGTCGCATTTTGGGAGACCTCCATGAGCTGAGCTTTGTGCCATATCAAGGTCTGTCAGCACTCTCTCAAAATAGTCATTTTCTCAGATCTGTTTCTCAATGTGTACTTCTCCATTTTCCATGATTCAAAGCATATCAGATCCGCATACTGTCTAGTATATTCGTGCAGAATTTCATAAGCATTGGATTTTTGAGTCGTGCCATTTTTCGGCTCATGGGTCTGAGTACTGCTATAGCCCATGAAAATTGGGATGGTCCTATGACTTACTGAGTTCTTTTCTCCTTGTAGTCCATCATTTGTAATGAAATAACTCTTGATTGTTAGCTTATTAAGCTAATAAGAGATGGCCAAAAGGAATCAAGTCAACTTCCGCTATGGCTAGAGAATTGTTCAAAACTTTGGACATGTGTATGAGCATAAATAACAGGTTTCTGGCACTTGAATCTACTTCAACTTATCTATTTTGATTCATCTTTTTGAGAGTGATCTTCCAAGTTACATAGGGTGTCTAATACATCCTTTGGCAAGCTAAAGGGGCCCACCACATATCTCTTAAGTTCATTTTGTTGGTGTAGTGCAAAGCTTTTGCAATACCACTTCATCTTCATCAACTACAAATCCATCTCTTCACAGTGGTATCAGAGAAAGGTTGGACAACATGATAGATGGATTTACTTCATCAATTGTCAAATTGGATAGAGGTAACTACTCAAACTAGTCATTAAGGATGTAAGCTTATCTTCAAGGAAGGAGTGTATATGGTTATATAGCTGGAGATGAAGTTATGCCAAGTATCAGGAACAAAGGTCAACCAACACAAGAAGAGCAAGAAAGATTGAGCACATGGTGCTCTAAGGATGCACTTGCAAGGTCTTATCTCCTCAACTCTATCTCATATTCTTTGTTGCCTCACATTAGAAGTTGTAAAACATCTCAGGAAGTGTGGGATGCACTTGAAGCCTTCTTCTCTTCAAGTACAAAGGCCAGGAAGCATCAACTATGGCTAGACTTCACAACTCTCAAGAAAGCTCCCAAACAAAATGTGACTGATTTTGTCACAAATTTAAGGACATAGCAGATCAGTTGGGAAGCATTGGAGAGGTAATAGATGAAGAACAAATTGTAAGGCAGGTCATCAATGGCTTGAAGGCAGATGACAAGTGGGAAGCATTCACCACAACTATGGATCTATACATGGATATGCATGTATCAGATTTCAACACACTCATAGGACAAACTACTTACTCAAGAGGCCAAGATTATCAAGAATGGAGAAAGCTCCAAAGGTAATCAATCTTTAGTTTTGTATACTGATAAAAGCAAGTCAAAAGAAAACAAAGGAAGAGGAAAGAAAGTGGATGATGAAGTAGGTACACATCAAGCTAATTATGCAGGTAGAGGAAGACATGGTAGAGGTAGAGGCAGAGGAGGAAGACAAGGTAGGGGAAGATCCCAAGACTCTAGTTCATGCTATATTTGTGGATTAACTAATCATACAACTGAAAATTGCTTTAGGAATTCCAAGAATCAAAGAGGCAGAGGCTACAATAGAGGAAGTTATGGATACTCAAGAGGAAGGTTCAACAATTATCATGGAAACCATAACAATTACAACCATAACAATTACAACCATTCAAACTATCAAGGAGGCAATAGAGGAAGAAGAGACTTCTACACATAAGACTCAAATCAAGAGGACTCATTGTTAATCATGAATATGGCCATGCCACAAGGTAAATCTGATGAGCATGTTTTCTACATAGATTCAGGTTGTTCCAATCATGTGGCACGAAATGTGGCCCTCCTATCAGATTTAGAAGATCCAAGGAACAAGCATGAGGTACAAACAATAGATGATACAAGGAGCATTTGTTGAAGATCCAAGTCAAGAATTTAGGAGAATTGCAAAAGGTGAAAAGACAGGTAGATTTTTCACATTTGAATTACAAGACACTAGAAACATTGCTCTCTTTAATTATGGTAGACAGACACTCACAGAATTGGAAGTATGGCACAGAAGGTTAGCACATATTGGTGAAAGATCATTAAAGCAAATTTGCAAGGACCAAAGTGTACTTGGACTCCCTAACTTGTCAAAACAACACATGATTTATAAGTGTAGTGCACATCAATTTGGAAAGTCTCACAGGTTACCATTCATGAAGAAAGGATATATGCATGGAGATCTCTTGGATTTGGTTCATACAGATGTATGGGGACCTAGCAAGGATGCTTCAATATCAGGATCAAGGTATTATGTATCCTTCATTGATGATTGTAGGAGATGGACTATATTATATTTTATGAAACAAAAAGATGAAGTCTTTTCATGCTTCAAAAGATATTTGGCTCTTGTGGAGAATCAAACATGTAAGACATTAAAAAGGCTAAGGTCAGATGGAGGGGGAGAGTACTTCTCCCATGAATTTGACTCCTTTCTTCAAGAGAGGGGAATCAAAAGCGAGATCACTACAAGGTACACTCCTGAGAAAAATGGAGTGGCAAAAAGAAGGAATAGGACAATTGTTGAAGCTACAAGGTCTATGCTAAATGAGAAGCACTTACCTAATTACTTATGGGCTGAGGCTGTATCCACAGCTACCTACTTGATTAACAGGTAACCTTCAAAATCACTTGATGGCATGACACCATATGAGGCTTGGAATGGAAGAAGACCAAGCTTGGATCATTGTAAGATTTTTGGATGTGTTGCTTTTGCTCATGTTCCTTCACAGGTTAGAGGCAAGATGGATCCCAAAGCAGAAAGGTGTGTATTCATTGGATATGACAACAATCAAAAGAGCTACATATTATACAACCCAACAAAGAAAGGATTCTTGGTGAGTAGAGATGTAGTATTTGATGAGAATAGTTCTTGATATGAAGATTCATGTAGAAAGGTCAACCTACCTTATGATCTTGAAGAAGATTTTCCAAAACTTGTTAAGGATAATTCTTATAAAGCTGAAGAGTAGGATCCCTCAAAAGATGATGGTGCAAATCAGTATGAAAACTCAAAATGTGGAAGTCTAAAGGTAAAGCAAAAGTGTAGGAACTTGGACAAGAGGCAAAATAATCACACCATGGCCTAAGAAGGTTCATGAGGGAGAAAAGAAAACCAGAAAGCTATGGGTTTGATACTTCTCTAGTCACTAAACATTCAATCTATCTACCATAGGACATAAATCAAGAGGATCCTTCAACATTTGAGGAAGCAAAGAAGAAATCAGAATGGAGGCATGCAATGAAAGAAGAAATTGAAGCTCTTGAAGAGAATAATACTTGGGATTTGGTTCCCAAGTCTCCATCAATGAAAGTCATAGGCTCAAGGTGGATTTACAAATTGAAGAAGAACTCAGATGGCTCCATTAACAGGTATAAGGCAAGGCTTGTGGCAAAAGGCTTTGCAAGAACTCTGGGAATTGATTATGAGGAGACCTTCTCTCCTATGGCAAAGATGCCTACTATTAGGGTTTTGCTTAGTATTGCCTCTTCTAAGAATTGGAAGATACTTCAATAGGATATAAAAAAGGAATTTCTTAATGGACGGATAACAAAAGAGGTATATATGGCACAACCACCTGGTTTTAAGAATCACATATATCCCGATTATGTGTGTAAACTTAATAAAGCTTTATATGGACTCAAAAAATGCCCAAGAGCTTGGAATCACAGGCTTGTCTCATTCTTGCAGGACAAAGGATTTCAACCTTGCAAGGCATATCCATCACTATTCATAAAAAGGAGTAATTATGAAGTCATCTATTTGTGTGTGTATGTGGATGATATTATTACTTATAGGAAATGATACAAATGGCATGAAGAAAATCAAAGAACAGATGAGAGAAGCATTCAAGATAAGTGATTTGGGTTCACTTACCTACTTCCTATGATTGGAAGTTGTCTACAAAGATCATGGTTTATTTCTTAGTCAAAGAAAGTACATTAAAGACATGTTGGAAAAATTCAAGGTGCAAGATTGCATGATTGCAGGTACTCCAATGGAGGTTAATCATAAATTGAGCTCACATGAAGGTGAACTCATAGAAGATGTGACAGGCTATCAAAGCCTTATGGGTAGTTTATGCCACATTGAGAAGGGTTGATATATGTTATAGTGTGAGTGTGCTAAGTCAATTTATGCACACACCCAAGAAACCTCACATGGAAGCTGCCAAGATGATACTCAGATATCTCAAAGAAACCATGAATCAAGGGTTATATTACCCTTATGTATCTGATTTAAGTTTGAAATTGTTCTCTGATGTAGATTGGGTTGGATTCAAGGAAGACAGAAGGAGCACCTCAGGTTATCTTACCTTTGTAGGTTCAAAACTTGTTTCATGGTCATCCAAGAAGGAACCCACAATTGCTCTCTCTTCCACATGGGTTGAATATAGAGGCCTTACCATAGCTACTCAAGAAGCTATGTGGATGAAGACACTATTCATAGACCTTGGATTGGAATTTGGGACTCCAACTATTTTTGGTGACAATATGAACTCCATTCACTTAGTTGCTAATCCAATTTGTCATGCAAGGACTAAACATATTGAAGTACGTTATCACTATGTAAGAGAGAACATTGTGAGCAAGGAAATTCAGTTAACTTATGTGTCCACTCATCAACAATGTGCAGATATTCTAACCAAAGCATTGGATGGTACAAAGCTTTGCAAATTCAAAGCCATGATTGGTTTGTAGGCAATCCTGGAAGATTGAAGACCTCAAGCATACTTGGCTTGAGGGGGAGCTATTGGAGCAAGTCTATGACAAGCCTAAGTATTGGCTTGATTCTCACAAAGTCATAGGAGAAGATTTAAAGAGAAGACAATGTATGGAAATTGAAGAGTTCACTTGTGAACTTTCCCTTGTAATTTTTTGGAGTCCTTACTTGATGTAAAAGTAAAGGAATCTAAGTGGTTGAGTCCACTTGATGAAAAAAAGGAAATAAAAGCCACAAATTTTTTATTAGGTGAGTAGGAGAATCAATCACTAAAATATTGGAGAGTGATTTATAGGAAGATTCAAATTCAAATCTTGGCTCCAAAGATCACTATAAATACATGGCCTTCTAGTTGCATTTTGGGAGACCTCCACGAGCTGAGCTTCATGCCATATCAAGGTGTGGTTTCAAGCCACACATATGTATCAGTAAGTCCATTGTATTTTACAGTCAATTTACTTTCATTTTCATTATCATTCGAGTTCATATTTTCATGCTCTTGTGAAGTGTAATGCTCACTGCCATATCTCTTAGTTTTCTCAGTCAGATTTCAGTGATGATTTCTCTGAGCTTGGTGCATCATTTTCAGTGATTCAACTTGATAAATTTATTTCTATAAGTATAATATGTACTCACAAATTTTCATTGCAATTGGATGTTTCAATCGTCAGCTATGTTCATTTGAAGTTGATCATATCATTTCATTTTCTACTTCTCTGCCAACGCTCTCTCAGAATAGTCACTTTCTTAGATCTGTTTCTCAGTGTGTACTTCACCATTTTCCATGATTCAAAGCTTTTTAGAATCAACATAGTTTCTAGTATGTTCATACAAATTTTCATGAGCATTAAATTCTTGAGTCCTGATATATTGCCATTTTTCTACTCATGGTTTTGAGAACTGCTACAACCCGTGAAAATTGGGATGGTCCTATGACTTGCTAAGTTCTTTTCTCCTTGTGTAGTCCATCATTTTTGATGAAATAACTCTTGATTGTTAGCTTATTAAGCTAGTAAGAGTTCCCTAAAAGGAATCAAGTGAGTTGCTGTTGTGGCAAGAGAAGTGTTCAAATTTTTGGACGTGTGTATGAACATAAATAGCAAGTTTTTGGCTCTTGAATCTACTTCAGCGTATCTGTTTTGATTCATCTTTTTGAGAGTGATCTTCTGAGGTACATAGGGTTTCTAATAAATCATTTGGAAAGCTAAGGGGGCCCACCACATATCTCTGAAGTTCATTTGGCTCGTGTAGTGCAAAGTTTTTGCAGCACCACTTCATCTTCATCAACTACATATCCATCTCTTCACAACAATTTCTAGTCATTCTTGCAAATTATCGAAGGCTTTAGCCCTATCAACATGGAAATACACTGACATTGTTCTATTGAAATTTCCAAAATTAGAATGAAATGGAACATTAACATCAATGCTTGAGTAGGCAGCGTTGCCTATACCGATGTATACCGAGGCTTTGCTTTCTTGTGGGAATACCTTTAGTTATTTCTTGCGCATCATACAAGCTTTGCATAATTTCTTCAATTGAGTGACAACAACCAAGTGAGCTAACATGCCTTTCTTGTACATCTCCTTACAGTACAACATATTAGGCATATATCGAGGCACCGTTGCCTATATCGATGACCATATCTGCAAATTTTTTTTGGGTGGAGTGTGTTGTCTCTTGCTATAGAAACATTCCCATGCTATTGTGTAGCAAAAGACAATACATTTTGCCCAAGAAAAACCTGAGTACATGTGACATGTATGACTGGCAACAAAAACATGATTTGATAAAACAAAACATACTGTCAAATACAAACGTCATGAGCGAAATGAATCATGAACCATGTACAAAGAAATGAGACACATTGACATGATATTTATAAACAACAACTAGAACACATGTATATGTGTGTATGCCTATGTATATACATGTGTATGTGTATATGTATTATGTGTGTATATTTGTATATGTGTAAATATTTGTATGCATGTGTAGAAACCCTAAAAACCCTAATCCTAAAGTCCTAGACCTAAAACATGTGTATGTGTGTATTCTTGTGTATATATATGTGTAAGCAAATACATATATGTGTATGTGTGTGTATGCATATGTGTATCTATGTAAAAACCCTAAAACCCTAATCCTGAAGACCTAGACCTAAAACATGTATATTTGTGTATGCATGTGTATATATATATGTATGTGTATATGTATTATGTGTTTATATTTGTGTATGCATGTGTGTATATATGTAAAAGCCAAAAACCCTAATCCTAAAACCCTAACCCTAAAACATGCATATGTGTGTATGTATATGTCACATGTGTGTATGTGTATGCATC